>CAJQUN010000516.1:109989-371528 GCA_907163345.1 Haberlea rhodopensis | reverse complement strand
TGACGGAATCCCGAGTCCATTGGTATATATACCAAAATGCCTCGAAATACTAATCCCTCTACAAATACATCATGATTATTAAATGTGATGACCAGAGATTATAGATGTTACTCCCGGAGTATTAATAAACCTAAAGTTTATGCGTGGCAATTTGGAGTTTAATATCGGCGTTTTGGGCCTCCGAGCTCGTCTATTTGGGTAGTTGGGATCGTTGGATCCCGAGGTTGATTTGTATTCTCATTCCGGTCCGAAAACCTATGAGTTGGGTTTTTAGTGTGACTCGGGACCTGGGGTGCTTTGTGTGGGCACCGGTAGGGAGTTTTTGGAGTTAGAGAGAGAATTTTGGGAAACAGATGATTTTTAATGATCATGATGTATTTGTGGACTTATAGTATTTCGGATATTTTTGCTATAAATACCAGTTGAACCCGAGATTTAATTATTGGAAGCCTTTTTTTCTCTCCTCCACCCCGTTTTTCTCTCTCTTTCCCGCTGCGCCATTTCCCGATCTCCCTTGACCCCCGCCGCTTCATCAGGCGTGCGCCCGCCCGCCGTCCGGCCGCCATCCCGCGCTCCGACCTACCACCCCGCTTCGTCTCTTCCATGCGCACCTTCCCATACCAACATTTTGAAGTTTCGTCGAGTATCGCGTTCGGATTTTGCCAGAAAAGCGCTAGGGTTCGAAACTGTAATCTGTCCGATTTTGGGCTATCGATTTTTGGTACGTTTTTGGCTTTTCTTCAGCCGTTTTTTGGGGCGTTTGTGCTGCATTTTGGGTCGAAAATTTTATGCTTGTGGTTCGAATATTCGTTTGCCATTGGTTCAAATTTGGTGTTCTATTTTTCGAAATCTTGCTATTTTTTGGATAATTATTATGCTTCACATGGTTCAGCTTTTGAATCTCTTTTGTGATGCATTATGGTTCGAATTTAACGCTGATTGCGTGGGGTTAGGTTCGAATTTGGGGGTTTTGGCAGGGGGTGGGGATTCTTGTTATTGGATAATTCATGTTTTAGATGAATTATGGTACCTATTGGGTTCGATTTGTGATGTGAAGGTTCGAAAATTTATGGGGAGTTCTTGAACAATTTTCAATAATGTCTCATTCGATTTCCCTCCCTGCATATGCCCTGCCCCGGTCTTTTAAATGGTTATTGTCGTGTGTTGACAATAGTTTTGAGGGTTATGGGTGTGCTTGAGCATGGGTGCATGTTCGTAAATAATTGTGAATTATTTATCATGTTAGCACATCGTTCCTCGGGGCATGGAACTCGAGCAAGGTTTGGCTCGGACTTCGGAGATTTAGGTACGTGCGACGTACGAGCATTACTTTATATGAGAGCATTTGTGAAATGCATAATGTATTTTGATTGCATTGATGGTAGTGCGTATGGTTAGCTATATGTGTGTTGATATAGCTATGGAACGACCAAATCTTGATATCGCTGCCACAAGCGTTCGTGATTTTAGAGTTGCGTAACCTCATAAGATATATGGGGTACTGGATGTATATGACCATTGTAGGACATTGAGATGCCTGAGAAGATCGTGGAAGCATGTATTCATTATAAGACATGTGAGATGTCTAAGTATAATGGAGAATTGGTAAAATAAATGCTAGGCATTTGAGCTATCTGTGATTGGTAGCAAAGTGAAAATCAGTATTAGATATTGAGATATCTATATTTGTATGTATAATGAATTTGGAATCATTAATTATTGATATCTGAGAATCAGGCATGCGATGAGTTAAATCAATGTGTTGATTTACTGATTTTCGAGATTGATGAGTTATAATGATTGTGAGAACAGGGAGAGTACACGGAATCCCGGATGAGGATGTTGCCATCCAGGAGTATCATTTAAATTCATTAGTATTTACTTTTGTTGTAAATTATGAATTCATTATTGTGATTATGGGATTTTGTGTATGGTATGCTCACCCCCCCGTTGGGGGCTGTCTCTGTTGGGGCAGGTGAACAGTACTCGATGGCTTTGGAGATGAGCTCGAGCTGTTGATTGGATGTACTCCCAGATCGTGGTTCCAGGCTTTATGGGCACGGTATCGTACAGGGTACTCATGTACACCTGAGGTTTATATACATATCATGATGCTCGCATGTGAGCACGGTTATACTTGTATATGGGTTGTATAAAAGGCATGAGCCTTTCTCTCTTTCATTCATTCTATTTGCATGCAATTAAGGGTAGAATTGCTAATGATATGAGAGTCATTGGTGTATGTGGGTGTTGAAACCCACTTTATGTTGTCTTATGTGTGTGTCTTCCCTGGCTGGGAATTTACTTGGTGTTGCTGTATTCTGTTGAGTATGTGTTTTTCCCTGGCCGGGAACTATATTATGTGATGTGCTTTTTTCGGGATGGCTCTATTTATGGGGAGACTCTGCCCAAATTTTTATAAAAGTCCACAATGTAAAAGTGGCGTAATGGGATGGTAATGGGCGAACTCTATGAGTCTATTTGTTGTTAGGATGATGATCTTATAACATTGCACATTAAAGAAAATTTTTGTGATGCCATTCAATGGTAAATCATCATCTGAGTTTCCCTATTGATTTTTATTGAAAGCATGTGCCACACATAGCGGTTAATACACTAATCATGGGTTAAGGGCTATGGGGTCCTTACATTAACGGTATCAGAGCAGTGGTTAGCTTTTTGGGGTGTTGAAGGCCTGGAACATGCTGATAAGGGATGGGTAGCACATATTATGCATGATAGTAGCTAGTGTTGTGTGACACAACTATTTTGCTTATGTGCATTTGTAACGTGTGATCATAGTGAAACGATTATATGTCATAACATCTATAGGATCATAATATAATCTGTTGATTATGATTGTGAGTTGTGACACAGGGACAACCAAATGGAGCATTTTGAAATGCATTGGGATACAGGATGTACTTTGTACTCATAGTTTATGCATTTGCTCGTTATAATCATATTTTGGTGAATATGGATTATTATATGCTCATGATTTGTGATTGTTCCTGTAGGGACACTATGACACGAAGGGCTAAGGCCAGGGTTGAAATCCACGAAACGGTAACCTGCGTTTTATATACATCATGGATTATGCATTGTGGTTGCATGTGTACATGTAGTGATGATTTTAATGCTTTGCCGCCAAATGTTGAAGCGAGGGGTGGGAGTGCCGCATGTCGCATTTGAGCGAGGTGCATTAAAATACACTCATGATGATGTATGTTGGAATATGGATTATGCTTGGTGATGCAGGTATGGATGAAATACTTGGTGAATATCCCATGAGTCATTGTTATGGATGAGTGATGATTTTAAATGCTTGCCGCTAATTATTGTTTTGTGCCGCTAAAATGTGAAGCGAGGGGTGGGACGCCGCATGTCACATTGAAGCGTGTTATCATATGAGGCGAGGAAAGAATATTTGCCGCTAAATGTGAAGCGAGGGGGAAGCGCCGCATTTCTATTTAAGCGAGGTTATTCTATGCCGCCCATATGTGAAGCGAGCGGTGGAGTACCGCATGTTTTACTTGAGCGAGGGGCATTAAAATACACTACCGTGACAATGACTAGGGATCGGCTATTCTATTGGCGATGATTCTTGCCGCCAGGTATATTGATAGCGATGGTTCATTCCGCTATATTGATTGGCGATGGTTCATGCCGCCAGGTATATTGATACGATGGTTCATTCCGCTATATTGATTGGCGATGTTCTTGCCGCCAGGTATATTGATAGCGATGGTTCATTCCGCTATATATTGATGGCGATGGTTCTTGCCGCCAGGTATATTGATAGCGACGGTTCAGTCCGCTATAATTGATTGGCGATGTTCTTGCCGCCGGATATATTGATAGCAATGTCTCATTCCGCTATTCTATTGGCGATGGTTCATGCCACCGGGTATTCTATTGACGATGTTTTTGCCACCGGATATCACATAGCGATGGGTCATTCCGCTACACCTATGGCGTTGGTTCATACCGCCGGATATCTATAGCGTGTCTTATGCCGCTGACTCTATGACGAGAGATCATGCTGCTGATTCTATAGCGATGGGTTATACCGCTATGTGCGTAGCGCTGGATTATGTCGCCTACGAGCGATGGATGCTACTTGTGTACCGCTGGTGGACGATGGATACAGGTATTCCGCTATCTTGATAGCGATGAGGTATGTCTATTACTTTTGTTAGCATCATTGTGGATACTACATGTTGTTATATACGTCATGTGTTTGACGATGAGATTATGGATGTCGTGTATTGACATGTACCGTCATATGTTTGACGATGTTAATTGGATGTCATATGTTGACATATGTCGTCACGCGATGACGATGACATAGTTGATGTTCTATGTAGACGTGTAGCATCGTTTTGATGGTTAATACATTTATGTTATGTATTTGGTTGTATGGTTTGAGTGCCGATGGTGAGCACATGGTAGAGTCTGTGTCACTAGTTGACGAGACCTTTTTGTCGAGCAGGTTTGCTCGGTGGAGTATTGGATGTATTGTATCGGTAAATGTACCACATCATGTTATAGAGGTAAATATTTGTCGAGCAATGATACCCTTGGGTATGCTCGTTGGTTTGGCTAGGGCCAAGTGATTGGTGGTAAGAGTAGTCATTGAGGAAACTACTCGCTTGTGTTGTGATGTAGGGTAAACATGGTTACACCCACCCTGAGGGTGTGGGATAAGTCTTAACACATGATGAGTGCATCATAAGTGAGCAAGGACACCGGTTTGTCCATTGTGCTTGGTATTTTAGAGATATGCTGGGCGATGACCCATTACTCTTAACGGTTTGTACGGTATGGCATACCGAGATGGAACATACGGGTTGTTGGTGGGCTTGATGTGAGCCTATGGAGACAGCGTTTTGCTAGCCAGATATCGTAGTAATGATATAGTTGCTTGTGGAGCCATGATACTGCACGTTGGAACCGAGTTTGGCGAATCGTATGATGATACGATGAAGACTTTGGCAGGCTTTGATTGTCCCTTTAGCATGATGTTGAGGCATGTGACCCTCATGAGAACATATACGTCTTTTGTTTTGAGGGACTTGTCTGGGACAGCTCATAATGTTGGTGCCAACAAGAGAGTCATCAAGTCGTCGTTGACTCGATCTGGGAAATCCGTGTACTTGGGATGCAATGAGTGTTATTGTATCCAGTTTTTCCGAACGGTGGTTCGAGACTAGTGGATCTCGAGTTCGATAGCACCTCCCTTGTGGGGAAGGAGGTAGTATTATACCTATTGGGAATCTTTGAAAGATTCGGTGAGTTGGTACGTGTGGTGTTGATTTTGGGAATCACGTCGTGTTGTTGATCGTCGATTATCATTCTCCTCTGGATGGGAATGACTTAGAATTGACAGTTGTGTTTGGGGCTTAGGGGTATTTGTAGATACCCGAGCCAAGTGCATTGAGTATGCATGTGATGTCCATGCCTAGGCAGGTATACCGGTGAGTAACGGATGCCAGTTATTGATTCCTTTTGTCAAGCATAGAGTTATACTATTTTTGGATGGTTAAATCTCTGATGAGAGATATGGAACACCTTGAGATTGGGAATCTCCATGGCACGATAATTATGAGGAATAATCGTGAAGTCAGTTGACTCCCTTTGAGGAGGATTATCTTGTGTGGGTTAAGGTATTTCCTTGTTGGTGTTTCCTCCTCCGTTTATGCGATAGCCTTCCCAGTTTGGATTGTTAAATCCTAGGATTATAAAGGGATGGCAGGAATTCGGATTTATGGGTGTCGCTGTCGCGACAAGCGTTGATGATGCAATGGTTTATTGCATGTCCTTTCAGAATTTGAAACTCTGTGGAGTCTCGATGGTTTATTTATGATCAGGATGTGATCCTTGGAATATTCGGAGGTGGCATCTTGTGAGATGTCTTTTGTGTGAATCTGTGGCCGTGAGTTGCCCAATTGAGTTGCAATGATGCGACTGCTCATTTGATGGAGGAGGTTTGAAAGTGGAGACCAGGTTTGGTATGTGTACACCGTGGTATACTAGTGTTTTCCCTCGTAACGATGTGTGTTAGACATCGTGAGTCATGATAAGATGTCATTGAATGATATCTATGATGGAATCGGGAGCGATTCGAATCCTTGCAGTTTCAGTTGACTAACTGCTTTAGGATTGTTAGCGTTATGTTGTGCTGACGCTCTTTTTTTTTTTTTGGTGTACTGGAAGGTTTATTTCATTCCAGAATTTGGTGCGAGGTAGGTACCCTCGCGTTTATTAATACGATTCTGATATGGTCAAGAATTGAGGTTATCGCTTCATGTTGTTGTGTAGCCCGGGTGTTACGTGATACACCGGTGCTAATTTCGAGGACGAAATTCTTTTAGTGGGGGATATTGTGATGACCAGAGATTATAGATGTTATCCCGTATTAATAAACCCTAAAGTTTTATGCGTGGCAATTTGGAGTTTAATCGCGTGTTGGGCCTCCCGAGCTCGTCTATTTGGGTAGTTGGGATCGTTGGATCCCGATGTTGAGATTGTATTCTCATTCCGTGAAAAACCTATGAGTTGGGTTTTTAGTGTGACTCGGGATCTGGGGTGCTTTGTGTGGGCACCGGTAGGGAGTTTTGGAGTTAGAGAGAGAATTTTTGGAAACAGATGATTTTTTAATGAATCATGATGTATTTGTGGGACTATTAGTATTTCGGATATTTTTGCTATAAATACCAGTTGAACCCGAGATTTTAATTATTGGAAGCCTTTTTTTTCTCCTCCACCCGTTTTTCTCTCTCTTCCCACTGCGCCATTTCCCGATCTCCCTTGACCCCCGCCGCTTCAAGGCGTGCGCCCGCCGCCGTCCGGCCGCCATCCGGCGCGTCCGACCTACCACCGGCTTTGTCTCTTCCAGGCGCACCTTCCCATACCAACAATTTGAAGTTTCGTCGAGTATCGCGTTCGGATTTGCTAGAAAAGCGCTAGGGTTCGAAACTGTAATCTGTCCGATTTGGGCTCGATTTTTGGTACGTTTTTGGGCTTTTCTTCAGGCGTTTTTTGGGGCGTTTTGTGCTGCATTTTGGGTCGAAAATTTTATGCTTTGTGTTCGAAGAAATTCGTTGCCATTGGTTCGAATTTGGTGTTCTATGTTTCGAAATCTTGCTGATTTTTTTGGATAATTATTATGCTTCACATGGTTCAGCTTTTGAATCTCTTTGGTGATGCATTATGGTTCGAATTTAACGCTGATTGCGTGGGGTTAGGGTTCGAATTTGGGGTTTTTGGCAGGGGGTTGTGATTCTTGTTATTGATGGATTAATTCATGTTTTAGATGAATTATGGTACCTATTGGGTTCGATTTGTGATGTGAAGGTTCGAAAATTTATGGGGAGTTCTTGAACAATTTTCAATAATGTCTCATTCGATTATGGTTAATTGTCGTGTGTTGACAATATTTTTGAGGGTTATGGGTGTGCTTGAGCATGGGTTGCATGTTCGTAAATAATTGTGAATTATTTATCGTGTTAGCACATCGTTCCTCGGGGCATGGAACTCGAGCAAGTTTGGCTCAGACTTCGGAGATTTAAGGTACGTGCGACGTACGAGCATTACTTTATATGAGAGCATTTGTGAAATGCATAATGTATTTTGATTGCATTGGTGGTTGTGCGTATGGTTATCTATATGTGTGTTGATATAGCTATGGAACGACCAAATCTTGATATCGCCGCCACAAGCGTGCGTGATTTTAGAGTTGCGTAACATCATAAGATATATGGGGTACTGGATGTATATGACCATTGTAGGACATTGAGATGCCTGAGAATGATCGTGGAAGCATGTATTCATTATAAGACATGTGAGATCTCTAAGTATAATGGAGAATTGGTAAATAAATGCTAGGCATTGAGCTATCTGATTGGTAGCAAAGTTGAAATCAGTATTAGATATTGAGATATCTATATTTGTATGTTATAAGAATTTGGAATCATTAATTATTGATATTTCAGAATCAAGCATGCGATGAGTTAAATCAATGTGTTGATTTACTGATTTTTGAGATTTGATGAGTTTGATGATTGTGAGAACAGGGAGAGTACACGGAATCCCGGATGAGGATGTTGCCATCCAGGGAGTATCATTTAAACTTCATTAGTATTTACTTTTTGTTGTAAATTATGAATTTCATTATTGTGATTATGGGATTTTTGTATTGGTATGCTCACCCCGTTGGGGGCTGTCTCTGTTAGGGCAGGTGAACAGGTACATCGATGGCTTTGGAGATGAGCTCGAGCTGTTGATTGGATGTACTCCCAGGATCGTGGTTCCAGGGCTTTATGGAGCACGGTATCGTACAGGGTACTCATGTACACCTGAGGGTTTATACATATTCATGATGCTCGCATTGAGCACGTTTATACTTGTATATGGGTTGTATATAAAGGCATGACCTTTCTCTCTTCATTCTATGTTGCATGCAATTAAGGGTAGAATTGCTAATGATATGAGAGTCATTGGTGTATTATGTGGGTGTTGAAACCCACTTTATGTTGTCTTATGTGTGGTGTCTTCCCTGGCTGGGAATTACTTGGTGTTGCTGTATTCTGTTGAGTATGTGTTTTCCCTGGCCGGGAACTATATTATGTGATGTACTTTTATTTCGGATGGCTCTATTTATGGGGAGACTCTGCCCAAATTTTTATAAAAGTCCACAATGTAAAAGTGGCGTAATGGGGATGGTAATGTGCGAACTCTATGAGTCTATTTGTTGTTAGGATGATGATCTTATAACATTGCACATTAAAGAAAATTTTGTGATTGCCATTCAATGGTAAATCATCATCTGAGTTTCCCTATTGATTTTTATTGAAAGCATGTGCCCACTAGCGGTTATACACTAATCATGGGTTAAGAATAGGGGTCCTTACATTAAAAATCATCTTTTTTCAAAAACTCTCTCTCCAACATCAATCCCCATACCAGCCCCGACATAAAGCACTCCGGACTCCAAGTCCCACCGAAAACCCAACTCATAGGTTTTCCACCAAATGAGAATACAATCTCAACCTTTGGATCCAACGATTCCAAATGCCCGATTTACAACCTCGGGAGACCCAAACCGCAATTAATACACATTGTCCCAATTAAAATCCATTAAGGATTATCACTACACCGGGTTAACACTATAATACCACCCGGGTATCACATGTTGAATATCCGAAACAGATATTTAGATTCCTTACACGAAAATATTTCTGATCAATCTGTCCAGCCTGAATGTGATTTGCACATGATATTATTCTTTCTATCATGTTATTTAGCGGGATTGACTTTCCCATCGATAATGAAGAATATGAAAATCTCACATATCTTATGCGATTAACTCAAGCGAGTCAGAAATTTCTCTGATCAGACGAGCGTAACTTTGGTTCGTTGATGAACCTCCGAATTTGTTTTTATCAATTCCTTCTGACATCGAAGAAAGTAGGACAGATCTGAATCGATCTTTCAGTTTCCTATTAGGAAATGATTCTATTTGCTAAGCTATCCAAATGGAAATTTTGGATGATCGAAGTGATACTCTTGAGCCAGTCATTTCTTGACGTAGCATTTCTGTTGATTCAACTAAAGTCGAAGTAGCATTAAACGAGCTAAGACCTACAAATGTTCATGAGGTCCGATGTTTTGTGGTTTAGCGGGATTTCAAATGTCGATTTATTGAAAAGAATTGTTTTTGAAAAATGGCTAAACCTATTACTCAACTGACAGAGAAAAGTTGAAAATGTATTCGGTCAGATGAGTATGCAATTTGTTTTCTTGAGACCCTGTATATAGTTTGAACTGGAAAGAAATGTTTTGTTTTAAAAATTTGATGTCATTATTTATTTGGGGGAAATTTTGTTTTATTCGGACCACAAGAACTTAAATATCTATTCTGATCTGAATACGAGGCAATGCAGGTTGATGAATTACGATGTGAAGCTCTTGAAGGATTACGATGGTGAAGCTCAATATCATTCTAGACGAACGAATGTCGCTACGGCGGCTGTCTCAGTCGTAAAGTCCGCGAGTTTATTCTAGTTTTTGTTCGTATCACCAAGTGCATGCTGATATATTTACTTCTAACTGAGATACTCACTCAAACCAGAAATTCTATCGTTGTTTCAGCATTTCAAGTTGAGCCGGCATTGATTTCTAAAATCAGAGAAGCCTAACGAATTGATGTACAAACTCAGACATCTTTTGAATTTGTATCTTCAGGACATCCTTTTAGCTTTCAGATATTTTCTGATAGTATTTACGACTGAATAGTTAATAATTCGTTCCTGATAATATTGATTTGACCTCTGTACTTATCAGTGAAGTATATATTTGTGAAGACAATGTATACCCAGAAGACGAAAGGTGCATATGACTCTGAGACCTTAATTCTGATGGAGATGTATGAGATGAGGCATTAATGAATGTATTGTCAAATGTTGAGGTTGTCAACATATTAAAATGAATGAATACAACTCGAAGTGTTACTTCATGACTTCAAGAGTCCCCAATGGGATTGAGAACATATGGCTATGGATTCCGTGACCCGTACTCCTCGATCACCCAGGGACTTTGATGTGTTTTGAACATTATTGATCTACTTCCTAAGTCTGCACTTTTCTTTCCTTTCGAGCGGACTTATCCTTATACGAATATGGCTCTATTGATTTTAACTTTGGGGGGCATGAAGCTTGGTCGTTAATCAAAGTTCCTATATTCATAACTACTAAACGAGCTTAGAAGTCGACATCTTTTGAAACCTTTTGGAAGAGACGTTGTAGATCACCTGTAGCCTGGAAAGAAATTGGTGAAAAATCAGTGACTAGACTTGATAAATACGAGAAACGAATGATAAGATTCAGTTGTTCAGATAGCAGATGATGGCTGCCCAGGATCGTCAAGCTAGTTATGCTTTTAAAATGAAGACGACCCATAGAATTTCAGATGGGAGATCGTATGTTTTAGGAAAATTCTCCTTTCGAGACACTAATCGTTTTGGCATGCGAAGAAAATTATCACCTTGTTGTGTTGACTGTACAAGATCCGAGATCGAATTTGAAATCTTGCCTATAGATTGACACTGTCACCAGCTTTTATCTGTCACTCGCGATGTATTTTTCTTCATGTGCTACGTTGCGAACATATATTAATGGAATCTATCACGTCTTTCAACCCGATGAGATTGGACTTGATCTTTCGTGTTAAACATCTTGTTCGCATTTTGGATCGTAAGGATATATATCAGTTCCATTGTGTTCAATATATCTTGTCGTGTATTTTGATCCATATGCTGTTTTTAGCGTTGATCTGCATCTATGTTTGAAATTTCGAGGACGAAATCTGTTTAAGTGGGGGAGAAGTGTAAGGCCCCAAGCTTTGATTACTGTTAATTGAATCTAATTTGAAAATTAATTAATAATTATTTGGAAATTAATCAATTAGAAGTCAAATTGACCAGATAAAGGTCAACTGACAATTTAATCGGAACATGATATTTTTAAATGATATAATAAGTTCCAATAATATTTAGAAATAATTATTTAAATGAATTATTTTAAATGTAAAAATAATTGTTGATTGTAAATTAGGTTTTAATCTTTTATATCATTGACTTGTTGTAATTTATCAGTGCACCGATGACACTTCGATGTACATAACTAGACTGGGAACACATATATTAAAATGCATTCAGCACATTTTTTCACACTAAAACGTAAAGACGCACACACACAGAACCCGATTCACTCTGGCTCTTCTCGCTCGCACTTGACCCTTCTCCGCTTATGCGCCGCTCACGCCGCCGTCCGACCACCATTCGCCGAGTTAGACCCACCACCACCTTCCTCACTCAACGGCGCACATTTACATACCAAGGATTGGAGGTTTCCGTTGCTGATTTCGTCGGATATTTCCAGAAAACGGTGAGCTCGTTTTTTTAGGGTTCCCGATTTCTTGTTCGATTTCTTCGTTTTCATTGTTGATTGTTCGATTGTGTATATCTAACACCTTTCCCTTGCCATGACCGACATTTCTCCCTTGTCTCCGCCTCCCCGCCGTGAGTCGCTGGAATTTTGAAGATTTGGCTGCGGTCACTGTTCACGAGAAGGTAGAAGTTTGAGTTCGAAATTTCAGCCTTTTATCTGTCAATTTTGATGCATTTGAAGATGTTTTGACAAAATGGGGTAGTTGGACAGATTTGAGATATAGTTTTTTGAATTTCTTGCATTGCATGTAAAGTTGGTTTGGTTTAGAAGATGCATGTGAGGTTAGGGATGATCGACTTACAGTATTTGAGGTGTAAATTCGTACATTATGGTCATAATCGACTTTAACTCATTTAAAACCATGTTTTGGCATGATTAATTAGAAATGAGGGAAATGCATGAATTAAATGTCCTTTTGTGTGGACTGTTTCGAGTTGGATGTTATTTTGGGGGAATGACGATCGGGTGTTTCCTGCATGGTCCCATAAAGTCTAAATCATGTTTGAGAGGATTTCATTGTAAAGTCAATGGTATTATTGGATTGGTTTGATGGTTTATACGCTTTTTTGTTGGTAAGGTTTTCTAGCTGTTGATTATTGATTGATAGTTTACTGATCGGTGTTGGGAATTGGATAGTTCTTTCTTGCAAGTGTTGAATTCAAAACATGATGCATGTTGGCTCAAAGACCTTGCTGCTTGTTTCGAGTTTTCTACTATTTTGGTTCCATTTCTCTTACTGCTAGCATCGGTTCAATCTCAAATTCTTAGATTCAATTGCTATTAAGTACGAGAATTATGGAATTTATGAGTTCTCAGGGCTATGAGTTTAGCTGGGAGATTTCTACTAGTTTTTTTTTAAAAGAATCAAAAGAATGGGAGCTGAAGGATGGTTCGAGTTTCTTGTCCTTCTTAATTAACATTTACATGATATTCTCCCTAAGTTAACTACATGGTCTAATGCTAATAACTGGATAAGACTGAATAAAGGGTGAATTAAACTTATGTAATAATAGAGGATGTATTGAATGATTCTAAAGACTCTTAGTTAATATGTGAAATGATCTAAAAGACAAGACATAAGATTTCATTGACAAAAGAAAGCTAAAATGTTCTTAACTTTTGTGAATTAAAGAAGAGTTTAGCAATAGATGATTATAATGATGCTATTGTATGGATTTTTAGATTCACATATGACACTGGAGCTCCACGAGCTACAAGGACAATATTCATACTTTAGAAAAGAAAGAATTAGGTATGTTGCGATCGGTAATATACGACAGGTATTTATATTATTTGATATATGAATTGCTGAACTTACGTGAATTACGTGAAACTACCTGGCTATGTGAAACTACTTGGCTATGTGATTTTAATTGAATCATAAGCATTCACAGTATTCATGATTGGCATATCGATGTATGGAAATATATGTTTTGTTAACACACATCATTTTGATAAATATACATCTATGACATACATGTTGGGCATATCATGTTGATCTATCCATTTCCTTGATATCCTTGATGATGTTTGAGTTGATTTACTCTGAGTGTAGGGGACGACGAGCACGGCGATGACAGGCAGTATAGGTAGCGACTGTAGTCACCGCTGTCACCGGACCTAGACACGAGGGATGGACGAGCACAGCACATAGGATAATTCTCCTAGCGCAATGTGCGTGTGCTGTTACCCTCTGCTCGAGCTTGATATTGATTGTTGATACCTTTCTTTGGACTCCGATTTGGTATCTCGAGATTCGATCCTTGTAACCTTACATGCATTGCATTACATTGCAACTGCATTACAATCATATATTACATTTATAGATGCATGTTGTATTTACTTGATAGTTTCATATTGGGCTTTGGCTCACCCCGTAGGGGGCTGTTGTTGCCTTTGTGTTGGACAATGACAGGTATTACAGTAACTAGGATCCCAAAGAGGGAATACTCGTTGAAGCCTTACTTGAGGTTGTTTCTTTTGTCTCTTTCCCAATCGTAGGATAGCTAAATTATACCAAGGTGTGTCCTGGATCGTATAATTATGTAATTTGAGTTTATTTTCAGTTCAGTCTTGAGAAATTGTGAATATTTGTTGTTTCTTTACTGCTGATGGTATTATGCAAATATTTTGAGTACAAAATGTGTGCTGGAGACTTTTTGTGCATGCTATGGTATATGTAAATATTTTGAGTACGGATTATGTGTTGGATGCCTATGATGCATGCTATGGTATTATGTACTGCACTGGAATACTATTTTATGTTTTTCATTTTTTTGGTATGTCCCTCGTGCGCGAAGGTCATGCCGAAATTTTGAGAGCCACTTGTTAAAAGGACTTTAAAAAAAAAACTTCCGCTGTTTACACATAAATAATCATTGTGTGCTAATTAAACACTTGATTAGGAACGTGTCCTCACATACATGGTTAGTAATATGGGGCTAAAAAGATGTGTCTCTGGCTTCATGGTCTATAAGTCTCGATTGAAACGAATAGAGGGACAACCACCTTTGACAACAAACAACTGTATTTAACTCGGTTCGTATTCCTAAATCATTATCAGATATACGAGGGGTGTGTGTGATGTTATTACTGGAGGATAAGAGGATATTCCCATTCTAGTTACCAATTTGGTAGAGTGAACCACCCATTCCACCACTAAATTTTTTCTATGGATGTAAAGTTCAGCAAGAATGTTAGCTTCCCTACAATTACTTCCATGGATGCAACTGTCATGGAACTTATACGGATCCTAGAAGTTGTGCGTGTGCAAAACTCAACGGAGGGGATTTTCGTATGTGCACCGTGACGGTGAACGACTAGTTGAACCAAAGGCAATGGTATTTGAATATGGTCCAACCGTGGTTGTGGACCCACGTGTGTGAACAAGACCTCTCAGAATGGGCTGAAGTTTCGTCTGGAGGTATTTCATACCCCAAAGAATGGGGGTGTGTCAGATGTGGGACTACATACCTTCAGGGTCTGTTGTGGGTGATTATATTGGGGTCGTAGAAGAACTGGCGGTTTGGACCCTGCTGGTGATAACAATTATGTTATTTGCAAAGATTGTTTGCAGACAATGAAGGGCCTAAATGGAAGAGAGAGTCAGTTGAAGGATGTGTATTTGTCATAGTACCTGAAAAAGCTAGGTGACGAGGCATCAACAAGTGTGCCATTCTACATCGATGCCGGAAAGATTGGTAATGTGGCAATGTTTATTAATCATAGATGTCAACCCAATTTATTTATTCATAGTGTATTGAGCAGCCATCATGACATCAAACTTGCGAGTTTGATGCTCATTGCTGCAGACAAGACACCGCCACTGAAGGAACTTTCATATGATTATGGGTGTGGAATTGATAGTGATTTGCCCAAACAGGAATATAAACAAATGCCATGTTTACGTGGCACAAGACTGTACGAAAGTGCATCTATCAATATTACATAGTTAATTACTGCCTATTGTTTGTAGAAGCTTTATTATTATTATTATTATTAGGACAAAATATTCATTGCATCCAAAATTGGATGCCACATAAAGTGTGCCATCCTGCATCGATGCCGAAAAATATTTCTCCTACTTGTAGCTACCCGAATTTTGTCCTAATAATAATAATAAAGCATCTACAAACAATAGACAATGATTAAATATGTATATTAATAGATGCGATTTCGTACAGTCTTGTATGCCACAGAAACATGGCATTTGTTTTATATTCCCGTCCAGACCCATCACACTATCAATTCCATACCAGTAATTGTAGGAAAGCTCCTTGAGCGGTGGTGTAGTGTGTGCAGCAATGAGCATCAGCCTCGTAAATTTGATGTCATGGTTACTGCTCAACACACACTGAATAAACAAATTGGGTTGACAGCTATGATTAATAAACCTCGCCACATTACCAATCTTTAACGTATCAATGCAGAATGACACAATTTCTGATGCCTCGTCACCTAACCTTTTCAAGTATGACGGCAAACACACATTGCTCAGTCGACTCTATCTTCCATTCAGTCCATTCATTGTCTGCATGCAATCTTTGTCAATAATGACAGTTATCACCTAGAGGGTCCAAATTGTTCGTTCTCTTTACGACCACAAAATATTCACACACAGCAGACCCAGGTATGTAGTCTCAACACCGACACCCCACCCTTCTTTGGCTATGAAATACCTCCAGACAAAACTCCAGCCCATTCTGAGACGTCTTGTTCACACACGTGGGTCCACATCCACAATTTTGACCACATTCAAATACCACTACCTTTGGTTCAACTAGTCGTCCACCGTCACAATGCACATATGGAAAATCCCGCCGTTGAGTTTTGCACATGTATAGCTTTTATGATCCGTACAGGTTCCATGACATTTGCATCCTATGGAAGCAATTGTAAGGAAGCAATCATTCTTGCCGAACTTCATATCCTTGATATAGACAAAATCTTGTAGGGGGTTGGGTGGTTCGTATACCAAATTGGTAAATAGAATGGGAATATCCTCTAAGCATCCACTAATGTCATTGCACACCAACTTTGTATTTCTAGTAATGATTTAGAATATGACCCAGAGTAAAATAAACCTGATTGTTGTCAAAAATGGTTATCCCTCAATTCGCTTCAGTCGAAACAAATAAACTGTGAAGCGAGAGACAACCTTTTCAGCCCAATATCACTAATCATGTACAAGCCATCATATGTGTACACATTCCCCACATTTCTATCGACACATTTATGTCCTCGAACTACTTTAACAGGCATGTTGTTTTGCATACAGTTCTTGAGTCCTAAATTTCCTCGTTTCTTTTCTTGGTCACTAATTTGACGCTTATCGCCAAGCAAATATTTCCCCGTTGACCGGTATATACCATTTCCTCGCAATTGTCTAAGTCATCCTCGTATTGGCCAGAAAAGATGATGTACACGATATTTGAAAATTTTTTACCAATCAACTCAAGTCTTTTATGGATTTGCAAGCCGCCCCACCAGTTGAACCAATATAGCCAATTCCATTCAGCCAATCAAATCCCACCACAACCATTTCCGCACATGAAAAAAACTGATGTCCAACATCAATACCTTCAATTGCATCTCAGATATGCCCTTTAAATCGGGGTCGCAGGCTTTTAGCGTAGTCTTCAGCAATGTTCTCTGTCTTGGATTGCGAAACGTCTGTTGCGCTTTCCTTCTTATCAGCTTCTTGGCTCGCAGACCTGTCCTCTTCTTCCTGAATGCATTGTAGGTAGAGTTTATGTCACCATCGTGTAGGTGTTCTTTTCGATAGTGGTGGAGTGAGCAATGACATTGCAAACCACGTCAGCAGGATCTGGCATTTCGAACTTTCTTTTATTATGAATTTTGTTCAGTTTGTTTCGTGGAGGTTCCACCTTTTCTATGTCTCGAGCGATTGTTTTTCTCAAGAGATATATTCTGGAACTACTTGTGTTTTGGGCACAGATTGGGAGTTTTTGGTTCGGAAAGTTCATCGTTGTTAAGGGTGTTAGGTGCATTGCTGAAGCGGGGGAAGATGTTTGATTAGTCATAGGGTTTCCTAAAGTTTATTTATATATGCGTCCATTTGTTATTTAGTTATTGTGTAGTGGGTCTTCTACTAATTCTGTGTGGGCCGGTTAAAATACCTGGACCAAGTCAATTATGTTTTAGCCCAAGTTGGGCCACATTTTAGTGTTAATATTGTGTTAGTTTTCTTTGGCCAGTTATGTTTTGAGTTAGCGTCTATAAATATGT
Source organism: Haberlea rhodopensis (assembly GCA_907163345.1). Classification (NCBI taxonomy): domain Eukaryota; kingdom Viridiplantae; phylum Streptophyta; class Magnoliopsida; order Lamiales; family Gesneriaceae; genus Haberlea; species Haberlea rhodopensis. Next base: position 353,772 of record CAJQUN010000516.1, on the reverse strand, counting down.
TATTTACATCAATGAAAGACATGCTTATTTTCCATTCCAGTAAATGTGTGAGAGGCTGGCGTAGCCAGATTTACTTTCCGTTCATTAATTCAAATAATTTATTACACTTAACATTGGCATCAGAGCAGGGTTCCTGCGACATGGCTTAAGGGGACTAGGCATGCTCGAATCCTTGAGGCATTGGCAGCAATAAAAGGGGAAAATGCTAACATGCAAGAGGAACAAAAACGTCAAAAATGATTGTTCGAAACAATGATACAACAATTAAGCACTTTGGCTTCTACTTACGAGCAGTTGGTAGCAACACATAATTCGGAGCGAGTTCTTCCACTCAGAGCTCAAAGGTTAGTACTAATCCTTTATTTGAAGGGAACGGGGGCATTACAACTTGGTCACTTGGGTTGGAATTTCCTTAGTTTGATGTGATATAACCAAATGAATTGATTTTAAAAGCTGAACAATTCTTTGCTTATTATAAAACGCCAGAAAACCAAAAAGTGCAAATAGCTTTTTTTCATGACGAAGGGAAAGCTCTGACATGGTATTCTTGGCTCAAAGATTCAAAACCATTGATCAACTGAGATGAGTTTGTGGCAGCTTTATGAGTGCGATGTGGACCCTCAGCTTATGAGGGTCCAGTGGGTCAGTTTACTAAGTTGAAACAAACTGGAACAGTAGAGGAGTACCAAACCCATTTTGATGAAGGGTTAAGTGAGGAATTCCAGATAAACACCTTTTTAAGTGGGCTGAAAGATGACCTTAAAATCACTATCGCCATGTTTAAACCCACCACTTTATCTGCTACATTCGGCCTGGCCAGGTTACAAGAAGAAGAAATCTATAGGAAAATCAAAAATTTATAACCATACACGACCCCAATATTCCAAACCTGAGCACCTTTCCCAAAGTACTCGGACCCCCAACTCAGGTGAAATGATTATTTAACATGCGATCTTAACATATATTCAAGTGTTTTGGTACTGTTTGTAGTCCAAGGTCAGATCAAATGATTCAATTACAAGATGACAATAACTAAAGCCAATCATATTCTTCTATTTTAAATGTATTTTCAAAAATTATGTTACAAATAAAATTTCACAATTTCCAATTTCATGTAGAGTCATAACGTTAATTTGTTTTTATTTTCATTTTAACGATAAGCATACATATTTATAGGAACAATGAATTAGTCATCAATTACATGATCCTTGAAAACCTCATAAAATATTCAAATCTTTTTTTCTAAATTGACACTTTCAACAAATCGTTGTCATTCTCCATCTTACATGGTCTGTGAATTACAAATATTAAAAATTATCATATGTTAAATAAAAAGAAACATTATTATTTCAGTTTTATTTTTCTGTAAAATTAATTTTTACATGCCAACTAACCATCCACGGAAAGTTCCAAGGATTGAAAAAGATTCAACTTTTTCAATTGATATTGATACAGAAGGGGATCCAGGCAAGCGGAAGATGATATGAGATCAGTGATGTAGATAAATTTGAATGCATCAACAAATATAGAGTACAACTTAGACAAAGTGAGAATACATTACAGATTGAGTCATGTATTGTTAGATAATTTTTGTTATACTTATATTTTGTGGTGATTTATGAAGATGTTTTAGTTATTAAAATAGCCAGTGTGTATGTCTTGTTTTAGAAATGTAACATGTGGTACTTTCTTAGCATAATTTATGGTTCTTTTCTTAAAAAAGTTCCCCCCCCCCCCCCCCCAATATTAGAATCCTGGATCTACCTCTGCACACGCCAACGTCACTCCTGGAAACAATACAATTTTCCAACTTCTATAGGTTTTGTAATTTACACCTTACAATGTATCCAATCTTGTGAGGTGTAAAAACTATTTTATCCTACAAGAGGTTCAAGATTCTAATTCTGGTTTGAGCTTGGACTTGCAAGGAAGATGATGTTGCTAAAGGATTGAACAAGGATAATATAACTACTTTCTATGCTCAAAACACATCTTCTAAAATCTCACACATGTTTTTAAAATTAAATTTTTGGTAACAATAATTTGCAAAAATGAATTATAATGTACATCACTTAATATAGTATCATAGATCCATGATAAGTTCTCTGTATATTATTATTATTATTCATTCTTTTATATGAATCGACCCCAAGAGCTGACGAGGATCAACATCAGGAATGGAGGAGCTAATTTACCAGGAATCAAAACAAAAATTATTATTAACTGGTTGCCCTGAGAAGGTAACACATTTTCAAAAGTGTCACTCATGCAATATAAATCCATACTAAGATTGTGCCAACAAAAGGAAACGAATTCAAACAAAAGGATACTAATTCAGACAATCCCAACTAAATCTGGAATTACAATATCTCAGAATGAGGCACTAGTATTTCCGCCTCTTCCTTACTATGTCTACCTGTGTTTGATTTGATTCTGTTAGCTTAATCACTAGAACACTCTCTTAGAATAAATGGCTTTGCCTCAAAAAACTGGACAAAGTCTCTGTTACAAAGATTGGTGCCACAAGATGAGTCATCCAAAGAAGCAATTTTCATTTATAAAAAGTTAAAACCTGGGTAAATCACAAGGATCAAGCTAGAATGTCTTCAATCAAGTTGTAGAACATTACATATATTAGTACCTCTTGAGGACCACTAAGGCTTCTGCTTGCCAGCGGGAGATGCCTGGAGCAACGGAGAAGGTAATCTCTCTCAACTATAACAGATATGGAAATGATTGGTTTAGCATTCCAGGTTTATTAAAAAAAGACAAAATCAACATACAGGCAATGTATCTTCAAATCTTGTATTACTGATGCAAATTTGAAGACATTTTGATTTTCGATAATTTCACAACCTTTGACGTGAATGAGAAACTAGTAATGTTATTAAACAAAGGCACATAGAAAAAAACCACAAGTCAGTATGTGCTTATGCAATACTTATTATTTGTTTTATATCATCACAAGAAAGTAGAATCTCATTTATAGAAGTACTGAGAAAAACTAATATGAGCAACTGTTTCAGTGGACTATGTAGTAATGTTGTACATGACACCAAATTTGAGGGAGAAAAGACTACACGTGAGAAAGAGTCAATCACAAGAAAAGTAGGTTTGAACTTTTTCCATCTGACAAATATAGGACAAATTTCCACAAAAGACTTGGGGTCAATTTTATTTATCATGAAACAATAAAGCTTGCAAATAATGATTCGTTCAGTGCTTTAGTGCCAAGTAAGCTTAAAGTTCAATGTTTTGCTTTATCCAAATAATCAATTTATTGCAGTTACCATCCCTGGACATAACACTGAAATCAGAGCCTCAAAAACCAAATAAATTTCAAGCATTTATTATCCCAAACACTTTTTGTGGTTCGGTTATCTATACTGATGTACACTATTCTTGGTACAATATTGTAATCGTCGTCACATCTAAATGAATAAAAAACAGCCAATATCTTATATCAATTGAGGACAAAAAGCATTCCAATCAGGTAACATAAATGCCCTTGTGCAAGCTTGTTCCAATCACTAGAGGCCATAAACAACCAGATAAAAGCATAAAATAAACTCAACAAAGCATGCATATTATAGATATTCTACGGTCCATTTTTTATCTACCTGTAAAACAACCTTCGATAGAACAACATATGATACTACAATACTTATATCATGACATCAAACAGAGCAAATAAAATTCAATCAGCGCAAAATATGCACCAAGTTCCACAAGGTCCAATCCAATTCCAGTTGACTATTTAATCTAACGCCAGTACCCTCGAGCACTTCTGTGCCAATTTCTAGACACATATCCTAAAGAACCACAAGATAAGCCTGAAGGATGTTAGATATTACAGTTCTAATGAATGGAAGAGTCGGCATTAGAAGGTTCAAGGACTTTTGGTATTACCAATTATGTCGCAGAGCCATAGTCCCCGGCCTGTATCGCTGTTTCTTTTGGGCATACCCCACTCTACTAGCTGGAAAAATAAAGAAAAAGTATCACAGCCACTACATAAAAATTATACTAAAACGTAAGTTATGCTAGACCCCCCAAGCAACAATATTAAACGCACACAAAAATAATGAGCTCGGGTTCCAAAAGAGGTAGCCAGACTATTTGGTGAAGGACCAACAGGTGAGGCGAAACACGTCGGCCAAACAGGTCGGCCATAACAAAGAGCTCGGTCAAGAGGCGATGTCTTTTGAGGAAGGTCAAATAATTTAAGTCAGATCAGGTCGGCTCATCAGGTGGTGTCTTCATATTTAAGGGGTATCACAGTCCCCCCTCCTTGTCGAGCTGACGTCGCAGACCAGAAGTTCGTATGTGCTAAGTTCTTCCGACAAGCCGACATTTTCTTTTAATGTCAGTTCTGTTTTACCATCCTTGTCTTTTTTGTAAGGCGAAGCTTAATTAGATAGGACCGAGCGTGACGTAGCTCAGCCGCGTTTAATAAATTACCACGTAATGATAAATAGTAAATAGGTAGGACCAAGCACGACGTAGCTCGGCCTCTTTTAATAATTTACCATGTAATGGCAAACATTAAACATGTAGGACCAAGCACGACGTAGCTCGGCCTCGTTTAATAATTTACCACGTATGACAAATAGTAAACAGGTAGGACCAAGCACGACGTAGCTCGGCCTCGTTTAATAATTACCACGTAATGGCAAACATTAAACAGGTAGGACCAAGCACGGTATAGCTCGGCCTCATTTAATAATTACCACGTAATGGCAAACATTAAACAGGTAAGACCAAGCACTACGTAGCTCGGCCGCTTTTAATAATTTACCACGTAATGTCAAATAGTAAACAGGTCGGACAAAGCACGACGTAGCTCGGCCTCTTTTAATAATTTACCACGTAACGACAAACATTAAACAGGTAGGACCAAGCATGACGTAGCTCGGCCTCATTTAATAATTTACCACGTAATGGCAAACATTAAACATGTAGGACCAAGCACGACATAGCTCGGCCTTGTTTAATAATTTACCATGTAATGGCAAACATTAAACAGGTAGGACCAAGCATGACGTAGCTTGGCCTCGTTTAATTTACCACATAATGAGAAATAATAAACAGGTAGGACCAAGCACGATGTAGCTCGGCCTTGTTTGTGTGAAAATCCTCAAGCCAGGTGTAACCAGGGCTGAGGTGAGCTTGTCGTAAACGTACTCTTGAGGTAGGGTGAAAACCCTTGCTCCTGGCATAACCAGGGCTGAGGTGAGCTTGTCATAAACGTGCTTTTGAGGTAGGGTGAAAACCCTTGCTCCTGGCGTAACCAGGGCTCAGGTAAGCTCGTTGTAAACATGCTCCTGAGGTAGGGTGAAAACCCTTGAGCCTGGCGTAACCAAGGCTGTGGTGAGCTCGTCGTAAACGTGGTCCCAAGGTAGGGTGAAAACCCTTGAGCCTGGCATAACCAGGGCTGAGGTGAGCTCTTCGTAAACGTGCTCCTGAGGTAGGGTGAAAACCCTTGCTCCTGGCGTAACCATGGCTGAGGTGAGCTCGTCGTAAACGTGCTCCTGAGGTAGGGTGAAAACCCTTGAGCTTGGCGTAACCAAGGTTGTGGTGAGTTCATCGTAAACGTGCTCCCGAGGTAGGTGAAAACACTTGAGCTTGGCGTAACCAAGGCTGTGGTGTCGTAAACGTGCTCCTGAGGTAGGGTGAAAACCCTTGAGCCTAGCGTAACCAGGGCTGAGGTGAGCTCATCGGCAACGTGCTCCTGAAGTAGGTGAAAACCCTTGCTCCTGGCGTAACCAGGGCTGTGGTGAGCTCATTGTAAACGTGCTCTTGAGGAAGGGTGAAAACCCTTGAGCCTGGCGTAACCAAGGCTGTGGTGAGCTCGTCGTAAACGTGCTCCCGAGGTAGGGTGAAAACCCTTGAGCCTGGCATAACCAGGGCTGAGGTGAGCTCGTCGTAAACGTGCTCCTGAGGTAGGGTGAAAACCCTTGAGCCTGGCGTAACCAAGGTTGTGGTGAGTTCGTCGTAAACGTGCTCCCGAGGTAGGTGAAAACACTTGAGCCTGTCGTAACCAATGCTGTGGTGAGCTCGTCGTAAACCTTCTCCTGAGGTAGGGTGAAAACCCTTGAGCCAGGCGTAACCAGGGCTGAGGTGAGCTCATCGGCAATGTGCCCCTGAAGTAGGGTGAAAACCCTTGCTCCTGGCGTAACCAGGGCTGAGGTGAGCTCGTTGTAAACGTCCTCTTGAGGTAGGGTGAAAACCCTTGAGCCTGGTGTAACCAAGGCTGTGGTGAGCTCGTCGTAAACGTGTTACTGAGGTAGGGTGAAAACCCTTGAGCCTGGCGTAACCAGAGCTGAGGTGAGCTTGTCGTAAACGTGCTCCTGAGGTATGGTGAAAACCCTTGCTCCTGGTGTAACCAGGGCTGAGGTGAGCTCGTCGTAAACGTGCTCCTGAGGTAGGGTTAAAACCCTTGAGCATGGCGTAACCAAGGCTGTGGTGAGCTCGTCGTAAATGTGCTCCTGAGGTAGGGTGAAAACCCTTGAGCCTGGCGTAACCAGGGCTGAGGTGAGCTCGTTGTAAACGTGCTCCTGAGGTAGGGTCAAAACTCTTGAGCTTGGCGTAACCAAGGCTGTGGTGAGCTCGTCGTAAAGGTGCTTCTGAGGTAGGGTGAAAACCCTTGAGCCTGGCGTAACCAGGGCTGAGGTGAGCTCGTCGTAAACGTGCTCCTGAGGTAGGGTGAAAACCCTTGAGCCTGGCGTAACCAAGGTTGTGGTGAGTTCGTCGTAAACGTGTTACTGAGGTAGGGTGAAAACCCTTGAGCCTGGCGTAACCAGAGCTGAGGTGAGCTTGCCGTAAACGTGCTCCTGAGGTATGGTGAAAACCCTTGCTCCTGGTGTAACCAGGGCTGAGGTGAGCTCGTCGTAAACGTGCTCCTGAGGTAGGGTGAAAACCCTTGCTCCGGCTGTGATGTCCTCGAAATGATTAATTGCAATTAAGGCATTAATTATGTTTATATGATGAATTATGTGGATAATTGATTTATGTGTTAAGATTAATGATCATGATGAAATGCTTAGTCACATGGTAGGCCTGAACGGGGGTCGCATTTCAGGGTACGGGTTATGCATGTTGGGTAATGAAGTGTTAACATGATTTATTTGTTTTGGATGTTAATTATGAGGAATGTATGATTTTTGTGGAAGTTTAATGCATTTTGTAAATGCTTTTAAAATACCATGTTAGGGTATTTTATACATCATGTTAATTGATGGGGTACTATTTTTATTAACCTTTATAACCCTTTCCCCACTTTACCCAACTCACTTTACCCTCTACACTTAAAATCCCCAAATCACTCTCAAACCTTACCCTTTACCCCCCATTTTCGAAATTCTTCAAAGGAGGAAGGATGAAGCTCCACAAAACTTTAGTTTGTGTGATCTTTGTTAAGATTTGGAGTCTTCAAGAGGTATGAAACCCTTCCTAAAGTTTTTATGATGTTTAGTTTTGAAATGGGGTGATTTTGAAGTGATTTATGTGGGTTTGTTTTGGGTATGTGTTGTATGTTGTTGGGGTATGATTTTTGAAGTGTTATGTGGGTTTTAGTGAGTTATGATGATGTTGATGTTGTAGGAAAGTTTGGGTTTGAATGGTATGAAATGGAGCTTTGAAAAATGCACAAAAATGGTGAGAAATCGCGCATCAACAGGTGGCGATCGATCGCCCTGAATCAAGCGATCGATCGCCGAAGGCCAGTAGTAAAAATCGCTACAGGCGATCGATCGCCACATTTTAAGCGATCGATCGCCGCGAGGCAAAAAGTGAGGCGATCGATCGCCTCGAGCAGCGATCGATCGCCACTGTGTAAAAAGTGGAAAATGATGATTTTTGTTGAATTTTTGATATTTGGCTATTGTTTAGCTTCTAATATTGATTTGTATGGTTGCGTAGAACCATCTCAGGTACCCACAACATCAAAGAGATAAAGTTCTCCAACTTCTCCACTTTTGGAATTAAGGTACGTAAGAAACGTACGGGCATCGAACGGTAACACATTCTTATACTATGACTATGCAATAATTGTATAAGTATTTACGATGTTTATGATGATGATTATGATAAGTAAGTTTATGATGATGATGCTTATGATGAGTGAAGATGAAATGATGTTCATGATGATGATCATGATAAGTAAGTTTATGATGATGATGTTTATGATATGGTAAGATGCCATACGATAGGGTAAGATGCCCATATGCATGAATGTGAATCAGGGACAACAAAAAGGGAAGTTAACGAATAACCAGCAAGTTTACTTAACTAAGATTTCATGCATTTACTATTATGTTTTGTTTTATGATGTTAAGTAAGGATGTGTATGCTCATGATGTGTTGTCCCTGTAGGTACGCTTTTGGATTGAAAGATTAAGGGTCGGGTTGAGGCAGTAAGCTATGAGGAACATGAAAGAAGATAGGATACAGGATTTTTGGATAGTCTCTACTCTAGGAGTAGTATAATTCTATCGCTTTAACATTCATTATTGAGAATGTAATTAATTAAGTTTTGAAATTTTATTTTGGCCTGTAACTCTATTAGCTCAAAACTACAACCGGACCCTAAGATGATATGAATGCATGATTAGTCCATAATATGTGATTTATATGATGTTAAGGTAGGAAGACCCTACATTAGTGGTATCAGAGCAGTGGTTAGAGAACCCGGGAATGAGTGAAGGGTAGCCTTAGCAATAAGTTGGCTAGGTGTTTCTTTTTAAACATGTTTTGTGCATAAGTTGCATATGAAGTATATGATGTTACACTAACATGTTTTATTTCTCTAACGATGTATTATATGATCTGCCAAAAAGATGAAAGCGGCCCAGGATAGGCAAGCAGCCTATGCCAATAAGCGACGACGACACCTAGAATTCCAAGTGACAAGGTCTTCTTGAAAATCTCACCCTTCAGGGTGTAGTTCATTTTGGTATGCGGGGGAAGTTATCTCCGAGGTATGTTGGGCCGTATGAAGTATTGCAGCGTATCGGTACATTGGCCTACCGTTTGGCTCTACCGCCGTCCTTATCTGGTATTCATGATGCCTTTCATGTCTCTATGTTGCTGAAGTATGAGCCAGATCCGTCTCATGTATTACAGCCTACTGAAGTACAGTTGGATTCAGATGTATCCTACGTAGAACGACCGGTCAGAATTCTGGATCGTGAGGATCACAGATTACGAAGTAAAGTTATACCGATGATCAAAGTTCAGTGGGATCGTCGGGGTGTCGAGGAGGCTACGTGGGAGATGGAACGGCATATGGTGCAGCATTATCCGGAACTATTTTCTGGTATGATTTATGTTTAGTTTCTTTTTGGCTAAGTGCATGCGATTTCGAGGACAAAATCTTATAAGTAGGGGAGTATTGTGATGTCCCCGAAATGATTAATTGCAATTAAGGCATTAATTATGTTTATATGATGAATTATGTGGATATTTGATTTATGTGTTAAAGATTAATTATCATGATGAAATGCTTAGTCACATGGTAGGCGTGACCGGGGGTCGCATTTCAGGGTACGGGTTATGCATGTTGGGTAATGAAGTGTTAACATGATTTATTTGTTTTGGATGTTAATTATGAGGAAGGTATGATTTTAGTGGAAGTTTAATGCATTTTGTAAATGCTTTTAAAATACCTGTAGGGTCTTCCTACCTTAACATCATATTAATAACGAATAATGGACTAAACATGCATTAATGACACCTTAGGGTTCCGGTTGTAGTTTGAGCTAATAAGATTACAGGCCAAAAATAAAATTTCAAAACTTAATTAATTACATTCCTCTCAGTGAATGTTGAAGCGATATAATTATACTACTCCTAGAGTAGAGACTATCGAAAAATCCTGTATCCTATCTTCTTTCATGCTCCTAGCTCACTGCCTCAACCCGACCCTTAATCTTCTGTCCAAAAGTGTACCTGTGATATCCCCGAAATGATTATGTGATTTTAATCATTTATTTAAATTGTGATGATTGGGTGTTAATTCATGGGATTGAATTAATATTATTGAGGAGATACATTTCAGGGTGCATGTGATATATGTTGGGATTTTGGGGTTGTGGCATGTTTATTTGGGGTGTGTGTTATTTGTTTTGATGAAGCATGTTAAATGGGAATTGAAGTATTTTATTAAGAAAATACTATAAATATCATGTGAGGGTATTTTAATACATCGTGCTAAATACCGGAACCAAAACATAACATATCATACCACCCAACACCCAACCACCCCCCCCAACCCATACCAATCAACTGTGCCTAAGCTGACTATCCACCCCACTTGGCACAATCATTTCACCCTCTTCCTCCATCCCAAATCTCGACCCTTCTCTCCCAAACAAACTCCAGCATCTGCTAAGCATAATCTTGTGGAGTCTTGCCATTTTCATTCCTTGGAAGCCTCTCAAAATCGGAGCAAAGTAGGGTGAGAAACCATGCTCTGTTTTTGTTTTTAAGCTTGTTAAGTTCTTGATTTTAAGTGGTGTGATTTTGGCATGTTAGCTTAGGTTTCTTAAAACCTTCGATTTAAATGCTTACATGGTGTTATTATGAAGCTCTCAGTATTTTTCCTTGAGCATGTTACATGTTTTATGTGAAGGATTTAAACATGTAAAGTATAGTGTTCGGAAATCTGGGTAAGTGTATGCCCTGTTTTCTGGAAAATATGGATTGGGAGTGATATTGAGGAGGTGATATCATGCATGTTAGATGGGTTTTTGGTGAACCTTTGATTTTAGTACATGCATGGTAGTTTTGTAAAGCCCAGTACGTTTTTGTTTGAGCATGTTTTATGAAATATGTTGTAGTTTTAATAGCATGAAATGAGGTGCTCAAGAAATCTGGAAATGAAATATGTTGTTCTGTTTCCGGAAAAGTTGATCGAGTACTTGTGTAAATGGACGACGTTTATGCATGTGAATTTATATTTAGGGTATAAATTTGGTATGAATACACTCAGGGTAGTGTATTGTAACTGCTAGCATGTTGGGATTGGCATGTTGTATGTCTTACATGTTAGATTAAGAGGCATAAATATCGGTGTTAGAGAATTCTGGAAATCTGGGTTGAAACAGAGCGACCGATCGATCGGTGAAGAACACCGATCGATCGGCAAAAGCCGTAGTTTTTTTAATAAATTCGAACAGTTCACCGATCGATCGGTGATGAGGGCCGATCGATCGGTAGTGCCTTTTTTTTTTTAAAATGTGGAATTTGTTTAAATTTGATATTGGATTGTAATGAGACATCTAATATTGTGTTGTACACTGGTGTAGAGCCTTCACAGACAGCTACACAGCGCAGGGGATAGAGTCCCACAACACGCTACATTTTGGAAAGGTACGTAAGCGACGTACGGGCATCCCAACGGTAACATGTACTTTATGTTTGTCTATTTGACACATGCTGAATGCAATGTGATGCATTAAGAGTATGATACATGTTATTATGCATTGTTGTTGCATATTATGCATTGTTGTTGCATATTGTGATGTGGAATAAAGAGGTGTATTCCACGAGTCAAGAGAGATCACAGTGTATGTTTAATGCTTATGCTTGTTCTGTAGTAATGAAGCGGGGAAGATTGTACCGCTCATTATGAGGTTTTGAAGTAATGAAGCGGGGAAGATTGTACCGCTCATTATGAGGTTTTGTAGTAATGAAGCGGGGAGGATTGTACCGCTTATTATGAGGTTCTGTAGTAATGAAGCGGGGAAGATTGTACCGCTCATTATGAGTTTATGTAGTAATGAAGCGAGGAGGATTGTACCGCTCATTATGAGTTGTGGAAGCATGAAGCATTAACATAACTGTTGATATATGACTCAAAAGCTATGTAAAGAAAGAGGTGATATGTCATGACATTATTAAAGGATCCATAATTTCATATAATGTGTTTTATTATGAGTTATGGTACAGGGACAACCAATGGGCGTTATAAATGCTGAAAATACAGGAATTACTTTGTATTTATGATTGTGCATTTACGCTTTACTTTCATATTATGTTGAATATGAATCAAGGTATGCTCATGTGTTGGGGGTTGTCTTTGTAGATGCTTTTGATGATGAGAACCAGGGTCGGGGTTGAAATGCGGAGCTATAAGGAGTGCTACAGGATTGGCATGTTACAGAAATTTTTGTATAGCTTCTACACGAAGTAGAGTAAGACTATAGTGTAGTACCTTTTGGTAGGAATATGTGTAATTCCTTTTAAACTTTTGGTACTGTAATCTCTTAAGCTCAGGTTAATCAACACGACACTACTACTCTGATATACGCACATGAATGATTAGTTCTCTAATCGCACCTAAATATCTTGATTAATAACGGGGTCTCACAGTACCTACAGGAACAACCCATCATGAGCATGTACATCGTCACTTAACATCATAAGGTAATGGCATATAAATAAATGCATGAAAGTAATTGGTAACATATACTTCCTGGTTAATCGCATTAACCCTCTTTGGTTGTCCCTGTTTCATAGTCATGCATGTAACCATTAGTTCTTGACATAAATGATTAAAATCGTACTTCACTTATGTGCTCATAGTCAACAATGTTAATTAGAAATGAGACTGTCCTGGTTCTATTATGACAGCGGCACAATTGGCCCCCCTCGCTCGACATAAAGCGAAATTGTGATACCCCTCGCTACGCCTTGATAGCGGATGCATTTCCTCGCTTAGCGGAACTGTGATACCCCTCGCTACGCCTTGATAGCGGATGTATCTCCTCGCTAGTTATGTGAGCGGCAAGTACCTTCCTCGCTTGCCCATAACAACCACCAAACATTCTACCATTTCTAGTAACATAGTTTAACACACATCATCGTCCTCATGTCATAAACATCATCATCTTATAAACATCATCATCTTGTAAACATCATCATCTTATCATAATCGTCATCGTAAACGTCGTATCATCTTCATTCATCATAACATCATCATCATAAATTTACTTATCATAATCATCATCATAAACATCATAAATACTTATGCAATCGATGCATAGTCATAGTATGGAAATGTGTTACCGTCCGATGCCCGTACGTTTCTTACGTACCTTAATTCCAAAAATGGAGAAGTCGAAGAACTTTATCTTCTTGAAGTTGTGGGTACCTGGGATGGTTCTACATAACCATACAAATCGATATTAGAAGCTAAATATAGTCCAATATCCAAAAATCCCACAAAAAAATTCAAAGACACATATTTTTATATCTCGCGATCGATCGCCGCCCAGGCCCGATCGATCGCGAGATCATACTGGACGAAGGTGAAAATTTCACACCTTGGCGATCGATCGCCACTTTTGGCGCGATCGATCGCCATCCTCGCCGATCGATCGCCCAAAAGTGGCGATCGATTGCCAAAGGGTTTGGAGCCTACTGTTGTCTCGCGATCGATCGCCAAAAACGGGCGATCGATCGCCAATCCCTGAACATCGAAAATTCGCCATTTTTGAGCATTTTTCAAGCTCCACCTCAAACCATTCAAACCCAAACTTTCCTACAATACCAACATCATCATAACTCACTAAAACCCACGTAAAACACTTCAAAAATCATACCCCAACAACATACAACACACACCCATAACAAACCCACATAAATCACTTCAAAATCACTCCATTTCAAAACCAAACATCATAAAAACTTTAGGAAGGGTTCCATACCTCTTAAGGACTCCAAATCCTACAATCTCACAAACAAGGGTTTTGTGATGATTTCTCCTTCCCCTTTTGCTGAAAATCGAAAATTGTTAAATGGGTAGGGTTTGAGAGTGAATTGGGGATTTTAAAGTGTAAAGGGGTAAAGTGATAAAGTGTAGTGGGGTAAAGGGGTATGGGTTTTTAATTGTACCCCAAAATTAACATGATGTATAAAAACCCCAACATGGTATTTTAAAAGCATTTTTACAAAAATGCATCAAACTTCATTAAATCCACACTTTCTTCATAATTAACAACTAATACAATAAAATCATGTTAACACCTCATTATCCAACACATAAATCAATTACCACATAATTCATCATATAAACATAATTAATGCCTAGATTGCAATTAATTAATTTCGGGGCATCACAATACTCCCCTACTTATAAGATTTCGTCCTCGAAATCAGATGCACTTACCCAAAAAGAAACTAAACATAAATCATACCAGAAAATAGTTCCGGGTAATGCTGCACCATATGCCCTTCCGTCTCCCACGTAGCCTCCTCGACACCCCGACGATCCCACTGAACTTTGACCATCGGTATAACCTTGCTTCGTAATCTGCGATCCTCACGATCCAGAATTCTGACCGGTCGTTCTACGTAGGATACATCTGAGTCCAACTTAGGCTGTAACACATGAGACGGGTCTGGCTCATACTTTCGTAACATAGAGACGTGGAAAACATCATGAATCCCAGATAAAGACGGCGGTAGAGCCAAACGGTAAGCCAATGTACCGATACGCTGCAACACTTCATACGGCCCAACATACCTCGGAGATAACTTCCCCCGCATATAGGCGATCGATCGCATGCAAGCAGTAGGCTTTTCTTCGAAGCAGTTATCGATGGCCACTTTTGAACGATCGATCGCCTCGCGCCAGTAAGGTCTAGCGATCGATCTCTATATCAAGCGATCGATCGCCAAGGGGCTAGCGATCGATCGCCAGCAGAGATTTTGTGGTTTTCTTGGCTTTTTTGTGGGATTTTGGATTTGCGACTTAAATGGTCGGCTTCCGGGGCAATGTTCACATTCCAATGGGAATGATAGGCTTTTAAAATGGTTTGGTTGGCGCCAAGTTAAATTAAACGGAACTCCCGGTTGAGTTTTGGGCTATCTTTTAAACGTTTTAGAAAGAATATTTTGGGTATTATGCATGCTTAGCCGGAGGACTTTTGTTTTGGTAATCGTCATGGATTGACGATGGGTTTTGAAGTTTGCTAACGTGCGTGGGCACGTGAATTCATGCTTTTACTTGATTGTGAGTTGTTTATGTGTTTTATCACATATTTCTCGAGGCATGGAACTCAAGCAAGGTTTGGCTTGGACTTCGGAACTTAAGGTACGTATGACGTACGAGCATAACCCTTTTTTTTATAATTGCAATTGTGAGTGCATGGTACGCTATATTGCATTAAATGTATATTGAATTACATGATTTATGGTAATCACTATGAATGGACATACATATACATTGGGAATTATATGGTGTCGCTTTTGAGCATGCGTGAGAATGAAAAGCCGCTATTGTAGAACGAGCAATGAGATAGAACCATAGAACCATAAATGAGATAAATGGAATAATTGTAATCATTGTTGAATGATTTGATATTATGGTTATGTTATTGGTATATAGCATATGGATTCGTTAATCAATGTAATGATTAACTGGCATTTGGGAATTTGATGATTTCAGTTGTTTTGAGAACATGGACAGTACAGAGAATCCCGGATGAGGATGATACCATCCAGGGAGTATATTTTGTATTTCATAACATTTACATTGTTGTAAATTATGAATTGTAGTATTATGATTGTTGGATTTGGGGTATTGGTATGCTCACCCCGTGTGGGGGCTGTCTCTGTAGGTGTTACAGGTGTAGCAGCAGCTTTGGAGTTAAGCTCGGGCTGTTGATTTGAGGTACTTCTAGGATCGAGGTATCAGAGCTGGTTGAATAAGTGCATAGATCCAGATGTGAGATCGAGCTGTGCTTGGGAGGTGCTTCCAGGATTGAAGTGCCAGTAACAGTATCCCGTAGAGTGTTTTATACATTAGATACATGCGTGTTCATTGGGTGCTCTTATGTGAGTACATGTTACGTGTATATGGAATGTATAAATGGGCTACGACTCTCTTCTATTCATTCGTGGTTTGCATGCAATTAAATATGGAATTACCAAATAAACTGAGAGCATGTTAGTGTATTATATTGGTGCATGATGTATGTAGACTTGGTTGAAGGGAAACTAGACATTATATGGAATAATGTAAAGAAATTTTATATGTAGCATGATTGGCTATAACGATAAGTGGTTTTTCCCTACATGAACGATTGTATGCACTAATGACATGGATTAATACACTAATAACGGGTTAATGGTACGGGGGTCCTTACACAACAGAGTCTATTTTCATCGCGAAAGACCAAAAGAATACGAATAGGAGTAATTACCATTCGATTAGAACTTGTCAAAAGATTCGACTCACCGAGTTCGAGAAAATATCAAGAATTTGAAAACTCGTACGACATAATCGTATGTCCAGTACACAAGATATATATATATATAAGCAGCTCGTGGCTTTGGATTGACAGCTAAAATGATTCAGAATGCAGATCATTTAGGAGACGAATAAAAGCATCCTAAGATAATGAATCAGGTAAATCCTTGACATAAGACAATCATTTCAGTTGTCTAAAATCAATACCGAGTCAAAGTTTCTTATCGACATGCTTACAAATCTTCATCGCAAGTATCTTCAAAAGTTCTCATTTTTCAAATTTTCTCAAAACTTTACCACAAGTGCACAGATTCCAAACCAAGTTAATACTCAGGTCCATGCAAATTCTATTCTTTAATATACCCAAACTTATCAATTCAGTTAACCTGAGATTCCGAATAGTTCCGAGCACAGTTTCATGTTCAAAACTCCTGTCGTTCGATCTCCAGGTCTGGGTTCGTACCAATTTTACATTTTTAGAAAATTCAGCTTTGCTTGAAATAGATTCTAAGGTGCCTTTACGCAAAGTTTGTATATATCATTTCATTAATGATTTTGAAATTGAACCATTTCTAGCATTTATTTCATTATTTATGTGCATCCTTCAATTCATGTTCCAGATGTACATCTGTACATTCTCTTATTATGCATTCTGATGAGTCACAGCATTTGTCCTTCGTCTATGTTATTAACATATAATAACTTCAAGGCTCAAAGTATGAAGTATCGCAACACAGAAGGAATTTTGACTTGGACATCTTGTCCTAAAGTTCCATCTGCTCATAGAAATCAATTAACATCGAACTACTTAATGAAAATAATATTCTGTAGGTTCGATCAAGCTTCAAATTAGCCATCTCAGCATTAAATTTATTTCAAAATTTTTGAGATACATGGGAAATTATCCGAAGGACAAGACTTCCCAACAGCTCTCGATCTACATCTCATCTTTTGTATTTTCTCAACATCTCATGATGTTCTATACAATTCATTCTTGCTTTTCATACAACTCATTCTTGGTGACAATATCATACCTATATTCCATTTTATCAAAAATCATAATGACACAGCATCTAAGTATGATTCATAAAAAATATTCATCTGTTCGTCTGTTTACTTTTTGTAAAACTGTCATATCTTTTAACTCATTTGTTATAGCCATATATCATTCGTTTCCAGCATTACAATGCCAAAATCGAAATGGCTCTATGTCCTGGAGATATCTCAATCCCATTCAAGGACTTTCATTTCAATTATCTCATAATGCAATAGATAATGTTATTCTCAACAGGTTTCAGAGCAACTTCATGCTCAATGACCTCATACTCATTAAAATTCATTGTTCAAAGACATTTTACTTATTAATATTTCATAAAACAGTTTGAATGTCTCATGATATGCATATTCCCCATTCATTCAATCTAATGCAGTATTCGTTCAATAATAACAGGTTTCGTAAGTGTTCGAGTGGAAACTCTTTCCCTACTAAGTTTTATCAAACATAAACAGTACAGTATCGATATCGTGGTCAATATCAATACGACACGATTCAACATACTCAAGTATAAACCACAGATTAAAATCCTATACCCACTAACCCCCTCACTCCCATCACTTTTATCCTATCACAAATTTCTCTCTCAACCCTAACCCCAAACCTCATTTTTGATTTTTGGCAAAAGTGGGAAGGCAAATCTTTACAAAAGCTCCATTTGTGAGATTCTTAGTGAGATTTGGAGTCCATAAGAGGTATGGAACCCTCCTTGATGTTTTAATGGTGTTTGGCTTTGATTTGAGTTTTTGAAATGGGTTTGTTTTGGGTTGATGTTATTTTTGGTTGGTGTTAGATTTTTGGTTGTTTTAAGGTGTATTTTGAAGGTTTATGGTGTTTGTATGTTGTTGGTTTGATGGTATAAGTGTTAGTATGGTTTGGGAAGAGTTTGGAGAACAAAAATGGTGAATTTTCGATGTACAGACAGCGGAGATCGATCGCCCAAAAATGGCTATCGATAGCACGCGGGCAGTACGCAATCGCTGTGTAAAGCGATCGATCGGTGAGGCGAGCGATCAATCGCCCCAAAAATGGCGATCGATCGCCTAACGCAAGAAATTGGCATTCAGGGCTGCTGGACCTCGCGATCGATCGGGACTCCACAGCGATCCATCGCGAGATACCAGAATGGAATGTTTTGGTTATTTTATGTGGAATTTTGGTATTGGACTATAATTGACTCCTAATATTGGTTTGTGTGAATGTGTAGAACCATCCCAGGTGGCCACACGGCCTAGGAGATAAAATCCACGACACACCACATTTTGGTACAAAGGTACGTAGTGAGAGGTACGAGCATCGGACGGTAAAACGTATATTTTACGCATTGAATTGGTTATGCATTATGGTTGCACACATGAAATTAATAATGCATTAAGGTTGCATACATGGTCTTGGTTATGAATCATGGTTGCATACATGGGTTGAATATGCATTATGGTTGCATGTGTATATTGGATGCATTGGTGCATGTGATTGTGAGTCGAGATTATATTCCAGTGATGAAGAATACTTGCCGCCTTCATGTCGAAGCGATGATAGAATACTTGCCATTGTCATATTATAGCGATGAAGAATATTTGCCGCAAATATATTGAAGCGAAGGATAATTCCGCTGTCATATTACTATTGCGAGGGATATTATGCCGCTAATATGTCGAAGCGAGTGGTATTAAAGCCGCTGTCATGTAAACGCGAGGGGTATTATGCCACTGATATAATAAGACTGGAAATGCCATTGGTATACATGGGATGGATGCATGTCATGACATACATTATTGCCATTATAATCTATTGATTGTGATTATGGTACAGGGACAACTAAAGGGAGCATTAAATGTATTAAATACATGAAGTGATTCGTATTTTCGATTTATGCATTTACAAATTACAATTATATTGTTGTGAATATGGTTTTTTGCATGCTCATGTTTTTGGGGTTGTTCCTGTAGGTACTTTTTGGCGGACGGGCTAAGGCGGGTTGATGCGGTGAGCTTGTGAGGAGTGCTTTTGACGTAGCAGACATAATTCTTTTGTATAGTCTCTACTCTAGGAGTAGTGTAAAGCTATAGGATTAACATTCAATTGGTTGGGAATGTAATTAATCCCTTTTGGAACTTTTATTTTGGCACTGTAATCTTAACAGCTCAAGGCATCAACATGAACTTTATACTCTGAGAATGTATGTTAGCTATACTTATGCCTTAATCCGCACTTATAGAACTAGGGTCCTTACATTAGTGGTATCAGAGCAGTGGTTAGAGAACCCTGGAATGAGTGAAGGGTAGCCTTAGCACGGTTGGCTAGGTGTTTACATTTGGCATGTTTATGCATGTGGTGCATATTGGTGTATATATTTGTTACACTAACATGTTTATTATCATTCATGTTATCTAACGTGTGTAGCATATATATTGTTTTGGAATTGTTATTAACCCTTGTGTTACAGCATGGCGGCCATAAACTTGGGGAACCTCAATGAAGAGGTAGGTGATGTGGGAAGTGTGAATGCAAGCATTGGTCAGACAAATCATTTACCTCCACCAGCTGTGGGTGTGGAACCGGTAGCTCAGCTGTTATTGCCTGGGGAGCTTAGTCTGACTCAATTTCTGACCTTCCATCCGCCCAGATTTGAGGGGACAGAGACAGGGGAAGAAGCCGAGGAGTGGCTAGAGAGATTGGAGCAGATATTTGTGTCTGCGCCTTGTGCTAGGACAGCATGGTTGAGGCTGTCAGAATTCCAACTAGCAAAGAAGTCTTCCATGTGGTGGAAGACGACGGTGATGGAGTTGAGGGCTCATGGTATGTTGATTGACTGGACTTTATTCCGGACCCAATTTCTGAACAGATATTTTCTGTTGCTGCGAGACAGATAAAGGAGGATGAGTTCACTAACCTGAAGCAAGGGAGCATGACTATATCAGACTATGCCTTGCATTATTCTTCATTGTCGAGGTATGTTCCCCATATCGCAACAAATGGACATGCTAAAATGAGGCACTTTTTGAAGGGATTGCGATTCGGAGCTGTTTGACCGGGTTATTACCAACAACCCTACGTCTTTTGATGATGCCCTTACTAGAGCAGAGCTAGCAGAGATAGGAGTGGGTGCTTATCCTGATGCCGTACCCCCACAAGCTCCATCTCAAATATATTCTTCTGATAATCTGAAGCCTCGGGGAGGATCCTTTAAGTCGCGTGGGACTTCTTCTTTTTCCCGGTTTAGTGGGAAGCGACCGGATAACCGAAAGCAAGGAGATCGGAGGGATGGTGCATCCACCTTTGGAGGACCAACTCAAGCTGGTAGAGTAGGAGATGTTAAGTGTCACTTCTGCGGAGGGCCGCATTTGATGCATGATTGTTCTGCGTGCTATAGATGTGGCAAGCCGGGCAATATTGCTCGGCGTTGTCCCAATCATGAGGGACAGATGGACCTTAGGGAAGGTTGAGGGAGGTTTTCTAGTGGGACAGTGCAGCAGAGGCAACCGATGGTGCCTCGACAGATGGGAGGACAGGCGATGGGGCCACCTCAGGGACAGGTTTATGCACTGACTAGGGAGCAGGCCGATGCAGCTCCAGAGGATGTGATAGCTGGTACGTGTCTCTTATTTACATATTCCGCCTTTATTTTGATATACACAGGTGCTTCACACTCCTTTGTGTCTGCGGACTTTGTGGAGAGACATCATATGTGCACGTCTCCGTTACCCACGCCTCTTTTGGTCTCGATACCCACCGGGAGAAATGTTGTTGCTGATCAGTTTCTTTCGGACTGCCTCATTTATTTTGAGGGCAATGAATTGAAGGCAGATTTGATTATATTGGGTATGTCAGATTTCGATTGCATTGTGGACATCGACATACTGAACAGATATCAGGCAGTAGTGGATTGTCGGCAGAGGACAGTTCAGTTCAGATCTGATATGGGGATTCAGTGGACTTTTTATGGGAACGGTTCTCGTGCGAAGATTCCGTTGATATCGGCAACAAAGATGTCCCAATTATTGGAACGTGGACACACGGGCTATCTTATCTATGTCGTGGACACGACGGGAAAGAGTAAAGAGTTGAGGGTGGAGGATGTACCTGTGGTAGTAGAATTTGCGGATGTGTTTCCGGAGGAGATTCAAGGATTCCCACCGGCTAGAGAAGTTGGTAGCGCTTATCGTGTACGCCCAAATTAACCCCACTCAATCCTCAAGATTGATAACAATAATGTAGTAGCGTGAGTAGGGATCGATCCCACGAGGAGGTGTGAATCTTTGTGTTAATGAAAATCAAAATCAAAATAATAAAAGATGGGGTTGTGAATGAGTTATACTAATTAAAATTAAAACTAAAGATTAAACTAATGAAAACGATTCTTGATATCGGTCGACTCTTCCTTGGAATTATCATCTATTTCATCGATTCACAAAAGACTCAAATTTTCATATGAATATCCATCGTTGGACGTTTGATCCAATAATCAAAGTCCTATCTCACCTTACGTATAGTTAAGTAGTGTGATGACCTGAGATTAGGGATGTTAATCCCGGAGTGTTAATAACCCCTAAAGTTGTTTTACGTGGCGATTTGGAGTTTAATCGCGGTGTTGGGCCTTCTGGGCTCGTTTATTTGAGTAGTTGGGATCGTTGGATTCCGAGGTTGAGATTGTATTCTCATTACGGTGAAAAACCTAAGAGTTGGGTTGTTGAAGTGTCTCGGAATCTCGGGTGCTTGTGTGGGCACCGGTAGGGGGTTTTTGAGTTAGAGATGGAGTTTTTGAAAACAGATGATTTTTAATGAATCATGATGTATTTTTGGGGCTATTAGTATTTCGGGGTATTTTTGCTATAAATACCAGTTGACCCGAGATTTTAATTATCAGAACCATTTTTCCCCCACTTTTCCCGTCACTCTCTCTCTCCCGCGTCCGCGACTTCTCGATCCCCTTTGACCCCCACGCACAAAAGTGCTTCGCCCACCGCCGTCCGGCCGCCGTTCGGCGCGTCCGACCCCCCGCCAGCTTCGTCACTTCCAGGCGCTCCTATCCATATCATCAATTTGAAGTTTGGTCGCGATTTGAGTTCGGAATTCTGCAGAAAGCACTAGGGTTCGAACTGGATTCTGTCCGATTTTGTGGCTCGATTTTGGTACGATTTTTGGGGCTTTTCTTCCAGTGTTTTTGGGGCGTTTTGTGCTGCATTTTGTGTCGAAAATTTTATGCTTTGTGGTTCAAAGATTTTGGTTGCCAATTGATTCGATTTGAGCGCTGGTTGCATGGCTTTTGGTTCGAATTTCTTGCTATTGGGCGAGGGTTTGGTTCGAAAATTGGGGTTTTTGGCAGGGAGTGATGATTCTTGTTAGTAATCGATTAATTCATGTTTTAGATGATTTGTGGTGCTTAGTTTGGGTCCGATTTGTGTTGTGAAGGTTCGAAAAATTTGTGGGGAGTTCTTGAGCAATTTTCGATAATGGTTAATTGTAATGGTTAATTGTCGTGTGTTGACAATATTTTTGAGGGTTATGGGTGTGCTTGAGCATGGGTTGCATGTTCGTAAATAATTGTGAATTATTTATCGTGTTAGCACATCGTTCCTCGGGGCATGGAACTCGAGCAAGGTTTGGCTCGGACTTCGGAGATTTGAGGTACGTGCGACGTACGAGCATTACTTTATATAAGAGCATTCGTGAAATGCATAATGTGTTTTAATTGCATTAGATGGTTGTGGGTATGGCTATATATATATGTGTTGAAATGACTATGGAACGACCTAGTCTTGACATTGCTCCCACAAGTGTGCGTAATACTAGAGTAGTATAACCTTACCTGAGATATGGGTTACTGGGTTTATATGACTATTGTAGGGCATTTGAGATGCCTGAGAATGATCGTGGGATCATGTATTCATTGTAAGACATGTGAGATGTCTAAGTGAAATGGAGAATTGGTAAAATAAATGCTAGGCATTTGAGCTATCTGTGATTTGTAGCAAAGTTGAAAATCAGTATTAGATATTGAGATATCTATATTCGTATGTATAATGAATTTGGAATCATCAATTATTGATATTTGAGAATCAGGCATGCGATGAGTTAAATCAATGTGTTGATTTACTGATTTATGAGATTTGATGAGTTTGATGATTGTGAGAACAGGGACAGTACACGGAATCCCGGATGAGGATGTTGCCATCCAGGGAGTATCATTTAAAATTCATTAGTATTTACTTTTGTTGTAAATTATGAATTTCATTATTGTGATTATGGGATTTTGTGTATTGGTATGCTCACCCCGTTGTGGGTTGTCTCTGTTGGGGCAGGTGAACAGGTACATCGATGGCTTTGGAGTTGAGCTCGAGCTGTTGATTGGATTCACTCCCAGGATCGTGATACCAGGGCTTGATGGAGCACGGTATCGTATAGAGTACCTATATACACCTGAGGGTTATATACATTTTCATGATGCTCGCATGTGAGCACGATTATACTTGTATATGGATTGTATATAAAGGCATGAGCCTTTCTCTCTTTCATTTGATGTTGCATGCAATTAGAGGTAGAATTGCTAAATGATATGAGAGGCATTGGTGTATTATGTGGGTGTTGAAACCCACTTTTGTCGTCATATGTGTGGGTCTTCCCTGGCTGGGAATTTACTTGGTATTGCTGTATTCTGTTGAGTATTGTGTATTCCCTGGCCGGGAATTATATTATGTGATGTGCTTTTGTTTTGGGATAGCTCAATTTATGGGGAGACTCTGCCCAAATTTTTATAAAAGTCCACAATGTAAAAAGTGGCAAAAAGGGGATGGTAATGGGCGAACTCGATGAGTCTATATGTTGTTAGGATGATGATCTTATAACATTGAGTATCAAAGAAATTTTGTAGTTGCCATTCAATGGTAAGTATCATTTGAGTTTCCCGATTGATTTTTTATTGAAAGCATGTGCCACACATAGTGGTTAGTACACTAATCAAGGGTTAAGGGCTTGGGGTCCTTACATTAGTGGTATCAGAGCAGTGGTTAGCTCTTTGGGGCTGTTGAAGGCCTAAAACATGCTGATAGGGATGGATAGCACATATTTATGCATGATAGTAGCTAGTGCTGTGTGACACAACTATTTTGCTTATGTGCATTTGTAACATGTGATCATAGTGAAACGATTATATGTCATGACATCTATAGAATCATAATATAACCTGTTGATTATGATTGTGAGTTGTGACACAGGGACAACCAAGTGGAGCATTTTGAAATGCATTGGGATACAGGAAGTACTTTGTACTCATAGTTTATGCATTTACTCATTATAATCATATTGTGGGGAATATGGATTATCGTATGCTCATGGTTTGGAATTGTTCCTGTAGGGACACTATGACGTGGAAAGGCTAAGGCCATGGTTGAAAGACACGAAACGGTAACCTGCGTTTTATATACATCATGAATTATGCATTGTGGTTGCATGTGTACATGTAGTGATGATTTTAATGCTTTGCCGCCAAATGTTGAAGCGAGGGGTGGGAGTACCGCATGTCGCATTTGAGCGAGGTGCATTAAAATACACTCATGATGATGTATGTTGGAATATGGATTATGCTTTGTGATGCAGGTATGGATGAAATACTTGGGGAATATCCCATGAGTCATTGTTATGGATGAGTGATGATTTTAAATGCTTGCCGCTATTTATTGTTTTGTGCCGCTAAAATGTGAAGCGAGGGGTGGGAGCGCCGCATGTCACATTGAAGCGTGGTTATCATATGAGGCGAGGAAAGAATATTTGCCGCTAAAATGTGAAGCGAGGGGTGGGAGCGCCGCATGTCCATTTAAGCGAGGTTATTCTATGCCGCCTATATGTGAAGCGAGGGGTGGGAGTACCGCATGTTTTATTTGAGCGAGGGGCATTAAAATACACTACCGTGACAATGACTAGGGATCGGCTATATTGACTGGCAATGGTTCTTGCCGCCATGTATATTGATAGCGATGGTTCATTCCGCTATATTGACTGGCGATGGTTCTTGCCGCCATGTATATTGATAGCGATGGTTCATTCCGCTATATTGACTGGCGATGGTTCTTGCCGCCATGTATATTGATAGCGATGGTTCATTCCGCTATATTGACTGGCGATGGTTCTTGCCGCCATGTATATTGATAGCGATGGTTCATTCCGCTATATGGATTGGCGATGGTTCATGCCGCCAGGTGTATTGATAGCGACGGTTCATTCTGCTATATTGATTGGCGATGGTTCTTGCCGCCGGATATATTGATAGCACTGTCTCATTCCGCTATTCTATTGGCGATGATTTATGCCGCCGGGTATTGATAGCGATGCCTCATTCCGCTATATTGATTGGCGATGACTTATGCCGCCGGGTGTTCATAGCGATGGTACATTCCGCTACATCTATGGCGATGGTTCATGCCGCCAGATGTCTATAGCGATGTTTTATGCCGCTGACTCTATGACGAGGGATTATGCCCCTGATTCTATAGCGATGGGTTATGCCGCTATGTACGTGACGCTGGATTACGCCACCTACGAGCGATGGGTGCTGATTGCGTACCACTGTGGATGACGGAGACAGGTATGCCGCTATATTGTTAGCAATGAGATATGGCATATTACTGTTTATTTAGCACTATTGTGGATATCATGTGTTGATTTACTTATGTTGTCATGTGTTTGACGATGAGATTATAGACGTCGTGTATCGACATTTACCGTCATGAGTCGATAATATTATTTCAAAGTCATATGTTGACAGGTACCGTCACGAGATGACAATGGCATAGTGGATGTTCTATGTAGACGTGTAGCGTCGTTTTGATGATTAATACATTTGTGTTATGTATTTGGCTGTATAGTTTGAGTGCCGATGGTGAGCACATGGTAGTGTCTGGGTCACTAGTTGACGAGACCTTTTTACCGAACAGGTTTGCTCGGTGGAGTATTGAATGTATTGTACCGGTAAATGTACCACATCATGTTATAGAGTTAAATAATTGTCGAGCGATGATACCCTTGGGTATGCTCGTTGGTTTGGCTAGGGCCAAGTGATTGGTGGTAAGAGTAGTCATTGAGGAAACTACTCGCTTGTGTTGTGACGTAGGGTAGACATGGTTGCACCCACCCTGAGGGTGTGGGATAAATCATATTGGATTATGATTGCATCATAAGTGAGCAAGGACACCGGGTTGCCCATTGTGCTTGGTATTTAGAGATATGTTGGGCGATGACCCATTACTCTAACGGTTTGTACTGTATGGCATACCGAGATGGAACATATGGGTTGTTGGCGGACTTGATATGAACCTATGGAGACAGCACTTTGCTAGTCAGATATCGTAGTGATGATATAGTGTGCTTGTTGGGGCCATGATACTGCTCGTTGGAACCAAGTTTGGCAAATCGTAAAGTGATACGATGTGGATTGTGGTGGACTCTAGTAGTCACCACGTCATTTGAGGTTGAGGTTGTGCATGCCTCACTGAAACGTGTATACGTTGATGTTAAATCTTGGTGAGACTTGTCTGGGACAGCTCATAATGTTGAAGTACCAACAAGAGAGTCATCAAGTCTTTGTTGACTCGATCTGGGGAATCCGTGTATTTGGGATGCAATGGGTGTTATTGTATCCAGTTTTTTCGAACGGTGGTTAGAAGACTAGTGGATCTCGAGTTCGATAGCACTTCCCTTGTGGGGAAGGAGGTAGTATAATATCTATTTGGGAATCTTTGAAGGATTCTGTAAATTGGTACGTGTGGTGTTGATTTTGGGAATCACGCCGTGTTGTTGATCGTCGATTATCATCCTCCACTGAGTAGGGAGTGACTCAGAATTGACAGTTGTGTTTGGGGCTTAGGGGTATGTTGTAGATACCCGAGCCAAGTGCATTGAGTATGCATGTGATGTCAGTGCTTAGGCAGGTATACCGGTGAGTGTACGGATACCAGTTATCGATTTCCTTTTGACAAGCATAGAGTTATGCTATTTTGGATGGCTAAATCTCTGATGAGAGATATGGAACACCTTGAGATTGGGGATCTCCATGGCACTATAATTATGAGAAACAATCGTGGAGTTAGTTGACTCCCTTTGAGGAGGGATTATCTTGTGTGGGTTGAGGTGTTTCCTTGTTGGTGTTTTCCTTCGAGTTATGCGATAGCCTTCCCAAGTTTGGATTGTTAAATCCTAGGATTACCAAGGGATGGCAGGAATTCAGATTGGTTGGGTGTCGCTGCCGACACAAGCGTTGAGGATGCAATGGGTTTATTGCATGTCCTTTCAGAATTTGAAACTCTGTGGAGTCTCGATTGTTTATTTATGATCAGGATGTGATCCTTGGAATACCCGAAGGTGGACATCTTGTGAGATGTCTTTTGTGTGAATCTGTGGCCGTGAGTTGCCCAAATTGAGTTGCAATGACGCGACTGCTCATTTGATGGAGGAGGTTTGGAAGTGGAGACCAGATTTGGTATGTGTACATCGTGGTATACTAGTGTGTTCCTCGTAATGATGTGTATTAGACATCGTGAGTCATAATAAAGATGTCATTGGATGATATCTACGATGGAATCGGGAGCGATTCGAATCCTTGCAGTTTCAGTTGACTAACTGCTCTTGGAGTATTAGCGTTGAGTGGTGCTGACGCTCTTTGACGTTATGATGGATTTGGAATTCTATTCCACTCCAGAATTTGACACGAGGTCAACGTTCTCACGGTTGAGGTGTCATTCAGGATGCGTTCTTACTAGTTGTATTAGAACTAAGGATGACTGTCCGATCTACGATCGTAAGTATTGGTTGTTTTGCAGTCATGAGGGACTGACATTTGGGATGAACCGCATCGAGGTACGTTTTGCCTCTTGGGTGATATGTTGGTTTTGGTATGTCGCTCTGTTTCAGAGTTTGTTGTGAGGTAAGTATCCTCGCGTTTATTAAGACGATCCTAATATGGTCAAGGATCGAGGTTATGGCTTCATGTTGTTGGGTAGCCTGGGTGTTACGTGATACACCGGTGCTAATTTCGAGGACGAAATTCTTTTAGTGGGGATATTGTGATGACCTGAGATTAGGAATGTTAATCCCGGAGTGTTAATAACCCCTAAAGTTATTTTACGTGGCGATTTGGAGTTTAATCGCGGTGTTGGGCCTTCTGGGCTCGTTTATTTGAGTAGTTGGGATCGTTGGATTCCGAGGTTGAGATTGTATTCTCATTACGGTGAAAAACCTAAGAGTTGGGTTGTTGAAGTGTCTCGGAATCTCGGGTGCTTGTGTGGGCACCGGTAGGGGGTTTTTGAGTTAGAGAGAGAGTTTTTGAAAACAGATGATTTTTAATGAATCATGATGTATTTGTGGGGCTATTAGTATTTCGGGGTATTTTTGCTATAAATACCAGTTGAACCCGAGATTTAATTATCGGAACCATTTTTCCCCCACTTTTCCCGTCACTCTCTCTCTCCCGCGTCCGCGACTTCTCGATACCCTTTGACCCCGCGCACAAAAGTGCTTCGCCCGCCGCCGTCCGGCCGCCGTTCGGCGCGTCCGGCCCGCCGCCAGCTTCCTCTCTTCCAGGCGCTCCTATCCATACCATCAATTCGAAGTTTGGTCACGATTTGAGTTCGGATTTCTGCAGAAAGCGCTTGGGTTCGAAACTGGATTCTGTCCGATTTTGTGGCTCGATTTTGGTACGATTTTTGGGGCATTTATTCCAGTGTTTTTGGGGCGTTTTTGTGCTGCATTTTGTGTCGAAAATTTTATGCTTTGTGGTTCAAAGATTTTGGTTGCCAGATGATTCGATTTGAGCGCTGGTTGCATGGCTTTTGGTTCGAATTTCTTGCTGTTGGGCGAGGGTTTGGTTCGAAAATTGGGGTTTTTGGCAGGGAGTGATGATTCTTGTTAGTAATCGATTAATTCATGTTTTAGATGATTTGTGGTGCTTAGTTTGGGTCCGATTTGTGTTGTGAAGGTTCGAAAAATTTGTGGGGAGTTCTTGAGCAATTTTCGATAATGGTTAATTGTAATGGTTAATTGTCGTGTGTTGACAATATTTTTGAGGGTTATGGGTGTGCTTGAGCATGGGTTGCATGTTCGTAAATAATTGTGAATTATTTATCGTGTTAGCACATCGTTCCTCGGGGCATGGAACTCGAGCAAGGTTTGGCTCGGACTTCGGAGATTTGAGGTACGTGCGACGTACGAGCATTACTTTATATAAGAGCATTCGTGAAATGCATAATGTGTTTTAATTGCATTAGATGGTTGTGGGTATGGCTATATATATATGTGTTGAAATGACTATGGAACGACCTAGTCTTGACATTGCTGCCACAAGTGTGCGTAATACTTGAGTAGTATAACCTTACCTGAGATATGGGGTACTGGGTTTATATGACTATTGTAGGGCATTTGAGATGCCTGAGAATGATCGTGGGATCATGTATTCATTGTAAGACATGTGAGATGTCTAAGTGAAATGGAGAATTGGTAAAATAAATGCTAGGCATTTGAGCTATCTGTGATTGGTAGCAAAGTTGAAAATCAGTATTAGATATTGAGATATCTATATTCGTATGTATAATGAATTTGGAATCATCAATTATTGATATTTGAGAATCAGGCATGCGATGAGTTAAATCAATGTGTTGATTTACTGATTTATGAGATTTGATGAGTTTGATGATTGTGAGAACAGGGACAGTACACGGAATCCCGGATGAGGATGTTGCCATCCAGGGAGTATCATTTAAAATTCATTAGTATTTACTTTTGTTGTAAATTATGAATTTTATTATTGTGATTATGGGATTTTGTGTATTGGTATGCTCACCCCGTTGGGGGCTGTCTCTGTTGGGCAGGTGAACAGGTACATCGATGGCTTTGGAGTTGAGCTCGAGCTGTTGATTGGATTCACTCCCAGGATCGTGATACCAGGGCTTGATGGAGCACGGTATCGTATAGAGTACCTATATACACCTGAGGGTTATATACATATTCATGATGCTCGCATGTGAGCACGATTATACTTTTATATGGATTGTATATAAAGGCATGAGCCTTTGTCTCTTTCATTTGATGTTGCATGCAATTAGAGGTAGAATTGCTAAATGATATGAGAGTCATTGGTGTATTATGTGGGTGTTGAAACCCACTTTTGTCGTCATATGTGTGGGTCTTCCCTGGCTGGGAATTTACTTGGTATTGCTGTATTCTGTTGAGTATTGTGTATTCCCTGGCCGGGAATTATATTATGTGATGTGCTTTTGTTTTGGGATAGCTCAATTTATGGGGAGACTCTTCCCAAATTTTTATAAAAGTCCACAATGTAAAAAGTGGCAAAAAGGGGATGGTAATGGGCGAACTCGATGAGTCTATATGTTGTTAGGATGATGATCTTATAACATTGAGTATCAAAGAAATTTTGTAGTTGCCATTCAATGGTAAAGTATCATTTGAGTTTCCCGATTGATTTTTTATTGAAAGCATGTGCCACACATAGTGGTTAGTACACTAATCAAGGGTTAAGGGCTTGGGGTCCTTACAAGTAGCCCAACGTTCTAGTTTAACCCTAATCAAACAATCAATCAAAATACAAACGATTAGGATTTAAATTGATGATAGCATATGAACTAGTGAGATCGATGAAGCTAAACAACATAATAGAACCGTTTATGTTTAATCTAGTCAAGTTTTTCCCTAAGAATTTAACAAACTCACAAGCAAAAATTCATTAATCTTAGTTGCTTCGTAAATTAGAGGGATCAAACGATTCCGTATTTGATATCTAATTTAGCGTTAGATTACATGCAAGTTATTAGGTTGTCAATCCAATAAACTAACACAACAAACATATCAATAAAATCAGAAAAACCCTTGATATTCAACAAAATCGGTAAACAAAAGCGTAGGAATCTCCCCAAGATAAATAAATCCAAGGATTTAGTCTTCCTCAACCAAGAATTAAAAACTAGCTAGACATAATCTAAGAAAAACGATAAATAAAAACAAGGGAAAGAAAACTAATCCGATCTCCACTCGTCGAGGTGTCAATCCTGCCTTCGCTTCGATCTTCGTAGCGTTCTTCAACAAAATTGAGAGAAAAAATATAAAACTATCCTAAACTACTCTACCCTAACTATCTAGATGGTTTTTAGTCTGATTTTTGTCCATATATGTATAGGGAGGCTGATGGAGTAGGTTAGAATCCATGTGGGAAGGAAAGAAATCAATTTTTTACACTTTCCAATACTCTTCTCGCGTAAATACGCGTAAAATGGCGTAGCTATGCCTGATGACATGTCAAAATTGTGGCTTCCCACGTTTCTGGCTTTACGCCTCTGAATGGCGAAATTACGCATGTCCATGCCGTAGCATTGGCGTAATTACGCCTGAGAATGGCGTAATTACGCCTGTCTTCCATTTTTCAGGCGAGTTTTGTATTTTGGTCGTAACTTTCTCGTACGAACTCCGAATTTGATGAATCAGCTGTCCACGAGAAGATAACTCAAATTTCTACAACTTTTATATGGACCACATTTTCAAAACATGGCTCGAACATATAGAAATTTGAGGAGAAAGGAGCAATATATGTCTTGGATTTTAGTTTTTTCCCTTTTTCTTCAACTTTAGTCATTCTTTCATTATTTTAGCTTGATTTCTTCACATTTCCCTACATTTACACAAATATACGATTAGGTAGCATATGTATCAATTTATCCATCAAAATATACCAAATCGTAGACAATTAAGCGCAATAGATGTGTCTATTTCTAGTCACATCAAATACCCCCATACTTAAACTTTACTCGACCTCGAGTAAATCAGACAAAACTACAATCTTTTTGTTTGGCTCATAGCATCATAACAAAATAACTTGTTCTCACTTTAATGCCTCAATAATTTTAAACATGCATAGTAATGAAAGGCGGTGAAAAGTTAACAGTGAAACAATTTCAATCCCTAGACATCTCATACTTAACAAAGTAGTGAACATGCGTGTGTGGTCATAAACAAGTGTCGTATGCAAATTAGATCCAACAAATGTAAACCCACAATAGTTCAAGTTGTACACCAACACAAGTATAAGCTCACTTGCACACTCTTCTCCACTATCTTAGCCACTTGCAAACACAAATCAAGTAGGTCTTTATTAGCTTGTAGCTTGGCCTATGTATTGGCTTACGAAAGAAAGGAAAAAGATATATCAAACAAGAGAGTATGATGATATGCACACTAAAAGCTTCTCTTCTTGCATGAATTTTTCAACTTTGTTTCAACATTTTTCTTCTTTTGTGCCTTGGCTCCCCTTGGAGTCATATTTTTATTTTTTTTTCTCAAGCCATCCCTTTTCTTTCATGCATTTCATTCTTTTCCTTATGAAGCTCACAAACATTTTAATCATTGTATACTTAAGTGCATGTGAATGAAACACATCATACTCCCTTCAAAGGTATGGATAGAACTCATATTTAGGCTCATTAGGGAAGGATGATAAGCTAGTCAAAGAATGTCGAATGGTGGTTGTTTGTATGCTTAGCATACAACCATTCTTTTGCATTAAAGCTCAAACAGGGTACTAGTGATTGATTTTCTTTACATGGTAGGCTTGAAAGGCTCAAACGTATCAAAGATTGCCTATATCACTTTCATGTTTGCAAGCAATCTAGACATACGACTCAAAGAGCATGTAGTTAAGTTCTAGCATGTATTAGAGACTTCTTAAGACTATTACAAAGTTCACACAATCTTCACTAAGCTATGCACAATTCACAAGTATTGACGGATTAGTGCTCAAAATATTCAACTACTATGTTAAAGCAAAATTTGCATTAGAATTCAAAGTGTTCCAAGGTTAACAATTCACCTATGTTCAAAAGTGTGCATGATATCAATTAGGTTTCATCATGGGCTAGTGACTCTAAGCATGTGTTCATTACTAACTATGAGCTCAAAATTTTTGAAATTTTCGATTTTTTTGTATTTTTGTAATAGAAAAGCAATAACACATCACTAATCCCTCCTCCATACTTAAATCTTACATTGTCCCCAATGTAAGGCAAAAATACAAGAAAAGAGAATCTAACTACTAAAGCAAAAAAAATAAATAAAAGGGAGAAAGGAAACTAACTCCCCTTGGGTTGCCTCCCAAGCAGCGTCTCTGTTTAACGTCGGTGGCCCGACGCCAGTTCTCTCACTTAAGGCGATGCCTATTCGCCTTGCACCTCTTGGAGGGTTTTTATCTTTTCATTATGTCGTCTTCCTCCAAAGAAGTCAGTTGAGGTCGATCAAGATCTACCTCAAGGCATCCTTTAACTTGTTGTCCCCTATGCTCGCCTTTGGGAATCTCATTCTGGTGAGATTCCTTGTTATCCACCTCGATCTTTGTTTGTTGTTCAAGTATTGATGGCCTCAGTACCATCGTTGCTGGAGTTTATACCTCTTTGCCACTGTCCAAGGTGATGTTGTCTTCGAAAAAATAGTCCCAAGGATCCATTTCACCACAGTATTCTTTCGCCGACTCCTCTTCCACAGCACATGATTCATCTAAGTAATCAACATAGTTCTCAGTTGGAAACATACCATTCGGAGTTGTAGGATTTACAAGCTCATTTTCTTCTATTGGCACATGTGTCTCCTCTTCTAGCTCGGGTGGCATCAGTACCACCTTCTCCATAGCCTCCTCTTCTTCATCACTCTATGATTCGAATGTAATCATGGTCTCCTTTTATGCTGCTATCCGATCGGCCGATCTTATTAGTTGCTCCATTTGGTTACCCAAATTCTGAGTGCTAGCCCTGAATTCCTGTTGGAATTGCAAAGTTCTATAATTAAGTGTTGAAATAAGATCCTCTAAAGACTCACCAGGGGTATGGTATTGAGGTTGTTGTGGCCATGGCGGGTATTGCGGTATGTTGGACTGCATGTAAGGTGGAGGTGGGCTCATCCATTGATTATCATAGTTGAGATTGGGATGATCACTCCAACTTGAGTTTGATGCACTTTGTCCACTCTCTACGCCAAGTTGGCGCACAAGATACTCCAATTCATCTAGTCGCCTATAGTCCTCCATGAAAAGATCCAATTTTTGAGAACTCAACCTGTAAGCACGAACAAACAAGAGTAGCGGTGGGGGGAAAAGAAAGAAAGAAAAAGAACGAGAAAGAAATAAAACATAAAATATTAACACAAAAATATACAACGCCTCCCCGGCAAAGGCGCCAAAATTTGGTAGCGCTAAAATTTGGTAGCGCTTACCGTGTACGGCCAAATTAACCCCACTCAATCCTCAAGAATGATAACAATAATGTAGTAGCGTGAGTAGGGATCGATCCCACGAGGAGGTGTGAATCTTTGTGTTAATGAAAATCAAAATCAAAAGAATCAAAGATGGGGTTGTGAATGAATTATACTAATTAAAATTAAAACTAAAGATTAAACTAATGAAAGCGATTCTTGGTATCGGGCGACTCTTCCTTGGAATTATCATCTATTTCATCGATTCACAAAAGACTCAATTTTTCATATGAATATCCATCGTTGGACGTTTGATCCAATAATCAAAGCCTTACGTATAGTTAAGTAGCCCAAGCGTTCTAGTTTAACCCTTATCAAACAATCAATCAAAATACAAGCGATTAAGATTTAAATTGATGATAGCATATGAACTAGTGAGATCGATGAAGCTAAACAACATAATACAAGCGTCTATGTTTAATCTAGTCAAGTTTTTCCCTAAGAATTTAACAAACTCACAAGCGAAAATTCATTAATCTTAGTTGCTTCGTAAATTAGAGGGATCAAACGATTACGTATTCGATATCTAATTTAGCGTTAGATTACATGCAAGTTATTAGGTTGTCAATCCAATAAACAAACACAACAATCATATCAATAAAATCAGAAAAACCCTTGATATTCAACAAAATCGGTAAACAAAAGCATAGGAATCTCCACAAGATAAATAAATCCAAGGATTTAGTCTTCCTCAACCAAGAATTAAAAACTAGCTAGACATAATCTAAGAAAAACGATAACTTAAAAAAGGGAAAGAAAACTAATCCGATCTCCACTCGTCGAGGTGTCAATCCCGCCTTCGCTTCGATCTTCGTAGCGTTCTTCAACAAAATTGAGAGAAAAAACATAAAACTATCCTAAACTACTCTACCCTAACTATCTAGATGGTTTTTAGTCTGATTTTTGTCCATATATGTTTAGGGAGGCTGATGGAGTAGGTTAGAATCCATGTGGGAAGGAAAGAAACAAGTTTTACACTTTCCAATACTCTTCTGGCGTAAATACGCGTAAAATGGCGTAGCTACGACTGATGACGTGTCAAAATTGTGGCTTCTCGCGTTTGTGGCGTATTTACGCCTCTGAATGGCCAAATTACGCATGTCCATGCCGTAGCATTGGCGTACTTACGCCTGAGAATGGCGTAATTACTCCTGTCCTCCAATTTTCTGGCGAGTTTTGTATTTTGGCCGTAACTTTCTTGTACAAACTCCGAAAATCAGCTGTCCACGCAAAGATAACTCAAACAACTTTTATATGGACCACATTTCCAAAACATGGCTCGAACATATAGAAATTTGAGGAGAAAGGAGCAATATGTGTCTTGGATTCTGGTTTTTTCCCTTTTTCTTCAACTTTAGTCATTCTTTCATTATTTTAGCTTGATTTCTTCACATTTCCCTACATTTATCAAATATATGATTAGGTAGCATATGTATCAATTTATCCATCAAAATATACCAAATCGTAGACAATTAAGCGCAATAGATGTGTCTATTTTTAGTCACATCAGAAGTCGAGTTTGGGATTGAGTTATTACCAGGGACGTCCGCTATTTCTCGTGCCCATTACAGGATGGCACCGGCGGAGTTGAGGGAATTGAAGGAGCAATTGCAGGAATTCCTGGACAAAGGATATATACGCCTTAGCGTATCGCCTTGGGGCGCACCGGTTCTTTTTGCAAAGAAGAAGGATGGTTCGACGTGTTTGTGCATCGATTACGGGCAACTGAATAAGGCCACAGTGAAGAACAAGTATCCTCTCCCAAGGATTGACGATATATTTGATCAGTTGCAGGGTATTAAGTTGTACAACAAGATTGACTTGAGGTCAGGTTACCATCAAATACGGGTCAGGGAGGAGGATGTGCAGAAGACAGCATTTCGGACTCGGTATGGCACTACGAGTTCCTAGTTATGCCGTTCGGTGTGACGAACGCCCCGGCTGTCTTTATGAGCTTGATGAACAGAGTGTTCCAACCATATCTTGACCAGTTTGTCATAGTGTTTATTGACGACATACTCATCTACTCTCCGAGTGAGGAGGAGCACGTGAGACACTTGAGAACAGTGCTCTGATAGGCTTAGATTTTGAGTGTTTTAACTGTAAATTCTTCCTACTTTCCGTTCTTTTTCCTGGATGATATTATGCTTTTTGGTGTTTATTCGTTTGTTTCAGGAAAATGGATCGTAAGTGGAAGAAATGAGCTTATATGAAGATAACGGGCGAAATCGAGGCGTGAAAGAACAAAAATTGAGGGAATGAAATTTTCAGAATCTCGATCGATCGAGATTTACTCTCGATCGATCGAGCCAGGCAGAGAGTTGAGCATCAAAGATTTTCAAGTCTCGATCGATCGGTGGAAATCTCGATCGATCGAGCGAGGCAGTAAGATTTAAAAGCTGGCATGAACAGTGCGCCGATCGATCGAGAAAACCTTCCGATCGATCGAGACGCAAAATCCTGAAGATTTTATTTTCCTTATTTATCGTGATTGTGGGGCTTTTAAGCGGAAGGCTTGATTCATTTCAAGGAAGACACCATATCAGACCATTACAGACGATTTTTAGGTCAAGGAGAGCCGCCCTAGCCGCCGCCCAACGTCGGAAAAGGAGATCCAATCTCCGTTCTTCGTCCAAGGTCAAGCCAATCAATTCCGGAGTGCAAGGAAGGAACAAGAGGAGAAACCACGGTGCAACGCACGGATTCATCCATCGTTTATCGTATTTCTGAACTTTAATTTATTTGATTTTCAATTTCATTTGATGTTTTAGAGGTCGAGAGACAATAAAACTCTTGTGTATTTGATTTGAATTAAATTTAGTTTATATTATTTGAGTTTTAATTTCGTTGTGTTTGATTATTGATTCATTGGTACTTGAGTGCATTGATTGTTATTGTTCATAGATTAATTGCATGTGTAGATCAAAGTCTAGCTAGCTTTGATTGAATTTGAGGGTTACAGCCGAGATCGAGAGATAACGTTGTAACACGCTCCATTAATTTATGATGTATGTCACGATTGAGATCGAGAGATGATATCGCATATGTGAGAACTTGGAATCGAGAGATTTAGAGTTATAAGGTTTTGATAATTTATGCAACTTTGAATTAGTAAATAGGTGCACGAGAGTGACTTATTCTAATTTATCGTTAGTTTCTTTACAGCTCGAGAGAGTGTATCGAATAATAGTGAAAACCTTTCACCTTTAAAATCAATTGGTTGATAAACTGAGAATTCCATTGAATCATTAGAGATAACATAATTGAACGACGAGCTCGGTAATTTTCTCGAGTAACTTACCTTTGCATTTCCGAAACCATTCTTTTCATTATTTCTAGTTTAATCTTTATTCTTTAGTTTAATTTAGATCTAGTTAATCAAACTTCTTTTATCGTAGGCTAAATATAATTTTATTAATCTTATTTGGCACTTATACGTTAGTCCCTGTGGATTCGACAACCTGTACTTAATTTTCACTATACTAAAACTTGACAACCGTGCACTTGCGGTAGAATCGCTTCAAACCATTCTTTGAAATATCTTTTGTTTAAAAATAAAGCGGTCAAGTTTTTGGCGCCGTTGCCGGGGACTAATCTGTATAATATCATACGAGATTAGTTAATTGTAATTTAGCCAATTTTATTATTTGCGTTTTTGTTTTCTTTTTCTTTTTGTTATTTTCGAAAAAAAAAAAAACTTTATTATTTTATTTAAGTATGTTATTTGTTTTTCTTGCGAGGTACTTGTGATGCTTCATCAACAAGTCTTCACAAGATTTGCCCAACAATTTTCAGAGCCGTTTTATTCGGTGTGGGAGAGATTCAATGAACTGGCAGACACATTCAGGTATCACAACTTTTCGAACTATACTCTTCTGCAACATTTCTTCAAGGTTTGGATGCACAAACACGAGGATGGGTATTCAAAGGAGAACTGATGAATGGGAGTCCCCTGGTTGATAGAGATGAGGACAGTGTATTACACCTGTTCAATGGTATGGCGGACTTCGATTACCACTGGCATTGTGATCCTTCCTTGCAAGGTTGGAGTCACCAATACCCACCAGAGCCTCACTACCCTAATGATACGCACCAAACCTTTGAGTATCACGGCGCGAAGAAAGATAGTTTTGTAGAAGGAACGGCTCAATCAGAGAATATGTTATTTAGACTCATGACATCAACTGAGCAACGTTTAGAGAACCAGACCAGAGCAGCAATTTGCAATTCTAGTGGAAACCATCTCAATGAGCTGCCAAGAGGAGGAGACGAGATCTACAAATCAGGCCTGGTTACATGATGATGATCACTCAACCAATCAAGTTTGGGGGAGTGATCCGACTCATGGGGAAGAATCAAGGGAAGTTGAGCCTATGGAAGTGATTGAGCCTATAGTGGAAAAGGCATCTGAGGAGATCCTATGGGACAACGAGCCAAGAGTGAAGTTGGATGATGAGATTTTCGAGAAATTTGATATCCACCCATCGATGAAGGCATGTTATGGGCCATATGTGGATACGTATTCCTCATCGATGCCACCAACTTCACCGCACTACACCATCCATGAGATTAAGCCAATTCAAGAATCATTCTCCCATGCTCACTATGTCATGAACAAAGTTGTTGGAGCAACGAGCTTACACCGTTACACTCTTGCCAAGCTTGAGGGCATACTATATGAAGACCCATTAGTAGTATCATACGATACGTACTATGGCCGGCAGCCGCTCTTTGATGGTTGCTTATGATGGTCAAGCCGACGACTAGAAATCAGCGCTTCTTGGGAGGCAACCCAAGCGTATCCTTTTGCATTTAGCTTTGTTTTGTTTTCAATTTTGCAGTTAGTTTGTTTTTCTCTCTTGTCGATTTTTTTCTAGCATCCTTCTTTTGCGAGGTACTCAAGTGGAGCGATGAACCCTACAGCAGTGGAGCTTTCAAAAGCCAAACTTCCTCAATCCTCATGCAAGCGTCTTGATCAGGGGAGTTTACTTTTTCCCTTTTGATTCTTTTAAACATTGAGGACAATGTTTCAGTTAAGTTTGGGGGAGTGGTTTGCGTGTTTAACTTGTTTTATCCACATGTTGTGTGCTTAATTGTCACTTGAATCGTCCTTGAGCATTACCAACAAAATTTTTTTTTTATTGATTGAGTTATTCTTGAGAATTGATGAGTTGGAATTGCAACGGTAATGCATGATGAAATTAATCCTCATCTAGATAGGAGTCATGGAAATGTTTAACTTGTTTGTATAAATCCTTTGTTAACTATATGTCAAAACTGAGGAATAATTTGAGCACTTATTGAGTCATGATTGAGTGAAGTATGTATTGATTAAATTGAAAATTTGTGTTAACTGTGATGAGTCTTGAGTATCTTAGATAACTCTACAGTTTAGTTGAAAGCACTTTGAGGCGAAATTTATAATTAGGAACTAGACTTGGAGATGATTTAGGCGATCTTTGGACCGTTTGAGCCTTTCAAGCCTACCTGTTATACATTATTCCTTAGTGTCCCCTCTTGTGCCTGATTGAAAAAGAATGGTATATGCATTGCATATGATTAGACCCCCATTCAACATTCTTAACAACCTCATTATACATACCTTGGATTAAGCTTAAAAGAAAATGTTTACCCACCCCTAAGGGAGTATAATGAATCTCATTCATTGCATTAAATTGTTATATGTTGAGAAGTTCATTGTAAAAAAAAAAAAATGAAATGAACAAAAGAATGAGCAAAGAAAAAGAAAAGATGTAGAGAAAAAGCCTTGAAAAGAAAAGTTAAATAAGACCCAAAGTGGCCAAGGCTAGAAAAGTTGAAGAGAAGCTCGAAATAGTTGAACTGATTTTATTATACTCTCTTCTTTGAATTCATCCTACCTTTTCTTTGAAGCCGACACCAAAAGGCCTAACGTTAGAAGCTTTTAAGACCTTTTGATCCAAGTCTAGGGAATAATTACATTAGTGGAGAAGTGCTGGATAATAAAT
The DNA here is from genome assembly GCA_907163345.1 of Haberlea rhodopensis. Taxonomy (NCBI): domain Eukaryota; kingdom Viridiplantae; phylum Streptophyta; class Magnoliopsida; order Lamiales; family Gesneriaceae; genus Haberlea; species Haberlea rhodopensis. The sequence continues at coordinate 313,187 of CAJQUN010000516.1, read as the reverse complement.
TTGTAGAGTAATTCAAAGTAATCTTGACTAGGAGTTGATATGGCACATGTTGATTTTAAAGATATGTATGTAACTCATGTTTGACAATAGCACACACGCACGTTCCGATGTTGCGATGTATTGTTTAACTTAGGAGAAATTGCTTCTTGTTAAGTGTTGAAGGACTTCTATTGATGTGTAAGTAGGATATCTGAGATTTTACGTATGTTGTAAAGATGATTCATGCTTAGTATCGAGTTTAACTTTTCTTTTTGAGCTTATTGCTTGCTCGAGGACGATCAAGTCTAAGTTTGGGGGAGTTGATAGGCTTAGATTTTGAGTGTTTTTAACTGTAAATTCTTCCTACTTTCCGTTCTTTTTCCTGGATGATATTATGTTTTTTGGTGTTTATTCGTTTGTTTCAGGAAAATGGATCGTAAGTGGAAGAAATGAGCTTATATGAAGATAACGGGCGAAATCGAGGCGTGAAAGAACAAAAATTGAGGAAATGAAATTTTCAGAATCTCGATCGATCGAGATTTACTCTCGATCGATCGAGCCAGGCAGAGAGTTGAGCATCAAAGATTTTCAAGTCTCGATCGATCGGTGGAAATCTCGATCGATCGAGCGAGGCAGTAAGATTTAAAAGCTGGCATGAACAGTGCGCCGATCGATCGAGAAAACCTTCCGATCGATCGAGACGCAAAATCCTGAAGATTTTATTTTCCTTATTTATCGTGATTGTGGGGCTTTTAAGCGGGAGGCTTGATTCAGTTCAAGGAAGACACCATATCAGACCATTACAGACGATTTTTAGGTCAAGGAGAGCCGCCCTAGCCGCCGCCCAACGCCGGAAAAGGAGATCCAATCTCCGTTCTTTGTCCAAGGTCAAGCCAATCAATTCCGGAGTGCAAGGAAGGAACAAGAGGAGAAACCACGGTGCAACGCACGTATTCATCCATCGTTTATCGTATTTCTGAACTTTAATTTATTTGATTTTCAATTTCATTTGATGTTTTAGAGGTCGAGAGACAATAAAACTCTTGTGTATTTGATTTGAATTAAATTTAGTTTATATTATTTGAGTTTTAATTTCGTTGTGTTTGATTATTGATTCATTGGTACTTGAGTGCATTGATTGTTATTGTTCATAGATTAATTGCATATGTAGATCAAAGTCTAGCTAGCTTTGATTGAATTTGAGGGTTACAGCCGAGATCGAGAGATAACGTTGTAACACGCTCCATTAATTTATGATGTATGTCACGATTGAGATCGAGAGATGATATCACATATGTGAGAACTTGGAATCGAGAGATTTAGAGTTATAAGGTTTTGATAATTTATGCAACTTTGAATTAGTAAATAGGTGCACGAGAGTGACTTATTCTAATTTATCGTTAGTTTCTTTACAGCTCGAGAGAGTGTATCGAATAATAGTGAAAACCTTTCACCTTTAAAATCAATTGGTTGGTAAACTGAGAATTCCATTGAATCATTAGAGATAACATAATTGAACGACGAGCTCGGTAATTTTCTCGAGTAACTTACCTTTGCATTTCCGGAACCATTCTTTTCATTATTTCTAGTTTAATCTTTATTCTTTAGTTTAATTTAGATCTAGTTAATCAAACTTCTTTTATCGTAGGCTAAATATAATTTTATTAATCTTATTGGGTACTTATACGTTAGTCCCTGTGGATTCGACAACCTGTACTTAATTTTCACTATACTAAAACTTGACAACCGTGCACTTGCGGTAGAATCGCTTCAAACCATTCTTTGAAATATCTTTTGTTTAAAAATAAAGCGGTCATGCTCCATGTCCTCAGAGATCATCAGTTGTTTGCCAAGCTCAGCAAGTGTGAGTTCTGGTTGAGCAGTGTACTGTTTCTGGGGCATGTTATCTCTAGCAGTGGGATATCGGTGGATCCCAGGAAGATTGAGGTTGTGATGGAGTGGGCTGCACCCACTTCTGTGCCCGAGATACAGAGTTTTCTTGGTTTGGCAGGTTATTACCGACGCTTCATCGAGGGATTTCTAAGATTTTAAGCCATTGACTCAGTTAACTCAAAAGGGAATACCGTTTTATTGGTCTGAGGCTTGTGAGCAAAGCTTCCAAGAGTTGAAGCATCGATTGACGACAGCGCCTGTGTTAGTGATTCCCACGGAGAACAAGAGGTTTTTTCTGTACACTGACGCATCACTACAGGGCTTGGGTTGTGTACTGATGCAAGATAAGCATGTGGTAGCTTATGCATCGAGGCAGTTGAAGCCGCATGAGGCTAGATATCAAGTCCATGACTTGGAGTTGGCGGCTATTATCTTTGCCCTGAAGATTTGGAGGCATTACTTGTATGGTACGTCGTTTACCATTTATACAGATAATAAGAGCCTGAAATTCTTGTTTATTCAGGCGGAGTTGAATATGCGACAGAGGAGATCGATGGATTTACTCAAGGACTATGACTGTGTGATAGAGTATCATCCTGGAAAAGCAAACTTGACAGCAGACGCCTTGAGTCGGAAGGTGAAGAGTACTGCTGAGAACGCCATGTGTTTATCGGCTATGATGACTTCTTATTGCCATCTGTGCTATGATTTTGATGTGGATACATCGCCGGTATGTGTATCGACCTTATTAGCTGAGCCAGATATTTATGAGAATATCAGGAGAGCTCAGAAGACAGATGATGAGATTCAGAGATGGTAATCTCTGGTACATCTTGGACAGCCATTGAAGTTCAGAGTGGCTGAGGACGGAACCTTGAGATTGGGTAGCCGTTGGGTGGTTCCAAGTACGCGGGAGTTGCGTAGAGGGATCTTGGAGCGAGCTCATAGTAGCAGTCTTAGTATCCACTCAGGCGGGAAGAAAATGTATAAGGATCTATGTGATCAGTTTTGGTGGAAGAGAATGAAGCGTGATGTCATCGCTTTCGTTAAGAGGTGTTTGATATGCCAGTAGGTTAAGGCAGAGAGGCAGAGACCTGGTGGTAAGTTGAAGAGCTTAGAGATACCGAAATGGAAGTGGGAACACATATCCATGGACTTTGTGACCCACTTGCCGAGGATTGTTTCGGGTTTGATGCCATTTGGGTGATTGTAGACAGACTGACCAACGTGGCTCACTTCATTCCCTATAGTACGACCTTCACCTATTTGAGAATGGCTCAATTGTATGTTCGAGATGTGGTAAGATTGCACGGGATCCCTATTTCTATAGTGTCAGATCGAGATCCACAATTCACATCTCACTTTTGGGAGGGTCTTCAATCGGCCTTGAGAACTGAGGTAAGGTTGAGCACTGCATATCATCCTCAAACGGATGGCCAGACCGAGCGTTCTATCCAAACGCTCGAGGACATGTTGAGGGCATGTGTATTGGAGTTTGATACTTCTTGGCAGGATTCAGTGGCCTTGGTAGAGTTCTCATATAACAATAGCTACCAGGCAAGCATTCAGATGGCTCCTTTTGAGGCCCTTTATGGCAGACAGTGTAGATCACCCTTATGTTGGGATGAATTGGACCGTAAATCGATCGGAGGACCGGAACTGGTTCGGGAAATGGAAGAGACGATAAAGGTGATAAGGCAGAAAATGAAAGCATCCCAGAACAGACAGGCAGCTTATGCTAATAAATGGCGGAGACCGTTGTAGTTTCAGTTGGGAGACAGAGTCTTCTTGAAGATCTCACCTTTCAGACGTGTGGTAAGGTTTGTATGCGGGGGAAATTGTCTCCGAGGTATGTGGGACCGTATGAGATTCTACAGCGCATCGGTACCTTGGCTTACTGTTTGGCCTTGCCACCATCGTTATCTGGTATTCACGACTTATTCCACGTATCTATGCTGTGGAAATCCGAGCCGAACCCGTCGCATGTGTTACAGCCTTCTGAGATTCAGTTAGATTCTGATGTGTCCTACGAGGAACGGCCAGTCAGGATTCTGGACAGAGCTGATCGCAGACTTCGGAACAAAGTGATATCGATGGTCAAGGTTTAGTGGGATCGCAGGGGTGTCGAGGAGGCCACGTGGGAGACGGAGCGGCATATGGTGCAGCACTACCCAAAACTATTTTCTGGTATGTGTTTATGTTTAGTTTTGTTTTGGGTAAGTGCATGCGATTTCGATGGTGAAATCTTATAAGTAGGGGAGTATTGTGATATCCCCGAAATAATTTTATGCAAATTGGGCATTAATTATGTTAATGTGATTATTTATGGTGATAATTAAATTATGTGTTGGAATTAATTATCATGGTGAAATGCTTAGTCACATGGTAGGCGTGACCCGGTGGTGCGTTCAGGGTGCATGTTATGCATGTTGGGAAATTTGGTGTTATCATGGTTTAAATGCGATGGTTGATAATTATTTGGTAAAGCATGTATTTAATAGAGATTTTGGTGCATTTTGGAAAAATGCTTTTAAAATATCATGTTGGGATATTTTATGCATCATGCTATTTATGGGGTACATGTTTAATTAAAATCCCCACTAACCACCTCACTCCCATCACTTTTATCTTATCACAAATTTCTCTCCCAACCCTAACCCCCAAACCCCATTTTTGATTTTTGGCAAAAGTGGGAAGGCAAATCTTGCAAAAGCTCCATTTGTGAGATTCTTAGTGAGATTTGAAGTCCATAAGAGGTACGGAACCCTCCTTGATGTTTTAATGGTGCTTTGCTTTGATTTGAGTTTTGAAATGGGTTTGTTTTGGGTTGGTGTTATTTTTGGTTGGGTGTTAGATTTTTTGTTGTTTTAAGGTGTATTTTGAAGGTTTATGGTGTTTGTATGTTGTTGGTTTGATGGTATAAGTGTTGGTATGGTTTGGGAAGAGTTTGGCGAACAAAAATGGTGAATTTTCGATGTACAGACAGCGGCGATCGATGGCCCAAAAATGGCGATCGATCGCACGTGGGCAGTACGAAATCGATGTGTCTGGCCATCGATCTCCATGATGGGGCAATCGATCAGTGAGGCGAGAGATCGATCGTCCCCAAAATGGAGATCGATCGCCTAACACCAGAAATTGGCATTCAGGGCTGCTGGACCTCGCGATCGATCGGGACTCCACAGCGATCCATCGCGAGATACCAGAATGGAATGTTTTGGTTATTTTCTGTGGAATTTTGGTATTGGACTATTATTGACTCCTAATATTGGTTTGTGTGAATGTGTAGAACCACCCCAGGTGGCCACACAGCCTAGGAGATAAAATCCACGACACACCACATTTTGGTACAAAGGTACGTAGTGAGACGTACGAGCATCGGACGGTAAAACTTATATTTTACGCATTGAATTGGTTATGCATTATGGTTGCACACATGGAATTAATTATGCATTAAGGTTGCATACATGGTCTTGGTTATGCATCATGGTTGCATACATGGGTTGAATATGCATTATGGTTGCATGTGTATATTGGATGCATTGGTGCATGTGATTGTGAGTCGAGATTATATTCCAGTGATGAAGAATACTTGCCGCCTTCATGTCGAAGCAATGATAGAATACTTGCCGATCTCAGATTATAGCGATGAAGAATATTTGCCGTAAATATGTCGAAGCGAAGGATAATTCCGTTGTCATATTACTATTGCGAGGGATATTATGCAGCTAATATGTCGAAGCGAGGGGTATAAATGCCGCTGTCATGTAAACGCGGGGGGTATTATGCCACTGATATAATAAGACTGGAAATGGCCATTGGTATACATGGGATGGTGCATGTCATGACATACATTATTGGCATTATAATCTATTGATTGTGATTATGGTACATGGACAACCAAAGGGAGCATTAAATGTATTAAATACAGGAAGTGATTCGTATATACGATTTATGCATTCACAAATTACAATCATATTGTTGTGAATATAGTTTGTTGCATGCTCGTGGTTTTGGGGTTGTTCCTGTAGGTACTTTTGGGCGGACGGGCTAAGGCGGGTTGATGTGGTGAGCTTGTGAGGAGTGCTTTTGACGTAGAAGGCATAATTCTTTTGTATAGTCTCTACTCTAGGAGTAGTGTAAAGCTATAACATTAACATTCAATTGGTTGGGAATGTAATTAATCCCTTTTGGAACTTTTATTTTGGCACTGTAATCTTAACAGCTCAAGGCATCAACACGAACTTTATACTCTGAGAATGTATGTTAGCTATACTTATGCCTTAGTCCGCACTTAAGGAACTAGGGTCCTTACAACGGTGCTCAATATTGTCACTGGTATTTCGATCCCTGGAAGCACCTCCATTCCATAGCTCGAGCTCAACTCCAAAGCCATCGATGTACCTAATCACCTGCCCCAACAGAGACAGCCCCCACATGGGGTGAGCACACCACCAATCCGATAATCACAATAATACAATTTTATAATTTACAAAATTGTGAATGCTATGAAATACAAAAGATGCTCCCTGGATGGTATCATCCTCATCCGGGATTCCCTGTACTATCCATGTTCTCAAAACAACCAAAACCATCAAATTCCCAAATGCCAATTAATCGTTACATTGATTAACAAATCCGTTTGCCACGTACCGATATCGTAATCAGTAATATCAAATCATTAACAATGATTACAGATATTCATTATATCTCACTTATGGTTCCATAGTTCCATTTCAACGCTCGCTCTACAATAGCGGCATTTTATTCTCAAGCATGCTCAACAACAGTGGCGTCATAACCGGTGTTCGCTCAAAGGCGACAACATCCCAATCATTGCTCGCTCATAAGTGGCACCGTATAATTCTCAATGTCTATCCATTTATTGCAATATAATTGTACCATGCATTCAACAATTGCAATTACAAAAAGGGCTATGCTCGTACGTTATACGTACCTTATGATATCGTAGTCCGAGTCCAACCTTGCCCTAGTCCCGTGATCCAATGAATTATGTGCTAACACATAAATAACTCATAATCAATTACAAGCATGCAACCATTTGCCCAAGCACGTTCACAATCCCCAATTATATCGTCATCCATGACGATTAACCATTTTAAAAGACTCTGGGTTAAGCATGCATAATACTCAAAAATATTCCATTTCAAACGTTTAAAATGATAGCAAAAAACTCAACCGAGAATTCCGTTTTATTAAACTTTGGCTCCAACCAATCCATTTTAAAAGTATAGCATTCCCCTTGGAATGTAGACATTGCTCTGGAAACCGGCTATTTAAACCCCAAGTCCAAAATTCCAAGTTTTAAAACAAATTTGGAAATAACACTATTCAGCAAGCCGCCTGCCGGGCATAACCACCTCGCGATCGATCGCCAAGTCTTGGCGATCAATCGCCAAACACCTCGCGATATCGCTGAGAATTAGCGATTGATCGCCGCACTGTATCTTCCACAAATTCCATCGGCTCGTCGCGATTGATCGGCACTCCTCTGCGATCGATCGCGACCTGCAATTTCCCAAAAAACTCGAGCTTCCATGGTGTTTTTGACATCCAAACTCAAAACCAACACCCTAACTTCATCAACACCTCCAATACACCAATTAAACTCAATAAAAATACTAAAAACAACTTTTTAGATTTTTAACCAAAAACCCCCAATTCTCAAATCCAACCCAAAACTTGACCATCTAGCACAATACCATAATCAAATCGAAGCTAAAGGTGAGGAGAAGAAGATTACCAGCTTTTCTTCAAGAAATCGGGCTCCCAAGACAAGCCCCCATCGATTTGTTTCCAAGAGAACAGAGGGGAAGGGTTTGGGGTGAGAGTGGCGTGAGGGAGACGAGAGAGGGAAGAGATTCCCCATAATGACGGAATACCGAGTCCATTTGGTATATATAGCACCAAGGCTCCAAAATATCAATACCTTCACAACTACATCATGATTCATTAAAAAGCATCTGTTTTCAATAATTATCTCTCCAACTCAAATTCCATCACCAGCCCCAGTACAAAGTACTCCGGACCCCAGATTCCACCAAAAACCAAATTCCAAGGTTATCACCACGATGAGAATACAATCTCATCCCTTGGATCCAACGACTCCAAAAATCGGATTTAAAATCCCCGGGAGTCCCAAAACCGCAATTAATTCATAATTGCCTCAATTAAAATTCATTAAGGATTATTACCACACCGGGATTAACAGAATTAATCCCGGGCATCACAATTATCCCCCACTAATAAAATTTCAGCCCCGAAATTTGCACAGGCGCACTCCACGTAACACCGAGACCATGCAATCCAAATGGGTCCATATTGTCGAATCATGAACGTGACATGAACGACACACCAACCGCGAGGATACCGACCTCGCACCAGCACCTGGAATGGAGTAACCTCCCAAACCAACACAAATTTAAGGAAGACGTCAGCATTCCCCGATGCTAACCATCTCAAAGCAGTCAGCCAACCATAACTGCAAATCAAACGAATCATTCGTGATTCCAAAATAGATATCGCCTTGATGATATCTCTACGATTTAGCCTACGATGTTAAACATACATCGTTACTAAGAAAACCACCAGCACACAACAGTGTACCTAAACTACATCCGGCTTCCACTTTCCAAATCCATCTCCATCAAAGGAGTAGTTGCACCACATTGCAACACGGATTGGGCAACAACACGGCCACCGATCAACACAAAACACATCTCCAAAGATGTCTACATCCGGGTGTTCCAAGAATCATATCTTGGTCCAAATACACCATCTAGACTCCACAAGGTCTCAAGTTCTCGAAAGGACATGCAAGAACAATCAATCGCATTCCCGCCACATGTGTCAATCACGATACTTAACCAATCCGATTCTGGCTCTCCCTCGTTTACCCTAGGATCCAACAATCCTAACACAGGGAGGCTTCGAATTATCCAGCAAGAATTACCATGACCCCTAAACATGACAATTCCCCCCGCAGAGGGAGTCAACCGGACCTCATGATCATTCCTCATAATACATCGTGTCATCAAGATCACCAATCTCAAATTGCCACAATCTCCCACCGGAGATTTATTCATCCAAGCATACTAACCCGATGCTCGACGAGCACTAAGAAAATGCTGGCATTCGTATACACACACCTGTACACATGCCTAAGCACCAAACTACATGCATACTCAACTCACTCGGCTCGGGTATCTCTAATCATACCCACGAGCTCCAAATACAACTGTCAATCCTCGGTTATTCTCACCTAGTGGAGAATAGTGATTGACGAACCGAAAGCCAAAGGGTGTGATTCCAATATCAACACCACACGAACCAATTCAACAAATCTTCAAAGATTCCCAATAGGTATATGCCTTCCTCACAAGGAAAGTGACATGAGCCATGACCCTCCAACCTCGAACCATCGTTCGGAAACCTGGATATATTTACACCAAAATATATCTCGGAACCAATAAATATCCAATAGGTTCAGAATAGTGCCTCAATGCCACTATTACCAAATCGAAACCATATACACAATGTATACACATCTAACGATGTCCTGTAGTAGTACCATAGTACTCCACAATTTCGAGCATTTCCCTGGAGACGTCTCCTCGTACGACTCTCAGAAATAATAGCCATTACTTAGCCCAACACCAGTAATGCGTACAATGGCTGATTCACAATCAACCCAAAACCGATACCAGCTGTCTCCATGACATTACCATCCAAATCTCTCCAAGAGATAAATATCCCACAATTCCAATTGTGACTCCCGTTGCATTCCATACGCAAAGATGCTCAACCAGAGCTAACAACGACTTGTTGACACTCACGTTGGTATTCCCAACAAAACCGAGTTGTCCAAGTACAAGTCCCTCAAAACAATTGACGTATAAACGTCCTCGTGAGGTATTCTCTGCCTCAATCATCATGCCGCAAAGAGACTACAAGAGTCTACCATAACCCTCATCGTATCACCATACGATTCACCAAACTGGAATCCAACGACAGTATAATGGCTATCACAAGCACACTATAGCACTGCAATGTTACCTGGCTAGCAAGTCGCCGCCTCCTCAAGTTTATACCAAGCCTACCAACGTATCATACGTTCCATCCCGGTACACCATACCGTAACATCCATTAGAGTAGTGGGTCATCACTCAATATTTCTCTAATACCAATGCACAAAGGACATTCCGGCGTCCTTGCTCAATCACAAGTCAATCCTATCCATTAGAATTTAATCCACACCCTCATGGGTGGGTGTGACCATGTCTACCACACGTCACATCGACAGGAGCGAGTAGTTTCCTCAATAACTACTCGTACTCACAATCACTTGGCCATAGCCATTCCAACGAGTATACCCAAAGGTACCACTACTCGTAAAATATATACCTCAAATATATGTTGTGGTACACTTCCTGTACAGCGCACCCAATAATTCTTCAAGCAACCTGCTTGGCATAATGGTCTCGTCAACTAGTGACCCAGACACTACCATGTGTTCACCATTGGCACTCAAACCATACGACTAAATACATATACATAAATGTATTATTCATCGAAATGATGCTACGTGGCTACATAGATATCCACTATGTCATCGTCATCCCGTGACGGCGCCTGTCAACGTTGACACCCAAAATATCATCGTCAACTCGTGACGATACATGTCAACACACGACATGCATAATCTCATCGTCAAGCACGTGATGGTATATGTATATCAATGTATGTCATCCATAATAATGATAATAAAACAGTAATATACCATACTTCATTGCTAACAAGATAGCGGCATACATGCCTCCGTCGTCCAACAGTGGTATGCAATCAGCACCCATCGCTCGTAGGTGGTGTAATCCAGTGCCACATACATAGCGGTATAACCCATCGCTATAGAATCAGTGGCATGAACCCTCGCCCCAGAGTCAACGACATAAATCATCGCTATAGATATCCGGCGGTATGAATCATCGCCATAGGATTAGCGGAATGTACCATCGCTATGTAAATGTCCGGCGGTATGAACCATCGCTATAGAATAGCGGAATGAACCATCGCTATGAATACCTGGTGGCATAAACCATCGCCAATAGAATAGCAGAATGAACCATCGGTATGAATACCCGATGGCATAAACCATCGCCAATAGAATAGCGGAATGAACCATTGATATGAATACCCGGTGCATAAATCATCGCCAAAAGAATAGCGGAATGAACCATCGCTATGAATACCCGTCGGATAAACCATCGCCAATAGAATAGCGGAATGAACCATCGCTATGAATACCCGACGGCATAAACCATCGCCAATAGAATAGAGGAATGAACCATCGCTATGAATACCCGGCGGCATAAACCATCGCCAAGAGAATAGCGGAATGAATCATCGCTATGAATACCCGACGGTATAAACCATCGCCAATAGAATAGCCGATCCCTAGTCTTGTTATAGTAGTGTATTTTAATGCACCTCGCTTGTCATGACCGCGGCACTTGTTGGGTTTTGGAAACCCGAATAATCTTGGTTTTGATGTTAACAAAACTTGTTATTGTGTTGCTAACATATTTCATCAAGTGTGCAGTTCATAGATCATAATTAAGAGGTTGATGAATTACAAAGAAGTAGCTTGAAAATATCAAGCTGGACCAAGACTGAAATCCTGGCAGAGCGGATTGTTTCGATCATATCTCATAGTTCGGATATCGAAATGCCGTGATTCCAAAGAGGTTAAACAGCCAACTCAAAATACTAAAAGTCGTATTTCACAACAGATCGGCTAGTTCGAATGTTATCAAGGAGAAAAGACGCCAGCATGATCGAGCTGTACCGCGAAGAAACAGCAAGCTGTTTCAGCAAGCGACTGTCAGTCTGTTGGGCATACCTCTTAGCTCGCTTATTGGAACAGAACGATTCATTATGGGTTGGAAAGCTACGACAAAGATCTACAAGTCATCTTTGGAAGTCAAAGACTGAATCGGACGTTAAGATAGCCAAAAGGCTTCTGCAAGTCACGCCATGTGCTGCTGCATCCAGCAAACAGACAGCAGGAGCATCGCCTCGTATTTCGAGCATAACTCTCTCATACAAACTCGAAATCAAGAAATTATTGATTCCATGGAAAGCTAAGAGAAAGGGCTACAATTTTCATGTAGATCAAGTTGCCCAGAAATCAAAGAATCAAGAGCTACAAGCAACAGATCAGAAGAACAAGTTCATCAATCTGTTTTGTATCAACTGATTGCCCAGACTGATCCGGACCAGACCGATCTTCCCAAGCTGTTCTGGCCAGACTGAGCTCCCCAAGCTGATCCGGCCAGACTGATCTATACAAGACTGATCCGGCCAGTCTAGTCTGAAATACAAATAGCCCAGAAACCAGAATATGACTGTTGCAAGCTCGGGAATGGTGCTGAACCTTCTCCAACGGGCATATTCTTGTGTCTAACGTATATATCATTACTTGGGGCTATATATACACGATTTGGAAGCTCAATAACAGCCGATTGAAGATCAATCCAAGCCTTCCAAAGCAAACTCACTTGGGATTCAATTGGGGAACTTCAAAGACAAAAGTTGCTAAATGAAGAGCACTCCCCAAACCTTTGGCACCTCTTACCTTGCTGTATCAGATTCATTATGGAATCATTTGTGCCTTTGTATTCACTCTATTCATTGTATTTGTGAGCTAGAATAGAAGAGTGGATACCATTGTAACGGTTGATGATTTATCACAACCGATGAGAGATCTTTGTATGTGAGACATTAAAGAACATACATAGTTGAGTTGCTAGGAGTTCTAGTTGGATGGGGAATTCCCAACTGGATCGGGTTTGTACAACGTGATTGTATAAATCAAAGTCTTCTAGTGGAATCCTTCTATGAGATGGAAGAAGGGGAAACGTAGAAGGATTACACCACCTTTTAACTTCCATAAACAAATGCTTGTTTATTTACTTTACTTGCATATCTTCAAAATGCCTTCCAAATGTTTAATCGGTTTAGAGCAGGTTATGTCGAGTGTCTTCCGCTCGGTTTTGTAACCGAACTCGATATAATCTCTCGGTGCATCATTTCAAGAACATGAGCTATTGAAGCTCAAGTGGTTGAACTCAGGTGTGGAATGGCAACCCACCTCCAGATTCGATCATGACAAGTGGTATCAGAGCCTAGTTGTTCTTGGAAAACATTTTAACCGATTTTTTAGCGGATATCTTTTAAAATCATTTTCAAAATTTTATCATGAGCATGAAATATTTTCATAGCATATTTTTTCAAAATATGGTGTATGAAATTTTTTAGCATAAAAATCAATTTCATTGCATTCAGTTTGCACGAAAATAATTTTAAAATCTATTTTAAACGTTCAAATTTTCGTTCAAAATGTTCTAAACTCATTTTAAGTTTAAAATTTTTGTTTTGAGATTTTATCTAACAATTTTCGAAGCATTTTAGTTTTCTGGCAGCTTGCAGCGACTTTGGGAAAATTGGCATAACTTCTTGTTCGGATGTCCAAATGACAAACCGTTTTTTGCGTTGCAAACTAGACTCATAGAGGATTGCAACGGTATAGGTTTTGCAGCCTATTTCTACACGAGGAAAAGCAGTTTATTCTTCAAAGTTGACTCATGTGCTGCCATCGCAAAAAGATGAAATGGACATTGTTGAGTTTTGTTAAGAAATTCAAATTTGTTGCCAAGTATGCTTCTTCCATCATCAAAAGAGGTTATTTTTGTTCAAAAATTAATGTGCATTACATGTTTTTTTTTTAATTTGTTTTAGCCTACCCCATTTGCCCCTCAGTTGCTCAAATTTTCAAACATTTTAAAATTAAGGGGGAGAGTTTAATCTCAATCCTTGAGGGGGAGTAAATTTTATTTGTCTTCCTTTTTAATTCACACAAAAAGGGGGAGAAATATGTTGTTTAAAAAATATGGTTTTTTCTTGTTATGCAACATTGTGCTTTACTGTTCATATTTTTTATTCAAGTTTTGTGATCATCAAAATGGGGGAGATTGTTGGGTTTTGGAAACCCGAATAATCTTGGTTTTGATGTTAACAAAACTTGTTATTGTGTTGCTAACATATTTCATCAAGTGTGCAGTTCATAGATCATAATTAAGAGCTTGATGAATTACAAAGAAGTAGCTTGAAAATATCAAGCTGGACCAAGACTGAAATCCTGGCAGAGCGGATTGTTTCGATCTTATCTCATAGCTCGGATATCGAAATGGCGTTCTTCCAAAAAGGTTGAACAGCCAACTCAAAATACTAAAAGTCATATTTCACAACAAATCGGCTAGTTCGAATGTTATCAAGGAGAAAAGACGCCTGCATGATCGAGCTGTACCGCGAAGAAACAGCAAGCTGTTTCAGCAAGCGACTGTCAGTCTGTTGGGCATAACTCTTAGCTCACCTATCGGAACAGAACGATTCAGTATTGGTTGGAAAGCTAAAACAAAGATCTACAAGTCATCTTTGGAAGTCAAAGACTGAATCGGACGTTAAGATAGCCAAAAAGCTTCTGCAAGTCACGCTATATGCTGCTGTATCCAGCAAACAGACAGCAGGAGCATTGCCTCGTATTTCGAGCATAACTCTCTCATACAAACTCAAAATCGAGCGATTCTTGATTCCGTGGAAAGCTAAGAGAAAGGGCTACAATTTTCATGTAGATCAATTTTCCCAGAAATCATATAATCAAGAGCTACAAGCAACAGATCAGAAGAGCAAGTTCATCAATCTGTTTTGTATCAAGCTGATTGCCCAGACTGATCCGGACCAGACTGATCTTCCCAAGCTATTCTGGCCAGACTGAGCTCCCCAAGCTGATCCGGCCAGACTGATCTATACAAGACTGATCCGTCCAGTCCGGTCTGAAATACAAATAGCCCAGGAACCAGAATATGACCGTTGCAAGCTCGGGAATGGTGCAGAACCTTCTCCAACGGGCATATTCTTGTGTCTAACGTATATATCATTACTTGGGGCTATATATACACGATTTGGAAACTCAATAACAGCCGATTGAAGATCAATCCAAGCCTTTCAAAGCAAACCCACTTGGGATCAATTGGGGAACTTCAAAGATAAAAGTTGCTAAATGAAGAGCACTCTCCAAACCTTTGGCACCTCTTACCTTGCTGTATCAGATTCATTATGGAATCATTTGTGCCTTTGTATTCACTCTATTCATTGTATTTGTGAGCTAGAATAGAAGAGTGGATACCATTATAACGGTTGATGATTTATCACAATCGATGAGAGGTCTTTGTATGTGAGACATTAAAGAACATACATAGTTGAGTTGCTAGGAGTTCTAGTTGGATGGGGAATTCCCAACTGGATCGGGTTTGTACAACGGGATTGTATAAATCAAAGTCTTCTAGTGGAATCCTTCCATGAGATGGAAGAAGGGGAGACGTAGAAGGATTACACCACCTTCGACTTCCATAAACAAATGCTTGTTTATTTACTTTACTTGCATATCTTTAAAATGCCTTCCAAATGTTTAATCGGTTTAGAGCAGGTTATGTCGAGTGTCTTCCGCTAGGTTTTGTAACCGAACTCGATATAATCTCTCGGTGCATCATTTCAAGAACACGAGCTATTGAAGCTCAAGTTGGTTGTGATGGCCAGAGATTATAGATGTTAATCCCGCAGTGTTAATAACCCCTAAAGTTGTTTTACGTGGCGACTTGGAGTTTAATCGCGGTGTTGGGCCTTCTGGGCTCATTTATTTGGGTAGTTGGGATTGTTGGATCCCGAGGTTGAGATTGTATTCTCATTACGGTGAAAAAAACCTATGAGTTGGGTTTTTAGTGTGACTCGGAATCTCGGGTGCTTTGTGTGGGCACCGGTAGGGGGTTTTTGAGTTAGAGAGAGAATTTTTGAAAACAGATGATTTTTAATGAATCATGATGTATTTGTGGGGCTATTAGTATTTTGGGGTATTTTTGCTATAAATACCAGTTGAACCCGAGATTTTAATTATCGGAACCATTTTTCCCCACTTTTCCCGTCACTCTCTCTCTCCCCGCGTACGCCATTCCCGATCCCCTTTGACCCACGCAGCTTCAGGCCGTGCGCCCGCCGCCGTCCGGCCGCCGTTTGGCGCGTCCGACCCGCCGCCGGCTTCGTCTCTTCCAGGCGCACCTATCCATACCATCAATTCGAAGTTTGGTCGCGATTTGGGTTCGAATTTCTGCAGAAAGCGCTAGGGTTCGAAACTTGATTTTGTCCGATTTGGGGCTCGATTTTTGGTACGTTTTTGGGGCTTTTCTTCCAGTGTTTTTGGGGCGTTTTGTGCTTTGATTTGGGTCAAAAATTTCAGACTTTAATGGTTCGAAAAATTGTTGCTTTATGGTTCGAATTCTTGCTGTTGGCTCACGGGTTAGGGTTCGAAAATTTGGGGTTTTGGCATGTGGGGCGATTATTGTTGTTGGTGATTGATTAATTCATGTTTTAGATGATTTATGGTGATTATTTGAGTTCGAATTGTGTTGTGAAGGTTCAAAAATTTGTGGGGAGTTCTTGAGCAATTTTCGATAATGGTTAATTGTCGTGTGTTGACAATATTTTTGAGGGTTATGGGTGTGCTTGAGCATGGGTTGCATGTTCGTAAATAATTGTGAATTAATTTATCGTGTTAGCACATCGTTCCTCGGGGCATGGAACTCGAGCAAGGTTTGGCTCAGACATCGGAGATTTGAGGTACGTGCGACGTACGAGCATTACTTTACATGAGAGCATTTGTGAAATGCATAATGTATCTTGATTGCATTGATGGTTGTGCGTATGGTTATATATATGTGTTGATAGAGTTATGGAATGACCCAATCTTGACATCGCCGCCACAAGCGTGCGTGATACTAGAGTAGTATGACCTTATATGATATATGGGGTACTGGGTTTATATGACTATTGTAGGGCATTTGAGATGCCTGAGAATGATCGTGGGATCATGTATTCATTATAAGACATGTGAGATGTCTAAGTATAATGGAGAATTGGTAAATTAAATGCTAGGCATTTTGAGCTATCTGTGATTGATAGCGAGGTTGAGAAATCAGTATTTGATATTGAGATATCCATATTTGCATGTATAATATATTTGGAATCACCATCTATTGATATTCGAGAACTAGGCATGCAATGAGTTAAATCAATGTGTTGATTTACTGATTTTTGAGATTTGATGAGTTTGATGATTGTGAGAACAGGGACAGTACACGGAATCCCGGATGAGGACGTTGCCATCCAGGGAGTATCATTTAAAATTCATTAGTATTTACTTTTGTTGTAAATTATGAATTCATTATTGTGATTATGGGATTTTGTGTACTGATATGCTCACCCCGTTGGGGGCTGTCTCTGTTGGGGCAGGTGAATAGGTACATCGATGGCTTTGGAGTTGAGCTCGAGCTGTTGATTGGATGTACTCCCAGGATAGTGGTACCAGGGCTTGATGGAGCACGGTATAGTACAGAGTACATATATACATCCGAGGGTTATATACACATTTATGATCCTCGCATGTGAGCACGGTTATACTTGTATATGGATTGTATATAAAGGCATGAGCCTTTCTCTCTTTCATTTTATGTTGCATGCAATTAGAGGTAGAATTGCTAAATGATATGAGAGTCATTGGTGTATTATGTGGGTGTTGAAACCCACTTTTGTCGTCATATGTGTGGTGTCTTCCCTGTCTGGGAATTTACTTGGTATTGCTGTATTATGATGAGTATTATGTTTTCCCTGGCCCGGAATTATGTTATGTGGTGTGCTTTTATTTCGGGATAGCTCAATTTACGGGGAGACTCTGCCCAAATTTTTATAAAAGTCCACAATGTAAAAAGTGGCAAAATGGGGATGGTAATGGGCAAACTCTATGAGTCTATTTGTTGGTAGAGATGATCTTATAACGTTGAATATTAAAGGAATTTTGTAAGCACCATCTGAGTTTCCCGATTGATTTGTATAGAAGCATGTGCCACACATAGTGGTTAATACACTAATAAAGGGTTAAGGGCTAGGGGTCCTTACATTAGTGGTATCAGAGCAGTGGTTAGCTCTTTGGGGCTGTTGAAGGCCTGGAACATGCTGATAGGGATGAGTAGCACATATTTATACATGATAGTAGTTAGTGTTGTGTGACACAACTGTTTTGCTTATGTGCATTTGTGATATGTGATCATAGTGAAACGATTATATGTCATGACATCTATAGAATCATAATATAACCTGTTGATTATGATTGTGAGTTGTGACACAGGGACAACCAAGTGGAGCATCTTGAAATGCATTGGGATACAGGAAGTACTTTGTACTCATAGTTTATGCATTTACTCATTATAATCATATTGTGGGGGAATATGGATTATCGTATGCTCATGGTTTGTGATTGTTCCTGTAGGGACACTATGACGTGGAAAGGCTAAGGCCATGGTTGAAAGACACGAAACGGTAACCTGCGTTTTATATACATCATGGAATTATGCATTGTGGTTGCATGTGTACATGTAGTGATGATTTTAATGCTTTGCCGCCAAATGTTGAAGCGAGGGGTGGGAGTACCGCATGTCGCATTTGAGCGAGGTGCATTAAAATACACTCATGATGATGTATGTTGGAATATGGATTATGCTTTGTGATGAAGGTATGGATGAAATACTTGGTAAATATCCCATGAGTCATTGTTATGGATGAGTGATGATTTTAAATGCTTACCGCTATTTATTGTTTTGTGCCGCTAAAATGTGAAGCGAGGGGTGGGAGCGCCGCATGTCACATTGAAGCGTGGTTATCATATGAGGCGAGGAAAGAATATTTGCCGCTAAAATGTGAAGCGAGGGGTGGGAGCGCCGCATGTCCATTTAAGCGAGGTTATTCTATGTCGCCTATATGTTAAGCGAGGGGTGGGAGTACCGCATGTTTTATTTGAGCGAGGGGCATTAAAATACACTACCGTGACAATGACTAGGGATCGGCTATATTGATTGGCGATGGTTCTTGCCGCCAGGTATACTGATAGCGACGGTTCATTCCGCTATATTGATTGGCGATGGTTCTTGCCGCCAGGTATATTGATAGCGACGGTTCATTCCGCTATATTGATTGGCGATGGTTCTTGCCGCCAGATGTATTGATAGCGATGGTTCATTCCGCTATATTGATTGGCGATGGTTCTTGCCGCCAGATGTATTGATAGCGATGGTTCATTCCGCTATATTGATTGGCGATGGTTCTTGCCGCCAGGTATATTGATAGAGACGGTTCATTCCGCTATATTGATTGGCGATGGTTCTTGCCGCCGGATATATTGATAGCGATGGTTCATTCCGCTATATTGATTGGCGATGGTTCTTGCCGCCAGGTATATTGATAGCGACGATTCATTCTGCTATATTGATTGACGATGGTTCTTGCCGCCAGGTATATTGATAGCGATGTCTCATTCCACTATTCTATTGGCGATGATTTATGCCGCCGGGTGTTCATAGCGATGGTACATTCCGCTACATCTATGGCGATGGTTCATGCCGCCAGATGTCTATAGCGATGTTTTATGTCGCTGACTCTATGACGAGGGATTATGCCCCTGATTTTATAGCGACGGATTATGCCGCTATGTACATGACGCTGGATTACGCCACCTACGAGCGATGGGTGCTGATTGCGTACCACTGTTGGATGACTGAGACAGGTATGCCGCTATATTGTTAGCAATGAGGTATGGCATATTACTGTTTATTTAGCACTATTGTGGATATCATGTGTTGATTTACTTATGTTGTCATGTGTTTGACGATGAGATTATAGACGTCGTGTATCGACATTTACCGTCACGAGTCGACAATATTGTTTCAAAGTCATATGTTGACAGGTACCGTCACGGGATGACAATGACCTAGTGGATGTTCTATGTAGACGTGTAGCGTTGTTTTGATGATTAATACATTTATGTTATGTATTAGGTTGTATGGTTTGAGTGCCGATGATGAGCACATGGTAGAGTCTAGGTCACTGGTTGACGAGACCTTTTGCCGAGCAGGTTTGCTCGGTGGAGTATTGGATGTATTGTACCGGTAAATGTACCACACCATGTTATAGAGTTAAATAATTGTCGAGCGATGATACCCTTGGGTATGCTCGTTGGTTTGGCTAGGGCCAAGTGATTGGTGGTAAGAGTAGTCATTGAGGAAACTACTCGCTTGTGTTGTGACGTAGGGTAGACATGGTTGCAACCACCCTGAGGGTGTGGGATAAATCTTATTGGATTATGATTGCATCATAAGTGAACAAGGACACCGGGTTGTCCATTGTGCTTGGTATTTTAGAGATAGGTTGGGCGATGACCCATTACTCTAACGGTTTGTACGGTATGGCATACCGAGATGGAACATATGGTTTGTTGGTGGGCTTGATTGAGCCTATGGAGACAACGCTTTGCTAGCCAGATATTGGGGGAATGATATAGTGTGCTTGTTGGAGCCATGATACTGCACGTTGGAACCGAGTTTGGTGAATCGTATGATGATACGATGAAGACTTTTGGCAGGCTTTTGATTGTCCCTTTGTAGCATGATATTTGAGGCATGTGACACCCCATGAGAACGTTTATACGTATATTGTTTTGAGGGACTTGTCTGGGACAGCTCATAATGTAGGAGTACCAACAAGAGAGTCATCAAGTCGTCGTTGACTCGATTTGGGGAATCCGTGTACTTGGGATGCAATGGGTGTTATTGTATCCAGTTTTTCCGAACGGTGGTTCGAGACTAGTGGATCTCGAGTTCGATAGCACTTCCCTTGTGAGGAAGGAGGTAGTATTATACCTATTTGGGAATCTTTGAAAGATTCGGTAAGTTGGTACGTGTGGTGTTGATTTTGGGAATCACGCCGTGTTGTTGATCGTCGATTATCAGCCTCCTCTGGATGGGAATGACTCAGAATTGACAGTTGTGTTTGGGGTTTAGGGGTATGTTGTAGATACCCGAGCCAAGTGCATTGAGTATGCATGTAATGTCAGTGCTTAGGCAGGTATACCGGTGAGTGTACGGATGCCAGTTATTAATTTCCTTTTGTCAAGCATAGAGTTATGCTATTTTGGATGGCTAAATCTCTGATTAGAGATATGGAAGACCTTGAGATTGGGAATCTTCATGGCACGATAAATTATGAGGAATAATCGTGAAGTTAGTTGACTCCCTTTGAGGAGGGATTATCTTATGTGGGTTAAGGTATTTCCTTATTGGTGTTTTCCTCCGAGTTATGCGATGGCCTCCCCAAGTTTGGATTGTTAAATCCTAGGATTATCAAGGGATGGCAGGAATTCGGATTGGTTGGGTGTCGCTGTCGATACAAGCGTTGAGGATGCCATGGGTTTATTGCATGTCCTTTCAGAATTTGAACTCTGTGGAGTCTCGATGGTTTATTTATGATCAGGATGTGATCCTTGGAATATCCGGAGGTGGACATCTTGTGAGATGTCTTTTGTGTGAATCTGTGGCCGTGAGTTGCCCAAATTGAGTTGCAATAATGCGGCTGCTCATTTGATGGAGGAGGTATGAAAGTGGAGACCAGGTTTGGTATGTGTACATCGTGGTATACTAGTGTCTTCCTCGTAATGATGTGTATTAGACATCGTGAGTCATAATAAAGATGTCATTGGATGATATCTACGATATAATCGGGAGCGATTCGAATCCTTGCAGTTTCAGTTGACTAACTGCTTTTGGACTGTTAGCGTTGAGTTGTGCTGACACTCTTTGATGTTATGATGGATTTGGAAGTCTATTCCACTCCAGAGTTTGACACGAGGTCAACGTTCTCACGGTTGAGGTGTCATTCAGGATGCGTTCATACTAGTTGTATTAGAACTAAGGATGACTGTCCGATTTACGGTCGTAAGTATTGGTTGTTTTGCAGTCATGAGAGACTGACTTTTGGGATGAACCACATCAAGGTACGTTTTGCCTCTTGGGAGATATGTTGGTTTTGGTATGCCGCTCTGTTTCAGAGTTTGATGTGAAGTAAGTATCCTCGCGTTTATTAAGACGATTCTGATATGGTCAAGAATCGAGGTTATGGCTTCATGTTGTTGTGTAGCCTGGGTGTTACGTGATACACCGGTGCTAATTTCGAGGACGAAATTCTTTTAGTGGGGGATATTGTGATGGCCAGAGATTATAGATGTTAATCCCGGAGTGTTAATAACCCCTAAAGTTGTTTTACGTGGCGACTTGGAGTTTAATCGCGGTGTTGGGCCTTCTGGGCTCATTTATTTGGGTAGTTGGGATTGTTGGATCCCGAGGTTGAGATTGTATTCTCATTACGGTGAAAAAAACCTATGAGTTGGGTTTTTAGTGTGACTCGGAATCTCGGGTGCTTTGTGTGGGCACCGGTAGGGGGTTTTTGAGTTAGAGAGAGAATTTTTGAAAATAGATGATTTTTAATGAATCATGATGTATTTGTGGGGCTATTAGTATTTTGGGGTATTTTTGCTATAAATACCAGTTGAACCCGAGATTTTAATTATCGGAACCATTTTTCCCCACTTTTCCCGTCACTCTCTCTCTCCCCGCGTACGCCATTCCCGATCCCCTTTGACCCACGCAGCTTCAGGCCGTGCGCCCGCCGCCGTCCGGCCGCCGTTTGGCGCGTCCGACCCGCCGCCGGCTTCGTCTCTTCCAGGCGCACCTATCCATACCATCAATTCGAAGTTTGGTCGCGATTTGGGTTCGAATTTCTGCAGAAAGCGCTAGGGTTCGAAACTGGATTTTGTCCGATTTGGGGCTCGATTTTTCGTACGTTTTTGGGGCTTTTCTTCCAGTGTTTTTGGGGCGTTTTGTGCTTTGATTTGGGTCGAAAATTACAGACTTTAATGGTTCAAAAAATTGTTGCTTTATGGTTCGAATTCTTGCTGTTGGCTGACGGGTTAGGGTTCGAAAATTTGGGGTTTTGGCATGTGGGGCGATTATTGTTGTTGTTGATTGATTAATTCATGTTTTCGATGATTTATGGTGATTATTTGAGTTCGAATTGTGTTGTGAAGGTTCAAAAATTTCTGGGGAGTTCTTGAGCAATTTTCGATAATGGTTAATTGTCGTGTGTTGACAATATTTTTGAGGGTTATGGGTGTGCTTGAGCATGGGTTGCATGTTCGTAAATAATTGTGAATTAATTTATCGTGTTAGCACATCGTTCCTCGGGGCATGGAACTCGAGCAAGGTTTGGCTCGGACTTCGGAGATTTGAGGTACGTGCGACGTACGAGCATTACTTTATATGAGAGCATTTGTGAAATGCATAATGTATCTTGATTGCATTGATGGTTGTGCGTATGGTTATATATATGTGTTGATAGAGTTATGGAATGACCCAATCTTGACATCGCCGCCACAAGCGTGCGTGATACTAGAGTAGTATGACCTTATAAGATATATGGGGTACTGGGTTTATATGACTATTGTAGGGCATTTGAGATGCCTGAGAATGATCGTGGGATCATGTATTCATTATAAGACATGTGAGATGTCTAAGTATAATGGAGAATTGGTAAATTAAATGCTAGGCATTTTGAGCTATCTGTGATTGATAGCGAGGTTGAGAAATCAGTATTTGATATTGAGATATCCATATTTGCATGTATAATATATTTGGAATCACCATCTATTGATATTCGAGAACTAGGCATGCAATGAGTTAAATCAATGTGTTGATTTACTGATTTTTGAGATTTGATGAGTTTGATGATAGTGAGAACATGGACAGTACACGGAATCCCGGATGAGGACGTTGCCATCCACGGAGTATCATTTAAAATTCATTAGTATTTACTTTTGTTGTAAATTATGAATTTCATTATTGTGATTATGGGATTTTGTGTATTGGTATGCTCACCCCGTTGGGGGCTGTCTCTGTTGGGGCAGGTGAACAGGTACATCGATGGCTTTGGAGTTGAGCTCGAGCTGTTGATTGGATGTACTCCCAGGATCGTGGTACCAGGGCTTGATGGAGCACGGTATCGTATAGAGTACATATATACACCCGAGGGTTATATACACATTTATGATGCTCGCATGTGAGCACGGTTATACTTGTATATGGGTTGTATATAAAGGCATGAGCCTTTCTCTCTTTCATTTTATGTTGCATGCAATTAGAGGTAGAATTGCTAAATGATATGAGAGTCATTGGTGTATTATGTGGGTGTTGAAACCCACTTTTGTCGTCATATGTGTGGTGTCTTCCCTGGCTGGGAATTTACTTGGTATTGCTGTATTCTGATGAGTATTATGTTTTCCCTGGCCGGGAATTATGTTATGTGTTGTGCTTTTATTTCGGGATAGCTCAATTTACGGGGAGACTCTGCCCAAATTTTTATAAAAGTCCACAATGTAAAAAGTGGCAAAATGGGGATGGTAATGGGCAAACTCTATGAGTCTATTTGTTGGTAGAGATGATCTTATAACGTTGAATATTAAAGGAATTTTGTAAGCACCATCTGAGTTTCCCGATTGATTTGTATAGAAGCATGTGCCACACATAGTGGTTAATACACTAATCAAGGGTTAAGGGCTAGGGGTCCTTACATTGGTTGAACTCGGGTGTGGAATGGCAACCCACCCCCGGATTCGATCCTGACAGCACTAATACCCCTCGCTTCGACATATCAGCGGCATTGAATAACCTCGCTCAAATGCGACATGCGGCAATACCCTCGCTTCAACATTTGGCCCAAATATTCTTTCTTCGCTACGATATGACAGCGGCAAGTATTCTATCAACGCGTCAAGTGACAGCGGCAAAGCATTTAAAATCATCACTCATCCATTAACAACGACTCATGGGATATTCACCAAGCATTCCATCTATACCTGTAACACAATGCATATTCCATATCTCAATATACATCACCATGAGTGTATTTTAATGCACCTCGCTTCAAATGTGTATGGACCCCCATGCCCTTAACCCGTTATTAGTGTATTAATCCATACCATTAGTGCATATAATCATACTATCATGGGGAAAAGCCATATGCAAGTGCTACTCCATATTAGTGATCCATAAAATTTATTGCATTCAATCCACATAATATGCAAATCCCCCAACCAAGATTACATATATGACATGCACCCTCATAATACACTAACATGCTCTCAGTTCATTAGCAATTCCACATTTAATTGCATGCAAACCATAAATGAACAGAGAGAAGCCGTAGCCCATTTATACAATCCATGTACACGTAAAATGTACTCACATAAGAGCACCCAAAGAATAAGCGTGTATCTAATGTATAGAACACTCTACCGGATACCGTTACTGGTGCTTCGATCCTGGAAGTACCTCCTAAGCGCAACTCGATCTCAGCTCTGGATCTAAGCGCCTATCCAACAGGCTTTGGTACCTCGATCCTGGAAGTACCTCTAGTCAACAGCCCGAGCTCAACTCCAAAGCCACTGCTACACCTGTAACACCTGCCCCAACAGAGACAGCCCCCACACGGGGTGAGCATACCAATACCACCAATCCAATAATCATAACATTGCAATTCATAATTTACAGGATGTAAATGTCATAATTTAAATGATACTCCCTGGATGGTAACACCCTCATCCGGGATTCCCTGTATTGTCCCTGTTCTCAAAATAATCAAACCATTAAATTCCCAAAAGCCAGTTGATCATTGATCAACTAAAACCATTCCTGCTATACCAGTTCCATAACCAAATGCGATTAAACCATCAAAATAGAGTACTACAGATATCACATATATTTAGCAATTGACTCCATATTTCTATGTCATAGCTCGCTCCACAATGGCGGCATTTCGACCCCACGCCGCTCAACAATAGCGGCGTCATAACCGATGGTCGCTCAACGGCGACGGCATCCCAATCATTGGTCGCTCAAAAGCGGCACCGTATGGTTCCCAATGTATAACCATTTGACGCAAAAACCATTTACCATGCATATCGTTATCCATTTATAGTAAATATCATGCACCATGCATTTCCATACCTATCCGATGCAATTACCACATGCCACATATTTCAATGTCCATATAATCTAATTACCACACACCATGTGTTCCAATACCCGTTTAATACAATTATCACACAACATGCATTTCACAGTTGCAACACTATAATAGGCTATGCTCGTACGACATACGTACCTTAAGTCCCCGTAGTCCAAGCCAAACTTTGCTTGAGTTCCATGCCTCGAGAAATAGGTGCTAAAACACATAAACAACTCAAAATCAAGCATAAGCATGCAACCAAGTGCCCAAGCACGTTCAAAACTCCCAAACATATCGTCTATCCATGGCGATTACCAAAATACAAGCCACCCGGCTAGGCATGCATAATTCCCCAAAATATTCCATTTAAAACGTTTAAAAGATAGCCAAAAACTCAACCGAGAGTTCCGTTAATTTAACTTGGCTCCAACCAAACCATTTTAAAAGTCTAACATTCCCATTGGAATGTGAACATTGCCCCGAAAGCCGACCATTTAAGTCGCGAATCCAAAATCCCACGAAAAAGCCAAGAAAACCAACAAAACCTTGCTGGCGATCGATCGCTAGCCCCTCGGCGATCGATCGCTCGATATAACGATCGATCGCCAGACCTTACTGGCGCGAGGCGATCGATCGCCCAAAAGTAGCGATCGATCGCCACCTTGCTGAAAAGCCTACTGCTTGCGCGCGATCGATCGCCAAAAACGGGCGATCGATCGCCGCGACCTGCAACTCGAAAAACACCATTTTCGAAAGCTTGAAACCTCCTCAAATTATACCCCAACTCCTCTGTGGGGTCTTCCCACCCTAACAGTGATTAAAAGACATAAAAAGGACTAATCATGCATTAAGGTAACATCTTAAGGTTTTGGTTGTTACACGAGCTAACAGGATTACAGGCCAAAATACAAAACTTCAAAAAATAATTCATTACATTCCAAAAGAATGTCATTTAGATTTACACTACTCCTAGAGTAGATACTAATCATAACTTGAATCCTATGCATTCCTGTGTCCCTAGTAGCTCACTGCCTCAACCCGACCCTTAGTCCTTTCGTCCAAAAGTGTACCTACAGGGACAACACATCATGAGCATATATAATCTTACTTAACATTATAAACATCATAGTAAATGCATGAAACATTAATTAAGTAATATGCTGGTTATACATTCACTTCTTATTGTTGTCCCTGATTTTAGAATCATGCATATGGGGCATCTTACCCCCGTGGCATCTTACCACAACATCATCGTATGGCCTCTTACCATATGGGGCATCTTACCCCGTGGCATCTTACCACAATACATCGCATGGCCTCTTACCATGTGGGGCATCTTACCCCGTGGCATCTTACCACAATACATCGCATGGCCTCTTACCATGTGGGGCGTCTTACCCCGTGGCATCTTACCACAATACATCGCATGGCCTCTTACCATGTGGGGCGTCTTACCCCGTGGCATCTTACCACAATACATCGCATAAATGTCATCATATAAGCATCGTATAAGTAATAAACATCGTATGAACTTCATCGTATAAACATCGTATAAACATCGTCATTTCATCGTGAATACTCATGCAAATAAAAGCATAGTCATAGTATAGAGATGTGTGTTACCGTCCGATGCCCGTACGCTTCTTACGTACCTTTTCAAAAGGAGGAGGAGTCAACAGACTTTATCTCCTAGATGGTGCAGGTACCTGGGATGGTTCTACAAGACCACATAATACCATATTAGATGCCTCAAAACCATCTTACATCATAAACTTAACAAAATAAAACATCATCATAATTTTCAACTTTCTGCCTCTCTCGATCGATCGGCCCTAGGTCTCGATCGATCGAGACACTGTGCACTAACAGTGTCTTGGCTTCCTGCCTCGCTCGATCGATCGAACATTTTACCGATCGATCGAGGAGCTTCACCGATCGATCGAGAAATCCTTCGATCGATCGGCACCAAAATTTTGAAAACATGTTTAGACCTTCTGTCTCGCTCGATCGATCGGAAATAAATCTCGATCGATCGAGAGCTCTGAAAATCGGGATTTTTCCCCAGATTTTTGAGCACCTCATTTCAAACCATCTTTTCTACCTCATAACACATCTTTCATGCTGAAACAAACATGTGAAGAACTTCATAAAATATCCATGTAAGCTCTTAAATCGAAGGTTTAACAAAACCTAAGCTAACATGCATCATAACATCATCATAAACTTCATCCTTAACCAACTTTTACAGAAACAGAGCATGTATCTTTTTGCCCAGATTTTCGAGCATATAGTTTCATAACTAGAAATCTATCACATAAACCATGTAAATGCTCAAACAAACATGCTAGTAGTTACATAAAACTACCATGTAAGCATTCATATCAAGGTTCCACCCAAACCTATACTTAACATGCTTTAAAATCAACCCATCAAACCCAAGCCCATACATAAACCCAGAAAAACAGGGTACCCACTTACCCCTCTCTTTTGCTCCTCTTTTGCAAGTTTTTGAACACCTTCTTACCAAGCTTTTCTTCCCTTCCCCAGCAGCTTACAGGCACAATTTTGGGAGAGAAAAAGAGAGGAGAGAAGGAGATGATTTGGCTGCAAAGTGGAACCATGGGCATGACCAAGTGGGAGGCATGGGTGTGAAACAAGTGGGTTGACAAGTGGGGGATGGGTGGTGACCGAGTTGGGGGGTGGGGTGGGGTGGTGTGGGTGCCATGTGGTGTTTAATTGTATCCCGGTATATAGTACGATGTATTAAAATATCATCACTCGATATTTTCTAACTTCCTATAATTAATACATCCCTTAAAATACCCAACATGCTCCCCACATCATATCATCATAACATAAATCGTGGCCCCCAATTTAAATACACCACAACCCTTAAACACATCATAATTTATCATCGCAGAACATAATCATATCACATTTCGGGGGTATTACATTACTCCCCTACTTATAAGATTTCGTCCCCGAAATCCACATGCATCATCGTATCGAAACTAAACATAAAGACATACCAGAGAATAGTTCCGGATAGTGCTGCACCATATGCCGTTCCGTCTCCCACGTAGCCTCCTCGACACCCCGACGATCCCACTGAACTTTGACCATCGGTATAACTTTGCTTCGTAGTCTGTGATCCTCTCGATCCAGAATTCTGATTGGTCGTTCAACGTATGACACATCTGAGTCTAACTGAACTTCAGTAGGCTGTAAGACATGGGACGGGTCTGGCTCATACTTCCTCAACATAGAGACATGGAAAACATCGTGTATGCCAGACAAGGATGGCGGTAGAGCCAAACGATATGCCAAAGTACCGATACGCTGTAAAACTTCATATGGCCCAACATACCTCGGAGATAACTTTCCCCGCATCCCAAAACGAACCACGCCCCTGAAGGGCGAGATCTTTAAGAAGACCCTGTCTCCTAACTGAAATTCTAGCGGTCGTCACCGCTTATTGGCATAGGCCGCTTGCCTATCCTGGGCCGCTTTCAGGCGTATCAACTTTATCTTACCTTCCATATCCCTGATCATATCCGGTCCTCCGACCGCTTTGCCGGTCAAGTCCTCCCAATACAGTGGTGATCTACATCGTCGTCCATACAGAGCTTCAAAAGGGGCCATTTGAATGCTCGCCTGATAACTGTTATTATAGGAGAACTCCACCAGCGGCACTGAATCCTGCCACGGAGCATCAAACTCCAAAACACACGCCCTCAACATGTCCTCGAGCGTCTGAATGGTACGCTCTGTTTGGCCGTCTGTCTGAGGGTGATAGGCCGTACTCAGTCTCACCTCTGTGCCCAAAGCCGTCTGGAGACCCTCCCAGAAATGTGAAGTGAACCTAGGGTCCCTGTTGGACACTATCGAGACTGGAATACCATGCAACCTCACCACATCCCGTATATACATCCGGGCCATCTTCAAGTATGTATATGACATACTGTAAGGGATGAAATGAGCCGTTTTCGTCAGCCTATCCACGATCACCCAGATCGCATCAAATCCTGAGGCCGTCCTAGGTAAGTGGGTCACAAAGTCCATAGATATATGCTCCCACTTCCTTTCAGGCACCTCTAAGCTCTTCAGCTCACCACCAGGCCTCTGCCTCTCTGCCTTTACCTTCTGGCAGATCAAACATCTTTTAACAAGCATGATTACCTCACGCTTCATGCGTCTCCACCAGAATTGATCGCATAGATCTTTGTACATCTTCTTTCCCACTGGGTGGATACTGAAACGACTACTGTGAGCCCGCTCCAATATTCCTCTACGCAGTTCTGGTGTATCTGGGACTACCCATCGGTCGCCCAATCTCAAAGAGTCATCTTCAGTCACTCTGAACTTGGATGGCTGACCCTGAAGTACCACCTCTGAACCTCACTATCCGACTTCTGGGCCTTCCTGATCGCCTCAAATATGTCTGGCTCCGCCAATAGGGTCGACACTCGCACATGCGACTACATCGAAATCATAGCCCAATTGGCAATAAGACGTCATCAAGGCTGACAAACACATAACATCCTCTGCAGTACTCTTTACCTTCCGACTTAAGGCGTCTGCTATCAAGTTTGCTTTACCTGGATGGTACTCAATTTCACAATCATAATCTTTGAGCAAATCCATCCATCTTCTTTGCCTCATATTCAACTCTGCCTGAGTGAATAAGAACTTCAGGCTCTTATGATCCGTGTATATAGTAAAAGACGTGCCATACAAGTAATGCCTCCAGATATTTAAGGCGAATATGATGGCCGCCAGTTCTAAATCATGCACTGGATACTTAGCCTCGTGTGGCTTCAGCTGCCTCGATGCATAAGCCACCACATGCTTATCTTGCATTAACACACAGCCCAAGCCCTGTAATGACGCATCCGTATACAAGGCGAACCTCTTATCCTCAGACGGAATCACCAGCACAGGCGCTGTAGTCAAACGACGCTTCAGCTCTTGGAAGCTTTCCTCACAAGCTTCGGACCAAAAGAAGGGGACTCCTTTCTGAGTCAGCTGCGTCAGGGGTTTGGCAATCTTCGAAAAACCCTCGACGAAACGTCGGTAATATCCTGCCAAACCGAGAAAACTCCTTATCTCACGTACAGAAGTGGGTGCAGCCCACTCCATCACAGCTTCAATCTTCCTTGGATCCACAGATATCCCGTGGCTAGATATGACATGTCCTAAAAATACCACGCTGTCCAACCAGAACTCGCACTTACTAAGCTTCGCATACAGCTGATGATCCCTAAGGATCTGAAGCACTATCCTCAAGTGTCTTACGTGCTCTTCTTCCGTCCGAGAGTAGATAAGTATGTCGTCAATGAAGACTATGACGAACTGATCCAAATACGGCTGGAACACCCTGTTCATCAAACTCATGAAGACAGCTGGGGCATTCGTCACCCCAAAAGGCATGACCAGGAATTCATAGTGCCCATATCTAGTCCTGAAAGCCGTCTTCTGAACATCATCTTCTCTTACTCGAATCTGATGGTACCCCGACCTCAGATCGATCTTACTATAGAGCCTCGTACCTTGCAACTGATCGAACAAGTCATCGATCCTCGGAAGTGGATACTTGTTCTTTACTGTAGCTTTGTTCAACTGCCTGTAGTCAATGCATAGACGATCGATCCATCTTTCTTCTTAACAAATAAGACAGGCGCACCCCATGGCGATACGCTAGGGCGTATGTAGCCCTTATCAAGGAGTTCCTGCAACTGTATCTTTAACTCCCTTAACTCCGCTGGTGCCATCCTATACGGGGCACGAGAAATTGCAGATGTCCCTGGTAGTAACTCAATCCCAAACTCGACCTCTCTCGTCGGTGGGAATCCGGGAATCTCCTCCGGAAAGACATCAGGAAACTCCGCCACTACGGGCACATCCTCGACCTTTAATTCCTTCCTCTTATCCGTCATGTCTACAGCGTAGATAAGATATCCTTCATGGCCTCGTTCCAACAGCTGTGTCATCTTGACAGCAGATATTAACGGAATCTTCGGACGGGAACCATCCCCATAGAATGTCCACTGGACTCCCAATACAGATCTAAATCGGACAGTCCTTTGCCTGCAGTTTACCACTGCCTGATACTTGTTCAGAACATCGATGCCCACAATGCAATCGAAGTCTGTCATTCCCAACACAATCAAATCTGATCTTAACTTATTATCCTCAAAATAAATGAGGCCATCATAAACAATCTGATCCGTAGTCAAACTTCTTCCAGCGGGGGTCGAGACCGTAAGAGGCATGGGGGACGGAGAAGTGCATATGTGGTGCCTTTCAACAAAACTCGTCGACACAAAGGAGTGTGACGCACCTGTGTCTATCAATATAAGAGTAGGGTGCGTAAATAAAAGACACGTACCCGCTATAACTTCCTCCGGAGCCGCCGTAGCCTGCTCCCTCGTCAAAGCATACACCTGTCCCTGAGGTGGCCCCGCGGGCTGACCTCCAACTGTCTTGGCACAAAAGGTGGCCGGTGTTGTGCCGTTCTGTCCGCAGGTCTCCCCGTAGAGTTCTGCTGTCTTACCCTGTTGGGACACTGCCGAGCAAAGTGGCCTCTGTCGCCACAGACATAGCATCCTACGCAGTCTTTTGCCAAATGTGGTTGCCCACAAAGAGTGCACTGAACTCTTCCAGATCTGTCTCCCTGAGACGGTCCTCTCCCAGATGGAGCATCACTCCTACCTTTCCCTTTCCATCGATTCTCGGGCTTCTTGCCACTGAATCTCGATGCCGAAGTGTTCCCCCTAGGCTTAAACTGATCACCCCTGGGCTTCAAATTATCAGAAGTGGATCTCTGAGGGGGTGCAGAAGGTGGCACAGCATCAGGATATGCACCGACTCCCAGTTCAGCTAGCTCAGCTCGTGCGAGTGCATCATCAAAACAAGCAGGGCCATAAGTGATCACCCTGTCATACAGTTCAGGCCTCAAGCCCTTCATGAAATTCCGCATCTTCGCTTGAGTGGTTGCAGCAATGTGTGGCACATATCGTAGTAAGGAACAGTAATGCAAAGCATAGTCAGATACAGGCATGGTACCTTGTCTTAAACTGGTAAATTCATCCTCCTTGGCCTGTCTTGCAGCGGCTGAGAAATAACGGTTCAAAAACCGCGTTCGGAACATCTTCCAATTTACTTCCTGTCCCAGAGCCTCTTGCTCAATCACTGTGGTTTTCCACCACATCAATGCCTTCTTGGACAGCTGAAATTCTGCTAATCGGATCCAGACCGTCTTTGCACAAGGCGCCGCCACAAATATCTGTTCGATCCTCTCTAACCATTCCTCAGCTTTCTCTCCTGATTCAGTTCCCTCGAACATCGGAGGTCGATACATCATAAACTGAGCCAAGCTTAATTCCCCAGGTAGCAACTGCTGTTCAGAGGGTTCCTCTCCCAAAGCTGGTGGTGGCAATGGGTTCGTACGCCCAGCACTTGCATTTACACTAATGGCGTCACCCACTTCTATATTTGCTGCCATGCTGCAACACAAGGGTTAATAACAACACCAAAAGCAGTTCATAAAGTACATTGTTAGATAATTAAACATGTTAGCATAACATAGAAACTTCATATGCAAAATACACATTAAACATGTTCAATAGTAAGCACTTAGCTAACTTATTGCTAAGGCTACCCTTCGCTCATTCCCGAGTTATCTAACCACTGCTCTGATACCACTAATGTGGGGTCTTCCCACCCTAACAGTGATTAAAAGACATAAAAAGGACTAATCATGCATTAAGGTAACATCTTAAGGTTTTGGTTGTTACACGAGCTAACAGGATTACAGGCCAAAATACAAAACTTCAAAAAATAATTCATTACATTCCAAAAGAATGTCATTTAGATTTACACTACTCCTAGAGTAGATACTAATCATAACTTGAATCCTATGCATTCCTGTGTCCCTAGTAGCTCACTGCCTCAACCCGACCCATAGTCCTTTCGTCCAAAAGTGTACCTACAGGGACAACACATCATGAGCATATATAATCTTACTTAACATTATAAACATCATAGTAAATGCATGAAACATTAATTAAGTAATATGCTGGTTATACATTCACTTCTTATTGTTGTCCCTGATTTTAGAATCATGCATATGGGGCATCTTACCCCCGTGGCATCTTACCACAACATCATCGTATGGCCTCTTACCATATGGGGCATCTTACCCCGTGGCATCTTACCACAATACATCGCATGGCCTCTTACCATGTGGGGCATCTTACCCCGTGGCATCTTACCACAATACATCGCATGGCCTCTTACCATGTGGGGCGTCTTACCCCGTGGCATCTTACCACAATACATCGCATGGCCTCTTACCATGTGGGGCGTCTTACCCCGTGGCATCTTACCACAATACATCGCATAAATGTCATCATATAAGCATCGTATAAGTAATAAACATCGTATGAACTTCATCGTATAAACATCGTATAAACATCGTCATTTCATCGTGAATACTCATGCAAATAAAAGCATAGTCATAGTATAGAGATGTGTGTTACCGTCCGATGCCCGTACGCTTCTTACGTACCTTTTCAAAAGGAGGAGGAGTCAACAGACTTTATCTCCTAGATGGTGCAGGTACCTGGGATGGTTCTACAAGACCACATAATACCATATTAGATGCCTCAAAACCATCTTACATCATAAACTTAACAAAATAAAACATCATCATAATTTTCAACTTTCTGCCTCTCTCGATCGATCGGCCCTAGGTCTCGATCGATCGAGACACTGTGCACTAACAGTGTCTTGGCTTCCTGCCTCGCTCGATCGATCGAACATTTTACCGATCGATCGAGGAGCTTCACCGATCGATCGAGAAATCCTTCGATCGATCGGCACCAAAATTTTGAAAACATGTTTAGACCTTCTGTCTCGCTCGATCGATCGGAAATAAATCTCGATCGATCGAGAGCTCTGAAAATCGGGATTTTTCCCCAGATTTTTGAGCACCTCATTTCAAACCATCTTTTCTACCTCATAACACATCTTTCATGCTGAAACAAACATGTGAAGAACTTCATAAAATATCCATGTAAGCTCTTAAATCGAAGGTTTAACAAAACCTAAGCTAACATGCATCATAACATCATCATAAACTTCATCCTTAACCAACTTTTACAGAAACAGAGCATGTATCTTTTTGCCCAGATTTTCGAGCATATAGTTTCATAACTAGAAATCTATCGCATAAACCATGTAAATGCTCAAACAAACATGCTAGTAGTTACATAAAACTACCATGTAAGCATTCATATCAAGGTTCCACCCAAACCTATACTTAACATGCTTTAAAATCAACCATCAAACCCAAGCCCATACATAAACCCAGAAAAACAGGGTACCCACTTACCCC
This sequence comes from Haberlea rhodopensis, assembly GCA_907163345.1. Lineage (NCBI taxonomy): Eukaryota > Viridiplantae > Streptophyta > Magnoliopsida > Lamiales > Gesneriaceae > Haberlea > Haberlea rhodopensis. Next base: position 277,849 of record CAJQUN010000516.1, on the reverse strand, counting down.
TCTCTTTTGCTCCTCTTTTGCAAGTTTTTGAACACCTTCTTACCAAGCTTTTCTTCCCTTCCCCAGCAGCTTACAGGCACAATTTTGGGAGAGAAAAAGAGAGGAGAGAAGGAGATGATTTGGCTGCAAAGTGGAAGCATGGGCATGACCAAGTGGGAGGCATGGGTGTGAAACAAGTGGGTTGACAAGTGGGGGATGGGTGGTGACCGAGTTGGGGGGTGGGGTGGTGTGGTTGGGGTGCCATGTGGTGTTTAATTGTATCCCGGTATATAGTACGATGTATTAAAATATCCTCACTCGATATTTTCTAACTTCCTATAATTAATACATCCCTTAAAATACCCAACATGCTCCCCACATCATATCATCATAACATAAATCGTGGCCCCCAATTTAAATACACCACAACCCTTAAACACATCATAATTTATCATCGCAGAACATAATCATATCACATTTCGGGGGTATTACATCCTCCCAACTCAAAACCACAACAAATCCACACACAAGGACCTCCAACAAGGGTGCTCAACCCAAAATAAAACAAACCCAAAAGATCTTATGATTTTTACCAAAAATCACCCAAAACTTAACCAAAACCAACAAAATCACAATCCAAACGAAGATAAAAGCGATGGTAGGAGATTACCAACTTATCTTCGAAGAATCAGGCACCTAAATCGAGCCTCCGGCCATATTTCTCCAAAGAGAAAAGATGAGGGTTAGGGGAAAGGGGGTTACACGATAAGAGGGGGAGAGGAGAGGGAGAGAAGTGATTCCGTGCCAAATGACGGAAATCTCGAGTCCAACGGGTATATATAGCAAAAATACCCAACGTACCAATACCTCCACAAATACGTCATGATTCATTAAAAATCATCTGTTTTCAAAAACTCTCTCTCCAACACCAAATCCCCATACCAGCCCCAACATAAAGCACCCCGGACTCCAAGTCCCACCGAAAACCTAACTCATAGGTTTTCCACCGAAATGAGAATACAATCTCAACCTTTGGATCCAGCGATCCCAAATGCCCGATTATACAACCTTGGGAGACCCAAAACCGTAATTAATTCCTAATTGTAACAATTAAAAATCCATCAAGGATTAATACCACACCGGGATTAACACCATTAATCCCCGGACATCACAAATGTGACATGCGGCAATACCCTCGCTTCAACATTTAGCGGCAAAGCATTAAAATCATCACTCCGATATATACAACCACAATGCATAATCCATAATCCAATATACATCGCCATGTGTGTATTTTAATGCACCTCGCTTCAAATGTGACATGCAGAATTTTACCATCGCTTCAACATTTAGCGGGAAATCATTAAAATCATCACTCCAATATATATGCAACTACAATGCATAATCCATGATGTATATAAAATGCAGGTTACCGTTTCGTATCTTTCAACCCTGGCCTTAGCCCTTCATGCCATAGCATCCCTACAGGAACAATCCCAAACCATGAGCATATAATAATCCATATTCACCACAATATGATTATAATGAGTAAATGCATAAACCATGAGTACAACGTACTTCCTGTATCCCAATGCATTTCAAAATGCTAACTTTGGTTGCCCCTGTACCACAACTTACAATCATAATCAACATATCACATTATGATTCCGTAGATGTCATGACATATAATTGTTTCACTATGATCACATATCATAAAAGCACATAAGCAAAATAGTTGTGACACACAACACTAACTACCATCATGTATAATTATGTGCTACTCATTTCCATCAATATGATCATAGGCCCTCAACAGCCCCAAAGAGCAAACCACTGCTCTGATACCACTAATGTAAGGACCCCCGTGCCCTTATTCCGTTATTAGTGTATTAATCCAAGCATTTATTGCATGTAATCATATATGTAGGGGAAACTCACTTGTCATCATAGCAAATCATGCCAATTATAAAATTCTTTACATTATTCCATATAATGTCTAACTTCCCCCAACCAAGTCCACATACATATCATGCACCATTTGTGATGTCCAGATTTTTATTAATCATTTGTTGGACTAAATATGATTTGGATTTTATTGATAATTAATTTTAGAATTAATTAGAAGTGGAATTGACCAAGTGAAGGTCAACTGGCAAATTAATCGGATCCTAAAATATTTTGAGATTAAAATATACTCCGATAATATTTTAGAGATAAATTAATTAAAATGAAGAATTTAAAAGTTGGGTTTTTGGGGTGTGTATAAATCCCAATCGTTGTCTGAAAATAATATATCAGTGCACCGGTGACACTTCGATGTACAAACCGAGTCAGGGTACAAAAAAAAATAAATATGTTATGTTGGGCATTTTTTTTTCGGACACACAGTAAAGGTGTAAAATCATGCACAAAACCCGAACCCCCTCTTTTCTTCTCTGCAATCGCGCACATTCAGACCCCTCGCCACTAAACCGCCGCGCCCGCCGCCGTCCGAGCTCCTTCCGGCGCGTCCGAACCGCCACCGCCTTCGTATCTCCCAGGCGCTTCTTTCCATACCAATATCACGAAGTTTCATCGAGGATTTCATTCGGATCTTGCCAGGAAGCGCCGCGATTCGGATTTCCGAATTCGTCCGATTTTGGGACGATTTTCTTCCGATTTTTTTGTGGGTAATCCTCGCCGTCCCTCAGTCGTTATTCACCTGAAATCCCTCGAATTTTTGATGAACTTTGGTTCGATTTTGCTGGCATTTTTCGAAGGGTTTGCTATTGTGTGTTTGAGTGTGTGCGTGTGTGTGCGTGAGTGTGTGTTGTGCGTGTATGAGTGTGTGTATTTGTGTGCTGATTACATGTATTTGTGAGCATTTCAGTGTATATTAGTGTGTATATTATATATACACACATATATATATATGAACTTTCCAGCTTGTGTTGGTATGAGTTAGTGTTGTATGCTCATATGTGAAAGTGTCCCAGCACATGTTAGTGGGTGTGCGTTAAAGATTTTAGTGCTGCCGGAAATCGTTATGTCTTGATTAATTACCTTTGTTATGAAGATATTAGATGAGAATTTGAATACTTGTTCTAATCTTATCATAGATGTTGAAATTGATAAAAATGTGATTTTATTGATGTTAAACTTGATACTATATATTTTAGTCGTGGAGGGTGTCTATGACTCGATTTTAGGGCTGTCTTGGTGGATTATAAAAGCCATCTTCAACTTGAAAATAATGCTCATAAAGTGTTTGATATAATGTTTAAGTGGAGTTTAAGTGTAACCAAAAGCTATACTAAATGTGGGAATAAATGGGTTAGATGCATGGTAGTGTAAGTTATGACATGGAACAAGAATGTGGTGATGTGTATGCTTGAATGGGCATTATGAGTTTAGATTGAAATTCAGTACATATTTAAATTGTTAAAGTTGAATTTAATCAATAAATGACCTTATGTAGGGATTAAGGGAATTGATTTAAAAGGGTAGAATCTTGTATCTTCATGGATCCCTTCTTTCGTGTCTTGGTTTGAATCACCTCGGTGTGGATTTGAATAATTGTGGAACATGTTAATCGGCTTAATTGAATTGTTTTAGTTAGACACTAGTTGTATATTATTATACATACACCTTGCACTTTCTTTCCCTCTGTTGAACTTGCGTGTCTAGTGAACTGCTATGTGGGTTGGGCGTGATCTTGCACGTATGGGTGTGTGTATCCCGCATCATGTGTGTGTAGCGGATGGTGGGAGATGATGGGGTTTTGCATTAGCAATGTAATATCATGATTCATGTGAGGATGTGTGCATCCAAAGTATTGATTACGATTTGATTCATAATATGAGTTATTGATTTGTGATATAGAAATGAAAGTAAGATCTATTTGATGGATGTTCATTGCTCGGATTATGAGCTAATATTGAATTGATATTCGATATAGACTCTACAGGAGACTCCGGACCTTGCTGAGAGCTTGTTCATGTTGTCTACTATAAGGTACGTGGTGACGTACGAGCAGGTATATCTAGTATCTATACATTCATGTATACATGCAAATTTGAATATGATGACTCAGGTAAGTGTTTGACTTTAATATCATATACGAGTTATGGGGGACACGTAGTGGTACGTGGTCCAATTTTACTTGTTGAGTAGTGATGCCGTGGGCATGAGCGATATGAGAAAGTATCGAGAATGAGATGGCGGGATAACCAGGGTTACATTGGGATAACCAGGTTCACATTGATGTTGAACTATTTATGTTTGAGCATAAATAATATATTGTCATTGTATTGAATTCATAAGTGTTGTTGAGTATTACATTTTCAGTGACAATACTAAATTTGACATTATGAAGTGCGTGAGTTTGAAACAGGAACAGTGTGTGGAAGCAACAAATTCGGAATTGTACAGGGAGTATACTTTATGAGTTTTGAATAATTTAAATTATTGCATTATGATTTTGTATGTTGATTTGTGATTGAATATTGAGTGGGAGTGTGCTCACCCTGTGTGGGGGCTGTTTCTGTTGAAACAGGTACAACAGGTACGATGCTGCTTTGGAGTGCTAGGCTCGAACCTTGTTGGATGATGCTTCCAGAAGCATAGTATGAGATTGAGCCGATATACGAGGTTGAGCGGTCGGTATTTATACTAATTATGCATCCAGATGAATATCCGTTATTCGTTGCTCTTCTGTGAGCACTTGTATGTGTATATGGACTGTATAAGGGTGTTGAAACCCACTTTTGTTGTCTTATTAGTGTGGTGTCTTCCCTGGCCGGGAATTTACTTGTGTTTCTATATTCTGTTTAATATTGCGTTGTCCCTGGTCGGGAATTATATTATGTGATGAGTTTTTATTTTCGGATAGCTCAGTTTGTGGGGAGACTCTGCCCAAATTTTTATAAAAACCCACAATGCAAAAGTGGTATAATGAGGATGGTATTGGGTGAAACCCCTGAGTCTATTTGTTGGTAGAGATGAACATATAATGTTGAGCATTTGTTTGTGTCTTGGGATTATGGGAAACAAGTAATGATTCGTTTTAAAGAATGAAAAGAAAATGAAAAATTTATACACATACGACGTCATAAATGAACTAATGAGGAGTTTAAGTGTTGGAGCCTTACACCATTATAATACACTAACATGTTCTCAGTTCATTTAGCAATTCAATAAATAATTGCATGCAACTCATAATGAAGAGAGAAAGGCCACACACGGGGTGAGCATACCAATACCACCAATCCGATAATCACAATAATACAATTTCTTAATTTACAAAAATGTAAATGCTATGAAATACAAAAGATGCTCCCTGCATGGTATCATCCTCATCTGGGATTCCATGTACTATCCATGTTCTCAAAACAACCAAAACCATCAAATTCCAAAAATGCCAGTTAATCGTTACATTGATTAACAAATCCGTTTGCCAGGTACCGATATCATAATCAATAATATCAAATCATTCACAATGATTAATATAAAATCATTAACAATGATTACAGATATTCCATATATCTCACTTATGGTTCCATAGTTCTACTTCATCGCTCGCTCTACAATAGCGGCATTTTATTCTCACGCATGCTCAACAACAGTGGCACAATAACCGGTGTTCACTCAAAGGTGATGATAAGTGTGAATTTTACACTTATTTTGCTGTGTTTTTGTATTATTTTTGTATTGATTCCTGGATGATTTTACGCTTTTTGGTATATATTTGTGTATTTCAGGAATCTAGGTCCAAAGGGATAAAAGTGGAGGAAATAAGCTAAAAATGTTGAAAAAGGACCATACCGAGCGAAGACGTGAAAAGTGGACTGAATTCTTGAGATTTAAATTTATACAGCTCGGCGATAGATCGGCATCAACATCGCGATCGATCGCGGAGCTATATAATGAGATGCTGAACAGATTACATTGACGATCGATTGGCAAGAACTCGCGATCGATCGCCAATATACAGTGAAGACTCGCTATCGATCGGCAGGGAACGAAGATCATGGAAATGTTGAATTTTTGATATCACATCCAGTAGAGACTAGCGACTGATTGGCATGGATTGAAGATCGATCGCCGCGAAGAGTTTGGAGAAAAATAAAGATTTTCCATGTTTGGTTCAAGGGGGACTCCTTCCTACTTGTTGTTACCCTATTAATCAGACCTAGGGACGAGATTTGGAGGACTTTTGCACACTTTTCTGAAACCTAAGAGCAGCCAATCCTCTAGCCAAAGAACCATACCACAAATCATTGAAGAGCAAAAGCAACGGAAGGAACGAAAGAACGGAGCGACGCACGGAACGACATCCTCGTTATCTTAGTATTTCTGAACTTAATTATTTTTTATTTCAGATTGTGATGTTAAATTTGTTTAAAGACATGTTTTTGCATTATTTGATTATGGTTGTTGGCTAAAATATTTGTCAGGACATAGGGGATCCCAAGTTTGAACCCTTGAGTTAATTAACGGTTTTGATTTGATTTCTATGATCTTGGCGTGGCGCAGAATTTATATTTTTAATGCTTCTAAAAGATTAGCTACATTTTGCATGATATTGGTAAATGTAACTGAATTGACCATAGGAGATTAGATACGACGTAGTAAATTAGGCCGTGGGTTTTAGGTTGAGACGGACCAAGTAAAATCTAGCACACGTGTGATAGCAATAGATTTACCAAAATCGAAGGCTAGTAGTTTTCACAAAGCGTTTTTCTGTATTAGTCATTCAATAAAGACACGGGAGTGGTTTATGGTTGATTAATGCTAGACTTGTTATAACCGGACAAAGGTATAACGAATGAAATAGGAAAACTCGTCACTCTAGAACATAGAATTTTGAATCTTAATTAATCGACAACTTTTGGGGGATTACATGGGTGACCCAACGTATTGATAATTCGTTTATAATTTCTCTTAAATTATCCATCACTGTTGATTAGGTTAATTTTTGTGTTTAAGTCAATTTAGTTTGATAATCATTCCATAATCGTAGGTTAAATATAGTAATTCTAATCGAACGTGGTAATTACTACTAGTCCCTGTGGGTACGACATTCCTTACTTTTAAACCATTATACTAAAACTTGACACCATGCACTTGCGGTATAGAATCGCTACACTGAGAAATAACTGTTTAAAATAATAGCGATCAAGTTTTTGGCGCCGTTGTCGGGGACTAGTTTAAGTAATATCATAATAGATTAGTTGACTATAATTTAGCCATATTTATTTTAATTTACTTTTATTACGGTTTACACGATTTCACTACTGTTGTTCCTTCATTGTGTTGAATTTTGCAGGAAGTTGTCTTTGTAGTGCATGCTATGAAGCGACAGACCTATACTAGAGCCACTTGACTTAGAGATTGAACGAACTTGCAGAAGACTTCGGAAAGAAACTAGAGAGAGGTACTGGAAACAACGAAGAAGTGCCAATTACAAGATCCATGATGGACTATGCACAACCATCTTTTCAAGGCACCATGTCTAGCATCACTAGACCAAGGATTCAGGCTAATAACTTCGAGATCAAGCCTGCCATAATTCAGATGATTCAACATTCTGTGCAATTCGGAGGATCGCCTACTGATGATCCTAATGCTCATATCTCCAACTTTTTGGAGATATGCGACATGTTCAAGCACAATGGCGTCACTGACGATGCCATCAAGTTACGACTCTTTCCCTTTTCTTTAAATGATAAAGCTAAGAGCTGGTTGAATTCATTGCCTGCGGGGTCGATCACTACTTGGGAGGGGATGGCTCAAGCCTTCCTATCAAAATACTTTCCCCCTTCCAAGACAACTAAGATGTGCAATGATATCAACACATTCATGCAACATGATCCGGAGACACTGTATGAAGCTTGGGAGCGCTTCAAGGATCTACTTCGAAGATGCCCACATCATGGCCTTCCGATTTGGCTTCAGGTACAAACATTTAACAATGGTTTATTTGTTGTTAGTAGATCCATGATTGATGCAGCAGGAGGAGGTACCATTATGAGACAGTCACCCGAGGAAGCTTACACACTCTTGGAAGAGATGGCATCCAACAGTTACCAGTGGCAGTCCGAAAGGAATGTTCCCAAGAGGCCGATTGGGGTGCATCAAGTTGATGAGGTAACAACAATAAAAGCTCAATTGGAGGCGTTGAATAATAAATTGGATGGCTTGACCATGACAGCGATGCAATCTCAAATGGTCATATGTGATTTATGTGGAGGAAACCGTCAGAGCACGGAATGCCAGGCAGGTAATCTTTTTGTGCAATCTACTGGAAATGCTAACTTTATAGGAAACAGGCCACAATAGTGTAATTCTTACTCCAACAACTATAACCAACCATGGAGAATCATCCAAACTTCTCTTGTTCCGACCGAAAGAATGTTTTGAACCCCCAACCACAACCGGGTTACCAACCAAAGCCGAGCATGGAGGAATTACTTGTCAAGTTTATATCATCTACTGAGACAAGGATGAGTAACCAAGATGCATCAATCAAGAATTTGGAAACTCAATTCGGACAATTGACAACCATCTTGGCCGAAAGAACACAAGGAACTCTGCCGAGTGACACCGAGAAGAATCCAATGGAGCAAGCCAATGACGTGACCTTGAGGAGTGGAAAGGAACTTGGTGCCGAGAAGGAAACGGAAAAGATTTCAGTGAAGCAAGAGGAGAAGGAGCAACCGTGCAACAAGGGTAAGTCCATTGGAGCCACTATACCGATCTCACCACAAGAAAAGGTACACATTCCCCACCCATTCCCTGCAGCAATTAATAGGGCGAAGGTTGATTCAAACTTTGCCAAATTTTTAGACATGCTTAAGAATTTGCATATCGATATACCCTTTATTGATGCATTACGAGAAATGCTAATTATGTCAAATTCTTAAAGAAAATGTTGTCTAAGAAGCAGAAATTGGGAGAGCACGAGACTGTCTTTTTGACTGAGGAATGTAGTGCTATGGTGCAAAAGAAATCGGCCACGAAGGTAAAAGATCCAGGGAGTTTCTCTATTCCTTGCACTGTTGGGATTATTTCTTCTATTAAATCATTATGTGATTTGGGTGCTAGTGTGAACTTGATGCCTTTGTCTGTTTTTCAGAGACTTGGATTAGGAGAGCCGAAGCCCACGAGGGTAGTGTTGCAAATGGCAGACAAGTCTATCACCTACCCACTAAGAATCATTGAAGATGTACCAGTAAAGATAGATCAATTCACCTTCCCTGTGGTTTTTTTAGTGCTGGATATGGAGGAGGATGTGAGAATGCCATTGATCCTGGGATGCCCATTCTTGGCTACTGGAAGTGCCATCATTGATGTTGAAGAAGGGAAGTTGATCCTCCATGTAGGAGAGGAGCGGGTTACATTCAATATGTTCAAATCTTCAACACACGCACACAACGTGAATGATTATCTAAAAGTTAACATGATTGACACTTTGCTTGTTGATGTGGTGCAAGGTACTAATGAGGTGGAAGTGGAGTCCGAGCTAGAGCCTATGGAAGGCAAGAGCCATGACATGGTCAAGTCAAAAAAGGCTAAGAAGCTCAAGGAGAAAATAACATTAATGCAGGGAGAGACAGTGCAATTGCATAAAGCGCCACCACCTCACATTTTCCAAAGCAAGCGAAAGGCGTCATGGGTTGGACCATTCATGTTAACTACCGTCTATGCTCATGGATCAATTAAAGTAAGTGATCCTATTCTAGGCACTTACGTGGTAAATGATCAGCATTTAAGGCACTGCAACGTGGATGTTGAGCCTTAAAAAGCATGGTTGAGTTTAATGCTTAATTTATCCCCGGATTATTTTTTGAGTTTTGATGATCAACATAACTTGTGTTTGTTATACTAATGTGTCTACTTATTGTGCAGATTTATTGGTTGAAAAGTGGATTGATTGAAGAAAATCAAGTGTGCAAATTTTGGTCTGGATCGCCCAGGCGATGGCATCCAGGAAGGCATCGCCACGCACATCGACAGAGGCGACGCCGAGGCTCGCGCGCAGGGGGAGTTCGCCCTAGGCGATGGCTTGATCTCCTAAGGCGATGGCCTGAACGCCTGAGGCGACCGATGCTTCGCCTGAGGCGATGGAAGATTTTGAGCAGCTGAGGCTACGGCATTAATTTGTGGAATTGATCGCATGCGGCTATCCATACATCGCCTGAGGCGATGCGTGTATTATGGTGACCGTTGGGGCGCGGCGATGGTGATTGCCCGAGGCGATGTCCGAGGCGATCGAGGAGTGATTCAAGCCTTGAGTGTAGCAACGGCTAGTAGGAGCCTTGGGGGCCTCCTACACTATAAATATGGATGCTTTGGAGCATTTTGAAGACAAGAAACAAGCCTACAAACTTCATCAAAGCTTTGCTTATTCAAATTTCATCTAGGATTGCAAACTCCATACATTTGTGTTGTATTGGAGTTTGTGATTCTTTTCTTTTGTGAGAGCCTTGGGTTCTTCCTGTTGTTACACCATGAAGGTGTTGTTGATTTATTTGTAAGGTCCTCCAACACCGAGGCAAGTTGGAAATTGTAAAGTCATCAACAAGTAAAGTTGGTGCATGTGTTGTGGCTATCCTTGGAGCCCTTAAGGCCAAGAACACTCGTGAAGAGTGTTGGTAACTCGGGAAGAGTTTTGTATGGCTATCCTTGGAGCCCTTAAGGCCAAGAAGACTCGTGAAGAGTGTCGTGCTCGTGAAGAGCTTTGTGTACTCGGGAAGAGTTGTATTGTGGCTAACTTGGAGCCCTCAAGGCCAAGATCATTCGTTCTAGTGGAACCTCGGTTGGAAGTTATCTAGCCGGGAAGAGCAGACGTAGGCGATTCATCGCTGAACTTCTATAACAAATTCTCTTGTCTTTTATCGCTTTAATATTTACGCATTTATTTACTTATTCATTTTATTTATTTATCGCTTGACTTAAGTCTTTCGCAGCGCAAACTTGTTTATTTTTGCAAACTCATTTTAAAAAGCTAAAGTAGCCAAGGAACCTCATTCACCCCCCCTCTTCGGTTCCAACAGTGGATGACACCAATCCACATACTCCGAACCGTTAAAGCGATGTTGGTAATAATTCCAGCTTGGGACTATAAATTAAGAACACCATTTTACTCCCTTTTCTTCGCTTTAAATTTTTAGTTAGAGTTTGTTTTATTTGCAATTTAGTTCCAAAAATTGACTCCGTGTGTCAATTTTGCAGAGTGGGTGGAGAAGAACGAATCCCGAGAGAAAAAGTGTTGATTTAAAAAAAAATTGAAAATTTTTTGGGCAGTGTGTTTTGGCGATCGATCGCCATACCATCGCGATCGATCGCCAAGTCACGAGAAGAAAAAAAATTTAAATTGCGCGATCGATCGGCGAAAACTCGCAATCGATCGCTGAATTCCAGAAAACTCTCGCGATCGATCGCGAGGTAAAAAATTTTGTTTTGTTTTTTTATATCAGATTCAACATTTTACACACATTACACACACTAAAAATCGAAACCCTCCCCCAAATTCCCCAATTTTCCCCAACTCTTTCCCAATCCATCATAAATCCTTCATTTTTTCTTCAAATTTTCGAAAGATATCTTCAATTCTAACATCAAGCCTCAATCTTTCACAGGAATTAGCATGGGAAAAGGAGTTTTGAGCACCCTACACTCCAAGTTGAAGCTATGGAAAGCTAAGGACTATCAAGTAACAAATTTTTGAAATTTGTTGAGGTATTTTAGCTTTGCTATACATGGGCCATTAATTGATTGTCAATTAAGTGTTGAGGTGTGAAAAAATAAGTTTTTGAATTGTGAATTGGTGAAGTTGGAATTGTTTGGTCTTGATAAGTTTGGGGGAGAATTGAAGAGCTCCTTAGTGATTATTGTGTGGTTTGGTTAAGTAACCTAACTTGGATTGTTGGTTGGAGGATTTGTGCTTGCTTTATATATTGTGTTGGTAGGTAGTGGTGATGGTTATTTTGATTCTAGGGATGGCACTGAAGCGAAAGCAAAAGCAAGTCGTTTTCGCTCGTGAGGAGTTTGACTCCTACAAGTTCATAAATAAGGAAGCTGCAAAGTTTTATGAGGTGTACCGGAAGAAGAATCTGATACGGGAACGGGGAATGGAAACGAGCAAGCTCGGCTGTGCTGTGATCCAAGAGGCACTCCGGCGAGAGTGGTATACTTTTGTCAGCCAACCACGAGATGTGGTGGTTTCCTTAGTCAGGGAGTTCTACTCCAGCCTCCGGGCACAGGACCACATTGAAGCCAACATTGTCTCTGTACGGCAACAACCAGTTCTTTTTGATTCACAGGCTATCAATACGCTTTATAACATGCCAAGCATTCCGGAGGATGACTATTCCATATATTGTCGGAATCACATTGACTTGGATGCTATTTTGTCCACCATATGTGTAGGGGGACTCAACGGCGACTGAACGCCGACGGAAAATCACAGCTGGTATTGATATCAGATCTGAAGGAGGAGGCCAAGGCTTGGTTTTCATTTATTGTAGCTCGAGTCATGCCATCAACCCACACATCGAAAGTCACAAAGGATGGAGCTATACTTGTATATGCCATAGTTACCGGACTCACGATAGATCTCAGACATCTTGTCGAGGCAGCCATTCGGAACTACACTCGCGGCCCTCCCACTTCTGGTATGCCATGCCCCTCCACTATCACCTCTTTGTGCAAGTATGCGGAAGTTGTCTGGGACTCCGCAGAAGAGGCAATTCCACCAAAGGCATTACTCGTGGTCAATCATCCTGCAACAGCCACAGCCAGACGGATGGCACAGCCACGACCTAGCAGCAGCCACTTTCCTGGACCATCATCATCTGCTGCTAAAGTGCCTACTTCGATCATGATGGAATCCCTACACCGTGAACTACAGGAGATCCGGCATGAACAAAGGGAAATCCGTTGGGACCACCAGCAAATGTATCAGGAAAACATGGAGTTCATGCAATACCAAGCTGCATGAAACTCTACTTTGGCGCAGGGTTTTCCCTACCATCCCATTCCCGCCACAGCCTACATTTCCGCCTCTCCAGCCATACCAGCCATACCAGCCACAAGAACCATACTACCCAGACCCACCACCGGAGCGGGACGATGAGGACGACGATCACTGACGATCGTCGTCGAGGTATGTGTTTTGCTACTGCACTTATTGTTTTCTATACATTGAGGGCAATGCACATACTAAGTTTGGGGGGGTCTTTACTGAGTGCTGTTGTTCTCTTGCTACTACTTTTATTGCATGATATTTTAGCGAGTGGTACGAAGTTGTTCTTGAGCATCTGAAAGTTAATTGTTTGTGAAAAATGAGTTCTCCATTAAGAAATACGTGAATGAAACTTGCAACTATAATATATGATGAAAATAATCTCCATCTAAATTAGAGTTTTGAAAATTTTGACTTGTTGGTGAATATCTTGGGTTGAGTTAATATGTCAAAAATTGAGCAACATTTTGATGCACGTCTGAGTCATTATTGAGTAGAATTTATATAGGAAAGTGAAAAATTCTGTTAACTATGATTTGTCTTGAGCTTCTTAGAGCACTCTAGAATCTATTTGATGGCACTTTGATGCAAAATTTTATAATTATGAACTTGACTTGGATATGATTTAGGCGATCCTTGGAACGTTTGAGCCTTTCGAGCATACCTTGTCTATATATACCACTAGTGTCCCTCTTTGAGCTTAAATGAATAAGAATGGAAATTAGCCCCCATTCAACCTTTTTTTGGCAAACTCATTATACCCACATGTTTGAGCCTAAATTGAAAAAAATTATCCTCACCCTAAGGGAGTATAATGATTCTCATTAAATGCTATATTGTGATGAGCTTATTGAAAAAAAATTGATGAATGAAAAAAGAAAAGAATAGAAAAAGCCTTGAAAAAAAAAAGACTAAATAAGACCCAAAGTGGCCAAGGCTAAAGGAAAAAAGAATAGAAGCTCATTTTTGTGCTAAAAATATGAACATTGTATGCTTATACTCTCTTCTTTGCGTTATCCTATCTTTTCTTTGAAGCCAAACACCAAAGGCCTGACAATATAAGCTTAAAAAGACCTTCTGATCCAAGTCTAGGGAATAATTACATTAGTGGAGAAGTGCTTGAAAAGTAGGCTTATGGAGTGCTTGATAGTAATCTTGCCTTTGAGTTTACTAGCAAAATTTGATTTTAAAAATATATATGAAACTTAAGATGACACACGCACGTTCCAATTTTGCCAGGTATTGCTTGGCATAGGAGAAAACACTTCTTGTTGATTTTTGGATTGACTCTTGTTGAAGTGTTAGTGAGATTTTTGAGCTGTTACATTTGAGTTGTTAAGGTAATTCTGTTAAAGTATTGATGATAAACTCTACATTTTGATCTCATTGCTTGCTCGAGGACGATCAAGTCTAAGTTTGGGGGAGTTGATAAGTGTGAATTTTACACTTATTTTGCTGTGTTTTTGTATTGATTTTCGTATTGATTCCTGGATGATTTTACGCTTTTTGGTATATATTTGTGTATTTCAGGAATCTAGGTCCAAAGGGATAAAAGTGGAGGAAATAAACTAAAAATATTGAAAAAGAACCAAACCGAGCGAAGACGTTAAAAAAGTGGACTGAATTCTCGAAGATTTAAATTTATACAGCTCGGCGATCGATCAGCATCAACACCACAATCGATCGCGGAGCTATATAATGAGATGCTGAACAGATTACGTCGGCGATCGATCGGCAAGAACTCGCGATATCGCCAATATACAGTGAAGACTCGTGATCAATCGGCAGGGAACGAAGATCGATCGCGGAAATGTTAAATTTGTCTATCACGTCCAGTAGAGACTCGCGATCGATCGGCATGGATTGAAGATCGATCGCCGCGAAGAGTTTGGAGAAAAATAAAGACTTTCCATGTTTGGTTCAAGGGGGACTCCTTCATACTTGTTGTTACCCTATTTATCAGAACTAGGGACGAAATTTGGAGGACTTTTGCACACTTTTCTGAACCCTAAGAGCAGCCACTCCTCCATCCAAAGAGCCATACCACAAATCATTGAAGAGCAAGAGCAACGCAAGGAACGAAAGAACGGAGCGACGCACGGAGCGACATCCTCGTTATCTTAGTATTTTTGTACTTAATTATTTTTTATTTCAGATTGTGATGTTAAATTTGTTTAAAGACATGTTTTTGCATTATAATTTGATTATGGTTGTTGGCTAAAATATTTGTCAAGACATAGGGGATACCATGTTTGAACCCTTGAGTTAATTAACAGTTTAATTTGATTTCTATGATCTTGGCGTGGCGCATAATTTATGTTTTTAATGCTTGTAAAAGATTAGCTACCTTTTGCATGATATTGGTAGTCGTAATTGAATTGACCATAGGAGATTACGATACGACGTAGTAAATTAGGCCGTGGGCTTTAGGTTGAGACGGACCAAGTAAAATCTAGCACACGTGTGATAAGCGCTAGATTACCAAAATCGAAGGCTTGTAGTTTTCACGAAGCGTTTTTCGGTATTAATCATTCAATAAAGACACGGGAGTGGTTTATGGTTGATTAATGCTAGACTTCTTATAACCGGACCAAGGTATAATGAATGAAATAGGAAAACTCGTCGCCCTAGAACATAGAATTTTGAATCATAGTTAATAGACAACTTTTAGGTGATTACATGGGTGAACCGACGTCTTGATAATTCGTTTATAATTTCTCTTCAATTATTCATCGCTGCTTTTTAGGTTAATTTTTGTGTCTAAGTCAATTTAGTTTGATAATCATTCCATAATCGTAGGTTAAATATAGTAATTCTAATCGAACGTGGTAATTACTACTACTCCCTGTGGGTACGACAATCCTTACTTTTGAACCATTATACTAAAACTTGACACCGTGCACTTGCGGTATAGAATCGCTACACTGAGAAATAATTGTTTAAAATAATAGCGATCAAGCGACAACATCCCAATCATTGCTCGCTCAAAAGCGGCACCGTATAATTCCCAATGTCTATCCATTTATTGCAATATAATTGTACCATGCATTCAACAATTGCAATTACAAAAAGGGCTATGCTCGTACGTTATACGTACCTTATGATTCCATAGTCTGAGTCCAACCTTGCCCTAGTCCCGTGATCCAATGAATTATGTGCTAACACATAAATAACTCATAATCAGTTACAAGCATGCAACCACGTGCCCAAGCACGTTCACAATCCCCAATTATATCGTCATCCATGATGATTAGCCATTTTAAAAGACTCCGGGTTAAGCATGCATAATACCCAAAAATATTCCATTTCAAATGTTCAAAATGATAGCAAAAAACTAAACCGAGAATTCCGTTTTATTAAACTTTGGCTCCAACCAATCCATTTTAAAAGTATAGCATTCCCATTGGAATGTAGACATTGCCCCGGAAACCGGCTATAGTAAACCCCAAGTCCAAAATTCCAAGTTTTAAAACAAATTGGTAAAAAACACTATTTAGCAAGCAGCGATCGATCGCCATTTACGCGCGATCGATCGCCATACCTTACTGCCGGGCAGAACCACTTCGCGATCGATCGCCAAGTCTTGGCGATCGATCGCCAAACACCTCGCGATCGATCGCTGAAACTTAGCGATCGATCGGCGCACTAAATATCTTCCACAAAATTCCAGCGGCTCGCCGCGATCGATCAGCAATCCTCGGCGATCGATCGCGACCTGCAATTTCCTGAAAACTCGAGCTTCCATGGTGTTTTGACACCCAAACTCAAAACCAACACCCCTAACTTGCTCAACACCTCCAATACACCCATTAAACTCAATAAAAACACTAAAAGCAACTTTTTAGATTTTTAACCAAAACCCCCAATTCTCAAATCCAACCCAAAACTTGACCATCTAGCACAATACCATAATCAAATCGAAGCTAAAGGTGAGGAGAAGAAGATTACCTGCTTTTCTTCAAGAAATCGGCCTCCCAAGATGAGCCCCCATCGATTTGTTTCCAAGAGAAAAGAGGGGAAGGGTTTGGGGTGAGAGAGTGGCGTGAGGGAGAGGAGAGAGGGAAGAGATTTCGCATAATGACGGAATACCGAGTCCATTTGGTATATATAACACCAAGGCTCCAAAATAACAATACCTCCACAACTACATCATGATTCATTAAACATCATCTGTTATCAATAATTATCTCTCCAACTCAAATTCCATCACCAGCCACAGTACAAAGTACTCCGGACCCCAGATTTCACCAAAAACCAAATTTCAAGGTTATCATCACGATCAGAATACAATATCATCCCTCGGATCCAACGACTCCTAAAACTGGATCTAAACCCCTGGAGTCCCAAAACCGCAATTAATTCATAATTACCTCAATTAAAATCCATTAAGGATTATTACCACACCGGGATTAACACTATTAATCTCAGGGCATCACAATTACATCCGATACACATACACACATCAACTATCAGGGGCGGCCTAAATAGATAGCATTTAAAACCTTTGCCTAGGCCCACTATTTACAAAAAGCCCCAAAAAATTTAATTTACGAATTATATGGTAAATTTCAAAATTCAAACCTTAGTCACAAACTCATACCCCCTTCTGTCTCGGCAGTCAACATTCTCTTGGAGATTTTCTCTTCAAAATTACTATTGAACAGTGAAAACTCATGCTGGCTTGCTGCCTCGCTCGCTCTCGCCTCTCGCTCTGTTCCTCTAAATTTCAACAAGTAAATTTCTTCTTAGTTTTATTGCTTCAAAGGTTATGACATAGTGCTCTTGATTTTTATTGCTTCATTAGTTCTTGGCTTATATAATTATGTCACCTTATATTAGGTAATCGATAATTGTGTATTTAATTAAACAATTTTTGTACATTTTTAATTTTCTTGTATACTTTCATCTTGCTAGTTGGGCGTCTTGTTCTGTAACTTTTTGAATGTGAGATATTACATCTAATATTTGAATTATCAGACAAAAGTTTATTCTAAAGACGACTAATTCACAATTAGAATTATAGAATTAATTTATTAAAAATCAATAATTTTAGCTTGCGATATCATTATGCCATTGGTAAATTTCTTCTTAGTTTTATTGCTTCAAATGTTATGAGATGGTGTTCTTTTTCAATGAGCTTGGATTGGATTCCATTATTTTTTCAGTAAATATATTTATGAAATATAATCAGTAGCTCATAAATTTATATTGTTCATGACAGAGTGTTTCTGGATAAGTTGAAAACTTCTCAGCACCTTCAAATTCGGAGGCTCGGGAAAAGTGATATTGTTCTATAATTTGATTTTATTAATATCATTTTGTCATCTACTAATAATTTTGTATAGCTACTAAAATGATGGGTAAGAGTATGCATCTGGATATGAAAAACTCAACAAAAAAAGGAAAACAAAAATTTAGTGCAATCTCAAAAAGGAGCCATAATAAATTTATTATTCATAAAAATGGACAAACTTCAAATCAAGAGGTAGTTGGTGAAGAATCACGTAATATTGAAGTTGGAGATTTAGAATGTTGTAACACAAGGGCTGACATTAAAGAAAATAATGTCATTATACAAGAAAACGAAATTGAGAAAAATATCGAGGAGTACTCGTAAATAGTCCAAAAGATCAATGTAATGAGTTAGATAAAGTGACTTCCATTTTTCATTATCCTGGTTTCTGGAAAGAAATCGATATAAAATTTAGAGATATATTATTAGAGAAAGGTCCAATTAGGACTAATGATGTTGAGTTCCCAAATGATGAAAATAATAGACATTTTCTAATGCTTAAGTTCCCAAAGAATTAGAAAAAGTTAGTGAAGATCCTAAAACACAAAGTCGCCAGATTTTGCGTCATTTGGATCACCAGATTTTGCGTCGGCTAAGATTGGATGCTGGAAACCAAGTATTTGGCATGATATCACAACCTTATAAATTTATATGACATTGTGATGTTAGTAGAATTCTTATTTTTACGATCTTTTATATGTATACAACACTTTCACCTAGGTTAGTAAAAGCCACATTTTTATAACTTATCTAAGGCCTTCAAAAAGTTCGAGCTGCCCCTGGCAACTACTCCATTACAGATTTTCTCCATATCTCCTATCACCTGACTTGAGCGTCGGAGGGGACCTGTAGGGTCTTCCTACCTTAACATCATCAATGACACATATAATGGACTAAACATGCATTAATAACGTCTTAGGGTTCCGGTTGTAGCTTTGAGCTAATAAGATTACAGGCAAAAATGAAGTTTAAAAAAAAAACTTAATTAATTACATTCTCAAAATGAATGTTAAAGCGATAGAATTATACTACTCCTAGAGTAGAGACTATCCCAAAAATCATGTATTCTAATTTCTTTCATGCTCCTAATAGCTCACTGTCTCAACCCGACCCTGAGCCTTCTGTCCAAAAGTGTACCTACAGGAACAACCCATCATGAGCATGTACATCATAACTTAACATCATAGGGTAATGGCATATAAACAAATGCATGAAAGTAAATGGTAACGTATACTTTCTGGTTAATCGCATTAACCCTCTTTGGTTGTCCCTGTTTCATAGCCATGCATATAATCATTAGTTCTTGACATGAATGATTAAAATCATTATCTTGTAAAAAATCATCATCTTATAAATATCATCATCTTATAACATCATCACTATATAAGCATCATCATCTTATAGCATCATCATCTTATAGCATCATCATCATATAAGTATCATCATTTTATAACATCATCATCTTATAAATATCATAACAAAATATAACAGTAAATGTACGAAATCTTAGTTAAGTAAACTTGCTTGTTATTCGTCAACTTCTTTTTGTTGACCCTGATTCACATTCGTGCATATGGGCATCTTACCCCATCGTATGACATCTTACCATGTCATAACCATCGTGTGGCATCTTACCACGTGGGCATCTTACCCTATCGTATGACATCTTACCATATCATAACATCGTGTCATTATATAGACATCATATAAACATCATCGTTACTTATCATAATCGTCCTCATAGACATCATATCCTCTTCACTCATCATAAATACCATCATCATAAACTTACTTATCATAATGTTAGTCCCGGATCTTATCGATGAGATTTTAAAGATGACAAAACAAATCAGACCGGATCGAGAGAAATCAGACTGACCAGAACGATCGCCCAAAACAGATCAAGCTGTTAAGATGACAAAGCATATCAGACCGGATCGAGGGTAATCAGACTGACCAGATCGATAGCTCAACAACAGAACAAGCTGATAAGTCACATTACTTATCAGATCGGATCGATGAATATCAGACTGACTCAACCGTGGCTTCAGATCGATCTCTATCTTTATCAGATCAGAACAGCTTAGGATTCATACAGAATGGCTCCTCAGTCCGAATCATTAACGGCTATTTATTGTAGCATTTAATGTTGTAATTAATGCTACAAAGGACCAAAGACTGAAGATTGCCATAATAGGTAAGAAGACAAAGAGTAGCTTACCTGACAGAGTATGACCCAGAACGGCAAGTTTCCTGAAGAAGAAGACTGAAGCCTACTCATTGTTTAAGCAGAGTCAAAGTTGCACATTAAAGGAAATAATGTCGTTGGTACATTTAACTATAAAAGGATGCAACAAAAAGGAACTTACAAGCTGACAACCGACATTCGCTGATCAATTGAAAAACAAGAAAGCAAAAACAGCACAAGCTTACAAGTTCAGAAGCTCTCAAGCTGAAATCATTCTTAAGCACGTTTACTCTGTAACATTTGATCATTTAGGATCATTGTGCGCATCTTGTGTTTTCTGTGTTGAAAATAGAAGTGAGAAACATATTGTAACTGTCAGACAGAGTGTGTCTGAGCAGATTGAGTGACTAGGAGTTTCAGATTGGTAGTGAGGTAAATCCAGTCTGAATCGGGTTTGTACAACATGATTGTATAAATCAAATTTTCTAGTATAAACCTTCCTTAATTGGAAGAAGGGGAGACGTAGAAGGATTACACCACCTTCGAACTTCCAGAAACATATCCTGTGTATCTTATTTCTGCACTCGTTCTTTCTCACTAGCCATCGAGCCGTTCTTACATACAAGAACAGACCGTTCCGCACTTATATCTTCAGTGGTCTGTTTGGTACAAGAATTGATTAAGTAACAGATTTCTTTCACTAATCCGAAAGAAATCACGAAGGATTAATTTTTAGAAGGAGTGTTCATTCACCCCCCCCCCCCCCTCTAAACACTCCGGACCGATCCTAACAAGTGGTATCAGAGCCAGGTTATCTTAATCAGCTAAATCACTCGAGTTGATGGCATCATTCAACAAAATCCCTATGTTCTCAAAAGAAGACTATGATGACTGGAGAATCAGAATGCAAGCTCACATGGCAGCTCAGGATGACGACATGTGGTTCGTCATCACTGATGGACCGATGAAGATCCAAAAAATAAATACAGCAGTCGCCATTACCGGTGGAGAACCACAAATGGTAGAAAAGGACAGATCCCTCTGGACGAA
Source organism: Haberlea rhodopensis (assembly GCA_907163345.1). Classification (NCBI taxonomy): domain Eukaryota; kingdom Viridiplantae; phylum Streptophyta; class Magnoliopsida; order Lamiales; family Gesneriaceae; genus Haberlea; species Haberlea rhodopensis. The sequence goes on along the minus strand of CAJQUN010000516.1, from coordinate 256,333 downwards.
TGAGGAAAGAAAGAAAGCAAATCTCGATAATGTGGCCAAAGACATCTTGTTCAAGACTTTGGACAAGAACATGTTCAGCAAAATCAAAATGTGCTCTACTGCCAAAGAAATTTGGGAGAAGATAGCACAGCTATGTGAAGGCAACGACCAGACCAAAGAAAACAAGTTAACTGTTGATCTTCAAAGATTTGAGAGCATAAAGATGAAAAGTGGAGAAACTCTAAATGTGCCATGAGGGAATCAAAAGATCTTAACAAGGTTGAAATTCATGATCCGTTTGCAGATCTTAAGGCCTATGAGTTTGAACTGATAAGCAGAGGTGAAGCAGAGCCATTCATCTCTCAACCAAACAAGGCCCTGGCAGCCATTCCAGACCAGATCGCTTCAACATCAGACCGATCTGCTGAACAGATAAGTAACGATGCGATGTCATTATTTATCAAGAAATTCGGTAAATTTATGTCTAAGAATAAGAGGAACTTCAAACCCTCTCATCATTATAAATCAAGAAAAGATGATACTGTTAATGATCAGGCTTGCTACAATTGTGGTAAGACCGGACACTTTATTGCAGATTGCACCAGACCGAAGAAAGAAGAACGGAAAGAGAAGCATCGTGATGATAGAAAGAAGAAGCACTACAAAGACCGCAAGAATCATGGAAAATCCCAAAAAGTCCTAGTAGCTGAAGAAGGAAACAGCAAATGGGCTCAGACAGACTCAGACTCGGAAAGTTCTGAATACTCTTCCAGCGAAAGCGAAGAAGATATTCAATGTCTTATGGTAGACGAAGAGATGAGTCAGACAGACGAGGTATATGATATTAACTCAAATGAATTCACACGAGAAGAGCTCATGTCCGCACTGCAAGACATGGCTAATGATTATAGAATCTTAGCTGAATCCTTTGAGAAGAATAAAGTTAAAATCAGTGATCAAATGGATGAGCACAACAAACCAAGCTGCTCTGAGCAGGGTGAGTGCAAAAATCTCCAGATCGAGCTGAATAAGCTGAAAATCTCTTATGATCAGCTCCATGAAGAAAATAAGAGAATTAGCACACAAAATGCTAAGCTCTCACATATATTCAAAACATGGACAAAATCCAGAACATCCTTGGAAGAATTACAATAGGTTCAAAGAAACGTCGGTGATTTCACCGGCATAGGCTTTGACACCAAAGAATGCACCAATGATGAATCTGAGCTGTTGCTGGTAAAGAATCAAGTCAAACAAATGACATTTGTTAAATCCAGCACAGTATATGAAACTGAAGCACCTAAGATTCAAACAGGAGTCTCTTACGTGAATCAAAATCTGAGAAAAGGAATTGGTTATGTTGACCAAGCCAAAGAAAAGGCACAAGCAAGATTTGCGTCTATCAGACCAAATCCAAAGGTGCAAGATCGAAGGCAAGGAAGACAATACAATTACTATAACTCAAAACCGATTCAACGAAGATATAGACTACCTTATGAAAATCAAAGGTTTTCACAGCGCACACATTATCACACACAACATCGAAACAGACCAGCACATAGCACACCCTACACACACAAGCCATTGAAGCTGATACAGGTGTGGGTTCCCAAAGGGCTAATCCGTTCTGGACCCAAATAGGATTGGGTACCAACAATAATTATTTTTGATGACAGGTACCGAAGAAACTCGCATCAGACTGGTATTTGGACAGTGGGTGTTCCCGTCACATGACTGGAAACATCGAGCTGCTGTCTGAAGTGACAGAATGTATTGGACCCAAGATCATCTTCGGAGATAACTCAAAGGGTAAGACCGTGGGCAAGGGTAAGTTTGTCCATGGTAACATTATTATCAATGATGTGCTGTTAGTTGAAAATCTGTGCTATAATCTGATCAGCATAAGTCAACTCTGTGATAATGGTTATGCTGTAGAATTTCACAAACACACTTGCACTGTTAAATCATCAGACGGTATAACCATGCTCGTAGGAATCAGGAATGGAAATACATATAGGATTAACTGGAATCATGCTCAACCTGATAATCCTACTTGCTTCATCGCTAACAATGATAATAAACATTGGCTGTGGCATAAGCGTTTGAATCATATAAACTTTAAGACCATTTCTAGCCTGTGTAAACATGATCTAGTTATCGGTCTGCCCAAGATCGATTTTGCTAAGGATAAGATCTGCGAAGCTTGCCAAATGGGCAAACAGATCAGATCATCCTTCAAGAACAAGAATGCCAAATCCTCCTCCCGATGTTTAGAATTACTGCATATGGACTTGTTTGGTCCTATACCAATAACAAGTTTAGGGGGAATGAAGTATACTCTTGTTGTTATTGATGATTACTCACGCTTTACATGGACTATATTTTTGAGCAGTAAAGATCAGACCGGTCCGAAGTTGATCAAGCTGCTGAAACGCACTCAGAACGAGAAATCATCCAGTATAGACAGGATTCGTAGTGACAAAGGCACTGAGTTTTCAAATCAGAATCTTGAATCATTTCTAGAAGATCATGGAATCAAGCATGAGTTTTCAGCCGCTCGAACTCCTCAACAGAACGGAGTTGCAGAACGAAGAAACAGAACGCTCAAGGAAGCAACAAGAACAATGCTTGCTGATTCTGGCATTTCGCAAAAGTTTTGGGCAGAAGCTGTAAACACTGCTTGCTACACTCAAAATCGGTCTATGATTAACAAGAAGCTGAATCTCACCCCTTATGAAATATGGACTGGTAACAGACCGTCTATTTCTCACCTTCATGTGTTTGGCTGCAAATGCTTCGTTCATAACAATGGTAAGAATCATCTTACAGCATTTGAAGACAAGTCAGATAATGGAATATTTTTAGGATATTCATCAACTAGCAAAGCTTATCGAATTTTCAACAATCGAACCTTAACTGTAGAAGAATCTGTTCATGTAGTTTTTGATGAATCATTATGTGTTGAGGGCAACAAAGATTCAATTCAAATCAGATGGAAAATATCCATCTCGAAGCTAACAGTGATGATGAGATTGTAGCTAACAGGTCAAGAGACAATCCACCAGAACCAGAAGTACCAGATAGACCGGATCAAGCCATTGAAGCTTCCCCAGATCGAGCTGATCCGGATGTTCCTCACTCAAATGTTAAAGCAGATGCTGATCATGCTGATACCGTTCATCCGACCGTACCAGACAATCCAGAGTCAAGCTATCGATGGACTAAGAAGCATCCACCTAATCTAGTGATTGGTAGTCCCTCTGCACCGATCAGAACCAGAGGACAGATGATGGATGAGTTCACTCATGCTGCCTTCATCTCAACTCTGGAACCCAAGAAGATCGATGAAGCATTGACTGACTTCAATTGGATTAAAGCAATGCAAGAAGAGCTTAATCAATTCGAACAAAATCAAGTTTGGAGTCTGACCCCCAGACCAAGCGATCTGCCTGTTATTGGAACCAGATGGGTCTTCAGAAATAAGCTAGACGCAGATGGAACTGTGGTTAGAAACAAAGCCAGACTGGTGGCACAGGGATTCAGACAAGAAGAAGGAATCGACTTCGATGAATCATTTGCACCAGTCGCCAGACTTGAAGCTATCCGAATATTTCTTGCATATGCTGCTTTTACAGACTTCAAAGTATATCAGATGGACGTCAAAAGTGCCTTTCTTAATGGAAAGCTTCAGGAAGAAGTCTACATTGAGCAACCACCTGGATTTCAGAACCATTTGTATCCTAATCATGTATATCTACTGAATAAAGCAGTGTATGGTCTGAAACAAGCTCCAAGAGCCTGGTATGACACTCTATCTCAATTTCTGCTGAACCATGATTTCCAGATCGGCTCAGTAGATAAAACTCTATTTAAATTTATTAAGGGGGAACATACCCTATTAGTTCAGATTTATGTTGATGACATAATCTTTGGGTCAACTAACCCCAAATTGTGCGAGAAATTCTCTAAGCTAATGCAGGGACAGTTTGAGATGAGCATGATGGGAGAACTTTCATTCTTTTTGGGTCTCCAAGTAAAACAGCTCAGCAATGGCATATTCATCAATCAGACCAAGTATACCAAAGAGCTCCTCAAGAGATTTGGAATGGAAACATGCTCAACTGCATCAACTCCTATGAGTCCCACAATCAAGTTAGACAAAGATGAAGGGGGAACAGCAGTTGAAGTAACCATGTATAGAGGACTAATCGGATCACTATTGTATCTTACAGCGAGCCGGCCCGATATTATGTTTCAGTCTGTATGTGCGCCAGATTTCAGTCAGAACCAAAGCAATCACATTTTATTGCTGCCAAGCGTATTCTGAAATACTTAAAAGGATCTCAGAACATTGGTCTTTGGTACTCCAAAGATTCAAACTTCAGCCTGATCGGATACTCAGACGCAGACTACGCTGGTTGTAAGATTGATCGTAAAAGCACCAGTGGAACATGTCAATTTCTAGGTGAAAGATTGATCTCTTGGTTCAGTAAAAAGCAGACATCGATTGCCACGTCCACAGCTGAAGCAGAATATCTAGCTGCTGGAAGCTGTTGCGCTCAAATGCTCTGGATTCAACACCAGCTCAAAGACTATGGCATCCAAGTTGTTGACTCTCCTATATTCTGCGACAACACAAGTGCAATCGCTATAACGTATAATCCAGTTTTGCACTCTCGAACAAAGCACATTGATATACGTCATCACTTTATTCGGGATCATGTTGGCAAAAAGGAAATTCGGATCGAGCACATCTCAACAGAGCAGCAAGCAGCAGACATCTTCACCAAACCGCTCCCAGAGGCTAAGTTTAATTATTTTTCGTCAAATTCTTGGATTAATTGACTTATCTTAATAGTTTAGCTTTGTTCTCTTTCGCGTTTAAAGATTCTTGTTACCACAGATTGATAATACAATGTTCAGAAAGACACAGACCGGTCCGAACTTTCAGACCGATCTATGTCAATCTGATGTTATCCCATAATCTGTTTGGACAATACATTTTTTTTGCACAAAAACAGCCCGGACTGATCGCATTTTAACCGCCTTAACTATATGTTATCCTGACCGTTTATTTTGAATTTCTTTTCATCAGTCATCGAGATAAAGACACGTGTCTTCTATCTCATATTTAGCGGGCTGAACATCTCATTTTATTTCACTTTTTCACATATTACCGCTATCTATTTTCTTACTCTCTCACTCTCCTTCATCCTTGCACCCTTTTACTTTCTCTCAAATGGCTACCATTACTCACAACTCTCTCTCCGTTGAGTTTAATGAAATCTACAGGACAGAAGATGCAGAGATGGTATCCATCTTCAGAGCTTTGGAATCTTCTGGTCTGAGAAACTTTCTGGAGTGCGGCACCGGTGTTTATGAATCAGAAATCCGCAAACTGTTCGCCAATGCCGTCTCCCAGAAGACATCAATATCTACTACGTCAAGGGCACAACTTTTGAGATCTCGCCGTTGACGCTGGCCAAAACCTTTGGTCTCCCCAATTCCGGTGACGGAATTTGGACAGATTCCTCAGGCGTCACTCTCGGATCTTCAAAAGAAGATATCTATTCTTGGCTCCCGCCTGCAACCATCGTTCAAGAAGAAGGAAATGCACTTTCATTTCCAGGTGCTGTGCGAGATAGTGGGCAAGCCTCTGTTGGGGAAAGCAGGAAGTTTTGACGCAGTAACCGCAGAGAAGTTCAGAGCTATGGCGGCTATCGTATCCGGACAGAAGATGAACTGGTCCGTGATTCTGTTTGGAGTTCTGATGGAAACAGTGATTGCCTCGAAACAAGCTGTCTGCTTTGCTGTTCCCCTCAGTAAACTACTGGAGTCCTTGGAAATCGAGCTGGGAAAGCAGTCCGTTCTCAGCCCCTTCAAGATTTTAAACTCCAAAGGACTTGCTTTGTTGAAGTCCAAGAGTGCTCCGCCCACTCCCGCTACTCTGGCTGCTGTCAAGATTGAGAAGGGCGAAGAACAGGCTGCTGCGCGCAAACCTCGCGTTAAGCGCAAACTGACCATCCAGACTGATTCGGAAGAAACTCAGTCTGCTCCCTCGCCACCCATAAAGCCACCTCCCAAAAAGCCAAGAACCCAGATTACCAAGCCCAGCAAGCCTTTACCCCTGAAAGCATTACCCATATTGCCTCCACCTACAGCCACCCCTGCACCACAACCTTCCATCCAACCTTCACAGGCTCCAACTCTTGCACCCAAAGTCACTATCCGAGTCCCCTCTGCCTCTCCCACGGTCAAAGGAATAGTTATCACTGAGTTGGGTGATTATACCCAATCAGGGATCAAGTCTCCTTCCTCCACCGGCAAGGGAAAAGCCATTCTCTCCGAAACCCTCTCCTCTAAACCAAAATCTGCAGCACAGACAGCCATCGACATCGCTATGGAGGATGTTGATGAGAGGCTGAAGGAACTTATTGTGGTCTTTGATGAATATGTCCAGTACAGGACTATCAACCACATTGAGTTATTTTTCGGAAAGTTGAGCAGACTGAAGAAGATGGAAGAGGAAGTTCTGAAAGGCACAGAGACTGATGATGTTCGGCTTGCCGTGCAGCGCAAAGACCTATTTACGGCTATTCACAGATTCAGACTGGCCAATCTGCTTCTAGCTGCCAAGAAAAAGAACTTCGATCCGCTTGCTCCAACTGCCAGAGATGATGGGGCTGTAATTGCTCAATTAGAGATGGATGTTCATGCTCTTCACTTAGCTGTCCGTTTTCAACGACAGAAGCTTAGTATATCCACTCCCACAACCAGCCCGGATCATCCCTCTGCAAGCAAGACTATGGCAGAACCCTTCATTGAGGTTATTCCTTCTGTTGTAGCAGATCAGCCTGCAGAGCAAATACCAGATCAGACTGCAGAGCCACTACCAGACCAGACAGCGGAGCAGCCATTACCTAATGCTCCGTCTGTGCCCGATGATGAACCATTGAATGTGTTGTTGGACTCTTCAACAACCTCCATTCCTTTGGGGTCCTCAGCCTCCCGTACTCAAATCAGTCCAACAGCAGAACTGGCAATAGTTGGCGCTTCAGAATTCGTCGATCCGGATCTGGTGGTGTCCACCATTGTTGCAGCTCTCCAGACTGAGGAGCCTTCCAGACCTAGCACTCCTCCAGTCCAATCCGATGAAGATATGGCTTTCATTCACACTTTTTCCTCGGATCTGATCACCTTGATCCAGTCTGAGAGTCACCAAGCTGCTGTATCTTCACTTGTCCCGGTTGCTGAAGACGATGACCAGGCTTTGTCCTCATCAGATCGCTCTCCCAGCCAACACTCTGATGCACCTCCATTTCTGGCAAGGACTCTTCAGCATCTCTCCGACAACTGCATGTCTCTCTCTCAACGCGTTCTCAAAGATCATCAAGGTCAGAGGCTTACAGCTTTGGACTTTGATTCTTTCAAAGAGAAGATGACTGCCAGTATCGGAAGCCTTCAGCGAAGCATAAACGATCTGTTTTCTCAACAAGCCTCTTACAAAAACAGTCTGAGAAAAGAGCAGATCGAGCTAGCCACTGAAGTCAGAGCCTCTGTTGCCAATTCCCTCCGCGCTCAAGACGTTCGTCTTGACGCTATCAGCGCGCAGCTAGCTCAGGTTGTCGACTTTCTTCAAGAGATTGCTGCTGACAAAAAGGGGGAAAAGAAGAAAGACTTCAGGCCGCCTCCGTCTCAGTCTTCTAGAAAATAATTTTTTTTCGGACTGTGTATTTAGGATTTTCTTGGTGATCAATAAAATCCTCTTTTGATTAAGTCTGCGTTCATTTATTTTGAACTTCAACATAAGGCTTAATAATAAAAGTTTAATCGATCCAACTCAATAATGTTCATTTATTTTGAACAAGAAGAAGTAATCGATCCGAAAGTTTTCGCCTCAGAGTTCTTTTCAGACTGATTAAAAAGACTTAGAAGCTAGGTTTTGTCATCATCAAAAAGGGGGAATTTGTTAGTCCCGGATCTTATCGATGAGATTTTAAAGATGACAAAACAAATCAGACCGGATCGAGAGAAATCAGACTGACCAGAACGATCGCCCAAAACAGATCAAGCTGTTAAGATGACAAAGCATTCAGACCGGATCGAGGGTAATCAGACTGACCAGATCGATAGCTCAACAACAGAACAAGCTGATAAGTCACATTACTTATCAGACCGGATCGATGAATATCAGACTGAATCAACCGTGGCTTCAGATCGATCTCTATCTTTATCAGATCAGAACAGCTTAGGATTCATACAGAATGGCTCCTCAGTCCGAACCATTAACGGCTATTTATTGTGGCATTTAATGTTGTAATTAATGCTAGAAAGGACCAAAGACTGAAGATTGCCATAATAGGTAAGAAGACAAAGAGTAGCTTACCTGACAGTCGCCGAAAGTATGAACCAGAACGGCAAGTTTCCTGAAGAAGAAGACTGAAGCCTACTCAGTGTTTAAGCAGAGTCAAAGTTGGACATTAAAGGAAATAATGTCGTTGGTACATTTAACTATAAAAGGATGCAACAAAAAGAAACTTACAAGCTGACAACCGACATTCGCTGATCAATTGAAAAACAAGAAAGCAAAAACAGCACAAGCTTACAAGTTCAGAAGCTCTCAAGCTGAAATCATTCTTAAGTACGTTTACTCTGTAACATTTGATCATTTAGGATCATTGTGCGCATCTTGTGTTTTCTGTGTTGAAAATAGAAGTGAGAAACATATTGTAACTGTCAGACAGAGTGTGTCTGAGCAGTTTGAGTGACTAGGAGTTTCAGATTGGTAGTGAGGTAAATCCAGTCTGAATCGGGTTTGTACAACAGGATTGTATAAATCAAAGTCTTCTAGTATAAACCTTCCTTAATTGGAAGAAGGGGAGACGTAGAAGGATTACACCACCTTCAAACTTCCAGAAACATATCCTGTGTATCTTATTTCTGCACTCGTTCTTTCTCACTAGCCATCGAGCCGTTCTTACATATAAGAACAGACCGTTCCGCACTTATATTTTCAGTGGTCTGTTTTGTACATGAATTGATTAAGTAACAGATTTCTTTCACTAATCCGAAAGAAATCACGAAGGATTAATTTTTAGAAGGAGTGTTCATTCACCCCCCCCCCCCTCCAAACACTCCGGACCGATCCTAACACATAATCATCATCATAAACATCATATCCTCTCCTCTCATCATAAACATCATCATCGTAAACTTACTTATCATAATCATCATCATAAACATCATATCCTCTTTACTCATCATAAACATCATCATCATAAACTTACTTATCATAATCATCATCATAAACATCATATGCACTTATATAATCATTGCATAATCATAGTATAGAAGTATGGTTTACCGTCCGATGCCCGTACGTTTATTACGTACCTTAATTCCCAAAAGTGGAGAAGTTGGAGAACTTTATCTCCTCGATGTTATTGGCACCTGGGGTGGTTCTACACAACCACACAAATCAATATTAGAAGCTAAACAATAGCCAAATACCAAAATTCAACAAAAAACATCATTTGCCATGTTTTAAACAGCGGCGATCGATCTCTGCACGAGGCGATCGATCGCCTCACTTTTTTTGCCTTGCGGCGATCGATCGCTTCATATGAGGCGATCGATCGCCTGTTGCGTAAAATGGCTACTGGCCTTCGGCGATCGATCGCCTGATTCAGGGCGATCGATCGCCACCTGTTGGTGCGCGATTTCTCACAATTTTTGTGCATTTTTCAAAGCTCCATCTCATACCATTCAAACCCAAACTTTCCTACAACATCAACATCATCATAACCCACTAAAACCCACATAAAACACTTCAAAAATTATACCACAACAACATACAACACATACACAAAATAAACCCATCTAAATCACTTCAAAATCATCCCATTTCAAATCCAAACTTCATAAAAACTTTAGGAAGGGTTCCATACCTCTTGAAGACTCCAAATCTTAACAAAAATCACACAAACACAGGTTTTGTGGAACTTTCCTTCTCCTTCCTTGGAGGATTTCGAAAATGGGGAATGGGTAGGGTTTTGAGAGTGGATTTGGGGATTTTAGAGGGGAAAGGGTAAAGTGAGATAAAGGGTATAGTGGGGTATGGGTTTTAAAGTTAAATTTGTACCCCAACAATTAACATGATGTATAAAATATCCCAGCATGGTATTTTAAAAGCATTTACAAAAATCCATTCAACTTCCACTAAAATCATGCTTTCCTCATAATTAACATCCAAAACAAATAAATCATGTTAGCAATTCATTACCCAACATGCATAACCCGTACCCTGAAATGCAACCCCCGGTCAACGTCTACCATGTGACTAAGCATTTCAACATGATAATTAATCTTAACACATAAACCAATTATCCACATAATTCATCATATAAACATAATTAATGCCTTAATTGCAATTAATCATTTCGGGGACATCACAATACTCCCCTACTTATAAGATTTCGTCCTCGAAATCGCATGCACTTACCCAAAAGAAACTAAACATAAATCATACCAGAAAATAGTTCCGGGTAATGCTGCACCATATGCTGTTCCGTCTCCCACGTAGCCTCCTCGACACCCCGGCGATCCCACTGAACTTTGACCATCGCTATAACTTTGCTTCGTAATCTGCGATCCTCACGATCCAGAATTCTGACAGGTCGTTCTACGTAAGATACATCCGAGTCCAACTGCACTTCAGTAGGCTGTAATACATGAGACGGGTCTGGCTCATACTTCCGCAACATAGAAACGTGAAAAACATCATGAATCCCAGATAAAGACGACGGTAGAGCCAAACGGTAAGCCAATGTACCAATACGCTGTACTACCTCATACGGCCCGACATACCTCGGAGATAGCTTCCCCCGCATACCAAAACAAACACCCCTGAAGGGTGAGATTTTCAAGAAGACCTTGTCCCCCACTTGGAATTCTAGTAGTCGTCGTCGCTTATTGGCATAGGCTGCTTGCCTATCCTGGGCCGCTTTCATCTTTTGACGTATCAACTTAATCTTGTCTTCCATATCCTTAATCATATCTGGTCCTCCGACCGCCTTACTAGTGAAGTCCTCCTAATACAGCGATGACCTATAGCGTCGTCCATAAAGAGCTTCAAAAGGGGCCATTTGAATGCTCGCCTGATAGCTGTTATTATAGGAGAACTCTACCAGTGGTATAGAACATTGCCACGGAGTATCAACCTCCAATACACATGCCCTCAACATGTCTTCGAGCGTCTGAATGGTACGCTCTGTCTGACCGTCTGTCTGAGGGTGATACGCTGTACTCAGTCTCACCTCTGTGCCCAAAGCTGTCTGGAGACCCTCCCAGAAATGTGAAGTAAACCTTGGATCTCTATCATACACGATCGAGACTGGAATTCCATGCAACCTCACCACATCCCGTACATATAATTGGGCCATCTTAAGATACGTGAAAGTCATACAGTAAGGGATGAAATGAGCTACCTTGTCAGCCTATTTACGATCACCCAGATCGCATCAAATCCAGAGGCCGTTCTTGGCAAGTGGGTTACGAAGTCCATAGATATATGCTCCCACTTCCATTGGGGCACCTCCAAACTCTTCAGCTCGCCACCAGGCCTCTGTCTTTATGCCTTTACCTGCTGGCAGATCAAACATCTTTTGACAAAGGCTATAACATCACGCTTCATACGTCTCCACCAGAATTGACCACTTAGGTCCTTATACATTTTTCTTCCTCCTGGGTGAATACTGAACCGGCTATCGTGAGCTCGCTCCAATACTCCTCCACGCAACTCCGGCGTATCTGGGACTACCCAACGGTTGCCCAGTCTCAATGAACCATCTTCAGACACTCTGAACTTTGATGGCTGTCCTTGAAGTACTATCGATGACCATCTCTGAACCTCCTCATCCGACCTCTGGGCCTTCCTGATAGTCTCGAATATGTCTGGCTCAGCCAACAAGGTTGACACTCGCACCGGCGACGCGTCCACATCAAAATCATAGCCCAAATGGCAATAAGAAGTCATCATCGCTGATAAACACATAGCGTCCTCAGCAGTACTCTTCACCTTCCGACTTAAGGCGTCTGCTATCAAATTTGCTTTACCTGGATGGTACTCAATTTCACAATCAAAATCTTTGAGTAAGTCCATCCATCTTCTTTGTCGCATACTCAACTCAGCCTGTGTGAATAAAAACTTCAGGCTCTTATGGTCCGTGTAGATGGTAAACGACGTACCATGCTGATAAGTGTGATTTTTACACTTAATTTGATATATGATTAGGGGCGTTTTTATAGTGATTAATGGAAAATATTACGCGTTTTGGTATATAATTGTATATTTCAGGAATCCGGGTCCAAATGCTAAAAGATGATGAGAAATGCATAAATGTGACAAGAATTCAAATTGGGTTTCAAGAGTTGAAAAATCGTGCACCGGGATAGAATACATGCTGCACCCTAACGCCACTTATGCAACATGATTTTATTAAAGATTTTACACGTCACATGCATGATAAGGAAGGGAGAGAAGAGAAGATTGTATATGAGCATTAGTAGGGAATAAAATATTCTCTAATAGTTTACCAAGGGATTAACCAATTAAAAGGGAGATATTTACGTAGAGATTGGGGGGAGGAGGCAGACTTCAACAAGGAAAAGATACGTAAAGATATTGGGAGGAGCGACAGAACGAGAGAGACGGGAGAGAAGTGACGGGAAGAAGCGAAGGACTTCAGAAGATAAAGGAGACGTGCAGCAAGAGATTGAACAGGGGGCAGCAACGAGAGGATCAGAGAGAAGAGAGGAGACGTGAGGAGTTACGGGAAGAAGTGAGCAGATTTACGTGAAGAGCAGAAAGAGAGGGGAGACGAGAGTTTGAGAAGAGAGAAGAGAGGATTGACAGAAACATACAGAGAGAAGGAAGAAAGGAACGAGAGATAAGGGAGCAGCGAGATTCACGTGGATTGCCATATCAGATTTGAAAAGCAACGTGCAGAATACAAAGGGAGAGGAGAGTTACGAGAGATCAGGAGGATCAGATTTGAGAAGGGAGATAAAGAAAACAGCAACGTGAACAGATTGGGGAGCGGCAGCCAAGTTGCGTACGTGAGGATAGGAGGTGGCAGCAAATTGAGAAGGGAGATAAACATGAACAGATAAAAACAGCAATACAGAAGAGACGTCAGCAAGAGATTGGAAGCGGAGGTGGACAAGAACAAACAGAGAACAGATTTACGTGAGGGAAGGAGCACAGCAATACAGATACGAACGAAAATTCTGGACCTGAGAAGATAAGAACAGAAAGTGAAGAGAAGAAAGGAGGAGAGTGAGCAGCAACGTCTGAGTCTTCGCACGTCAAGGAGCTTCTGGACGAATTTCACACTTGGATTCTGCACGTACAGAACAGCACGGCAGCAAGGAATTGTTGAAGATCAAGTCACGTACAGCACTACAAAAGCAAGAGACGGATACGGTGTCGACGACGCGATTCAACATCGCTAGTTTATGCGTATTTCTAAACTTTGTTTGTTCCTATTTAATTTCTTTATGCTTTTGATGTTGAAAACATGCTTTTGCATTTGATTTTGAATATGTTGCTAGGCTAAGTTTGTTATCAAGACTTAGGGGATCCCGTGTTATGAACCCATGATTTAATTTGAATGTTTTGATTGATTCTTATATATCTATGTGTTTAGATCATTGTTCTTCATGCTTTTAAGGGTTTGGCCATCCTTGAATGATATTAAATTGCAATTGAATTGACCATAGGATATTGTGATTCGATAAAGTGATCTTTGCCGTGGGTTTTAGGTTGAGACGGACCAAGTAAAATCTAGCACACGTGTGATAGCAATAGATTTACCAAAATCGAAGGCTAGAAGTTTTCATAGATCGATTTACAATATTAATTGTTCAATAATGGTACGAGAGTGGCTTATTGTTACGTTAGTATTAGATTTGTTATAGCCGGACCAAGGTATAACAAGTGAATTAGGAAAACTCGTCACTTTAGATTGTTTGAATTAATTCTTAACCAATAGGCGAATTGTGGGGGATTACATAGGTGAACCGAAAGTCTTGATAATTGTCTCTATTGATTTTATTCCCATTCTATATCGTTTGTTTGGATTTATTATTGAGTTAATTAGTAAATTAGTTAATTAGTTATAACCAATTTTCGTAGGCTAAATATAGTTAAATTAATTGAGTTTGGTACTTATTTCCGAGTCCTCGTGGGATCGACAATCCGTAATTATATTATCATTATACTAAAACTTGACACCGTGCACTTGCGGTATAGAATCGCTACATTGGAAATAACTGTTTAAAATAATAGCGATCACATGCAAGTAATGCCTCCAAATCTTCAAGGCAAATATAATGGCTGCCAGCTCCAAATCATGGACTTGGTACCTAGCCTCATGTGGTTTCAACCGCCTCAATGCATAAGCCACCACATGCTTATCTTGCATCAACACACAGTCCAAACCCTGCAGTGATGCATTCGTGTACAAGGCATTCATCATCCCAAAGGGCATGACTAAGAATCCGTAGTGCCCATATCTAGTCCTGAAAGCTGTCTTCTGTACATCATCCTCTCGAACTCGAATCTGATGATACCCCGATCTCAGATCGATCTTACTGTAGAGCTTCGTACTCTGCAGCTGATCAAACAAATCATCAATCCTCGGAAACGGATACTTATTCTTTACTATGGCTTTGTTCAGTTGTCTGCAATCGATGCTCAGCCGCATCGAACCATCTTTCCCTTTTTTTTTTTTTTGACAAATAGGACTGGTGCACCCCAGGGCGATATGCTAGGGCGTATATAGCCCTCGTCAAGGAGCTCCTGCAACTGAACCTTTAACTTCCTTAGCTCCGCTGGTGCCATCCTATACGGGGCACGAGAAATGGTAGACGTCCCTGGTAGTAACTTAATCCCAAACTCGACCTCTCTCGTCGGTGGGAATCCGAGAATCTCTTTCGGAAATACATCAGGAAACACCGCCACTACGGGCACATCTTCAACCTTTAACTCTTCCCTCTTTTCAGTAATATCAACAGCATAGATGAGATATCCTTTATGGTCTCCTTCCAATAACTGTGCCATCTTGACAGCAGATAGTAACGGAATCCTTGAGCAGGAACCATTCCCATAGGATGTCCATTGGACCCTCATATCAGACCTGAATCAGACAGTCCTTGTCTGCAGTCCACAACTGCCTGATACTTGTTCAGCACATCGATGCCCACAATGCATTCGAAGTCTGGCATTTCCAGAACAATCAAGTCTGTCCTCATCTCGTTACCCTCAAAAAATGAGGCCGTCATAAACAATCTGATCAGTTATCAAACTTCTTCCAGCGGGTGTTGAGACTACAAGAGGCATGGGCGACGGAGAAGTGCATATGAAATCGCATCATCTACTTCAGCATTTGCTGCTATGCTGCAATACAAGGGTTAACAACAATACACAAAAGCAGTTCATATAATACATCGTTAGAGAAACAAAACATGTTAGTACAACATCATATACTTCATATGCAACATATGCATGAAACATGTTTAAAAGTAAGCACCTAGCCAACTTATTGCTAAGGCTACCCTTCACTCATTCCCGGGTTCTCTAACCACTGCTCTGATACCACTAATGTAGGGTCTTCCTACCTTAACATCATCAAGGACACATATAATGGACTAAACACGCATTAATAACGTCTTAGGGTTCCGGTTGTAGCTTTGAGCTAATAAGATTACAGGCAAAAATGAAGTTTCAAAAAAAAACTTAATTAATTACATTCTCAAAATGAATGTTAAAGCGATAGAATTATACTACTCCTATAGTAGAGACTATCCCAAAAATCCTGTATTCTAATTTCTTTCATGCTCCTAATAGCTCACTGTCTCAACCCGACCCTGAGCCTTCTGTCCAAAAGTGTACCTACATGAACAACCCATCATGAGCATGTACATCATTACTTAACATCATAGGGTAATGGCATATAAACAAATGCATGAAAGTAAATGGTAACGTATACTTCCTGGTTAATCGCATTAACCCTCTTTGGTTGTCCCTGTTTCATAGCCATGCATATATTCATTAGTTCTTGACATGAATGATTAAAATCATTATCTTGTAAAAAATCATCATCTTATAAATATCATCATCTTATAACATCATCACTATATCATCATCTTATAGCATCATCATCTTATAGCATCATCATCATATAAGTATCATCATTTTATAGCATCATCATCTTATAAATATCATAACAAAATATAACAGTAATTGTACGAAATCTTAGTTAAGTAAACTTGCTGGTTATTCGTCAACTTCTTTTTGTTGACCCTGATTCACATTCGTGCATATGGGCATCTTACCCCATCGTATGGTATCTTACCATATCATAACCATCGTGAGGCATCTTACCACGTGGGCATCTTACCCTATCGTATGGCATCTTACCATATCATAACATCGTGTCATTATATAGACATCATATAAACATCATCGTTACTTATCATAATCGTCCTCATAGACATCATATCCTCTTCACCCATCATAAACATCATCATCATAAACTTACTTATCATAATCATCATCATAAACATCATATCCTCTTCACACATCATAAACATCATCATCATAAACTTACTTATCATAATCATCATCATAAACATCATATCCTCTTCACTCATCATAAACATCATCATCATAAACTTACTTATCATAATCATCATCATAACATCATATGCACTTATATAATCATTGCATAATCATAGTATAGAAGTATGGTTTACCGTCCGATGCCCGTACGTTTCTTACGTACCTTAATTCCCAAAAGTTATCTCCTCGATGTTGTTGGCACCTGGGGTGGTTCTACACAACCACACAAATCAATATTAGAAGCTAAACAATAGCCAAATACCAAAAATTCAACAAAAAACATCATTTGCAGCGGCGATCGATCGCTGCACGAGGCGATCGATCGCCTCACTTTTTTTGCCTTGCGGCGATCGATCGCTTCATATGAGGCGATCGATCGCCTGCTGCGTAAAATGGCTACTGGCCTTTGGTGATCGATCGTCTGATTAAGGGCGATCGATCGCCGCCTGTTGGTGCGCGATTTCTCAACATTTTTGTGCATTTTTCAAAGCTCCATCTCATACCATTCAAACCTAAACTTTCCTACAACATCAACATCATCATAACCCACTAAAACCCACATAAAACACTTCAAAAATTATGCCCCAACAACATACAACACATACACAAAATAAACCCATCTAAATCACTTCAAAATCATCCCATTTCAAATCCAAACTTCATAAAAACTTTAGGAAGGGTTCCATACCTCTTGAAGACTCCAAATCTTAACAAAAATCACACAAACACAGGTTTTGTGGAACTTTCCTTCTCTTGGAGGATTTCGAAAATGGGGAATGGGTAGGGTTTTGAGAGTGGATTTGGGGATTTTAGAGGGGAAAGGGTAAAGTGAGATAAAGGGTATAGTGGGGTATGGGTTTTAAAGTTAAATTTGTACCCCAACAATTAACATGATATATAAAACCCCAGCATGGTATTTTAAAAGCATTTACAAAAATGCATTCAACTTCCACTAAAATCATGCTTTCCTCATAATTAACATCCAAAACAAATAAATCATGTTAAATTCATTACCCAACATGCATAACCCGTACCCTGAAATGCGACGCCCGGTGACGTCTACCATGTGACTTAGCATTTCAACATGATAATTAATCTTAACACATAAACCAATTATCCACATAATTCATCATATAAACATAATTAATGCCTTAATTGCAATTAATCATTTCGGGGACATCACAGGACCCGACGGAAAAATCTCATGGCACCCTTCTAACGTTTGTTTCATATCTCAGCAGGTCATTTCAGGATCTATCTCTTATTATCTGGTCCATTGAAGAAGATAAAGAGAGGTATATCAACCTCTTATTGATACCTAAAGCTCGTTCCTCTTTTTGTAAGTATCAAATGGCGCCGTCAGTGGGAACGTGGCGTTGATATGGCAGGAAGAATAGGGAGTGGAGAAAGAAGAGCACCCGAGGGGAGAAATAATCGTGAACCACCAAAAAACCATGAAAACATTCCATCAGTACAAGGGGAGAAATAATAGTGAACCACCAGAAAACCTTGACAACATTCCACTAGTACAAGGAGATCAAGTACCACATGTAGGTGACGTTGGAGTAACATATTACTCAGACTATGAATATGGAAGTAAGGTGTAACCAAGTACCACCTCCTCAAAATGATCTACCTCACCATCCTCCACCTGTGATTTTAGGACCACAATAGGTTGAACCAGAGCAAATGATGGCTAATCAACCAACCAACAGTAGACCCTACATATTGAATCAAATGGAGATGGTATGGGAGGAAATACGAAGGTTGGGCCAGCAGAGATGAGATAGAGTTTCGACCTCCCGATGAGAGAGCCCGTTTTCTCTCTCAATCTTGAGAGAAGATCTTGAGGAGTACTGATCCTGAGGAGCATCTCAGGAGGTTTGAGAATGCAGCATTATCGTACTGATACTCGGATGGAGTCAAGTGTCGATGCTTTCTCACAACACTCGTGAGGTCCGCTCAGCAGTGGTTTAACCTTCTCAAACCAAAAATTGTTTGAAACTTTGAGGACTTCGGTTCTGTTTTTCTGAACCAGTTTGTCAGTAGCAAGAGGTATCAAAAGTATCTCTAAGTTTGTTTACAACTAAACAACAAGAGAAAGAATCCCTAAGGGAATTTGTCCAACGCTTTAACGGTATTGCGTTGGAGGTGCCCATTACCACCACCGATGTTCTTATCAATGCTTTCACTCAAGATTGAGGGCTGGGAAGTTTTTCAAATCATTGGTGAAAAAACGTCATCGGAGTTACGATGAGCTCCAGGGCTGAGCTGAAGAATATGTGAATTTGGAGGATGCACAGAAACAGAGGAAGATGGAGATGAAGCCAGAAGCAAGAAAAGAAAAAGAAGCAGGAAGAAAGAGACCAATGGTGAAAGGTGAGGATCATCGCAGAATAAGGGGAAACTTCTAACCGCTCCCCCTTGACTGTGAGGTTGGAGAAGGCCATGGAAATTTGTGATGAAAAGGAGATTAGAGAGGCCGAAGAAGTCAAAGAAGGGACCTCGCTTACCTCCCTCTGACAAATATTGCAGGTTACACATGGAATCTATGCATTTTACTAATGAATACTATAGGTTGGAGGAGGAGCTCGAGAAGATCATTCAAGGAGATCCTCAAATCAAATCAGTGTTGACTAGGAAACTAGAGCCTTATCTCCCCAACAAAGTAGGAAGAGACCAGTGTTTGGAAAATAACAGAGAAGAGGCACGTCGAGGAAACCAGCCTGATCATCAAGGCCGGGAAGCCTTACCGAGGAGAGATGATAGGAGGAGAGGAGAACAGGAGGACAATAATCCTATCCGAGGAATCATACACATGATCTCGGGAGGAGCTACTGATGGAGATTTTGGATGAGCTCGTAAATCTCAGAGGTGAAGGCTAGAGTGTTCAGAAATAGCAGCTGTGGTCGGTCATAAATTTGATCCTGTGATATGTTTAGGACCGAATGATTTGAAAGGAGTTGATGCGCCTCACAGTGATGCTTTGGTGGTTACTGTCACTATTGCGAATTATGACATAGCTCTGTCTTCGTTGATATGGGGAGTTCGGTCAATATTGTAGGGACCCCCGTGCCCTTAACCCGTTATTAATGTATTAATCCATGCCATTAGTGCATGCAATCATACATGTAGGGGAAAAACCACTTATCATCATAGCCAATCATGCGTATAATAAGATTTCTTTACATTATTCAATATAATGTCCAGTTCCCCCAACCATGTCCACATAAATCTCATGCACTAATATAATACACTAACATGTTCTCAGTTCATTTAGCATTCAATAAATAATTGCATGCTACTCATAAATGAAGAGAGAAAGGCCCTTGCCTTTTTATACATGCCATATACACATAATAGTGCTCACATGCGAGTATCAAATAGGTATGTGTGTATCAAATGTATAAAATACGGTGCTCAATACCGTCACTGGTATTCTGATCCCTGGAAGAACCTCCAATCCATAGCTCGAGCTCATCTCCAAAGTCATTGATGTACCTAGACACCTGCCCCAACAGAGACAGCCCCCAGACGGGGTGAGCATACCAATACCACCAAACCACTAATCACAATACTACAATTCATAATTTACAAAATGCAAATGCTATGAAATATAAAAGATGCTCCCTGGATGGCATCATCCTCTTCCGGGATTCCCTGTACTCACTGTTCTCAAAATAACTGAAACCATCAAATTCCCAAATGCCGGTTAATCATTACATTGATTAACAAATCCATTAGCCATATACCGATATCATAATCAATAATATCAAATCATTAAACAATGATTACATATATTCCATATATCTCACTTATGGTTCCATAGATCTTTTTCGTTGCTCGCCCTACAATAGCGGCGTTCCATTTCCATGCAGGCTCAACAGCAGTGGCGTCATAATCGATGTTCGCTCAAAGGAGACAACATCCAATCAATTGCTCGCTCAAAAGCGGCACCATATAATTCCCAATGCATATATAGACATTTGTAGCAAGTACCATAAACCATGCATTTCAATATCCGTCTATTGCTAATACCATGCATCATGCATTTCCACACACATTCATTGCAATACAGTGTACCAAGCACTCAACAATTACAATTATATAAAAGGGCTATGCTCGTACGTCATACGTACCTTATGTTCCCGTAGTTCGAATCCAAACACTGCCTCGTCCCGGGGTCCGATGGAGGAATGTGCTAAACACAATTCAATAACTCATAATCAATGAGTAATCCCAAATTCATATGCACAAGCATGAAATCCGACCACAATCATCCCAACACGATGATTAAATAGAGAATGGTCAATAATCGCTCCCTAAAACCCGAGGGAGAACCCAAAAAATACAATTTTTCCAAAATCGCACTACCGATCGATCAGTCACTATTACCAATCGATCGGTAACTGTTCATAAAAATCGATTTAGCTACGGCTTTGCACCGATCGATCGGTCCAAGCTACCGATCGATCGCTAGCCACCCACCGATCGATCGGTCGCTTACACCAATCGATCGGTAAAGACAGAAACAAACACCCAACACTACGCACTTGCACCGATTGATCGGTCCAAGCTACCGATCGATCGGTCGCTGCGTGAACCCGAAAAACACCATTTCAAAAGCTTCAAAACCTCCACAAAACATACCCAAACTTCTTCCAACTCAAAAATAGCCACATACAAACACCCTAGAACACTCAACAAGGGTTATAATCCATTTTAAAACAAAACCCAAAAGATTTCAAGATTTTACAAAATCTTCTAAACCCAAATCCAACGCAAAACTCAACCATTTAGCACAAAACTATAATAAAATCGAAGCTATAGGTGAGGGGAAGAAGATTACCAGCCTTTCTTCGAGAAATCCGGCTCCTAGGATGAGCCTCCATCGATTTTTTCATCAAAGGGAAAGGGGGAAGGGTTTTGGGGTGAGGGAAAGAGGCGTGAGGGAGAGGAGAGAGGGAAATGATTCCGTATAATGACGGAATACCGAGTCCATGTGGTATATATAGCACTCAGGCTCCAAAATACCAATACTTCCACAACTACATCATGATTCATTAAAAATCATCTGTTTTCAATAATTATCTCTCCAACTCAAATTCCATCACCAGCCCCAGTACGAAGTACTCCGGACCCCAGATTCCATCAAAAACTAAATTTCAAGGTTATCACCACGATGAAAATACAATCTCATCCCTTGGATCCAACGACTCCAAAAACAGGATTTAAAATCCCCGGGAGTCCCAAAACCACAATTAATACACAATCGCCACAGTTAAAATCCATTAAGGATTATTACCACACCGGGATTAGTATCAATAATTCCCGGGCATCACAAATATATTGTTCAAAGAAACTTTGGACCAGATGCAACTATAAGTGTTCCACTTTTAACCTATCATGACGCTACTCTATGGTTTTACAGGACATTGTATCAAACCTATGGGTCAAGTTACTCTCCCTTTGTCAATGGGACATGGTTCCAAGCGAGTTACTAAAATGGCCGACTTCACAGTCGTTGATGCCACTTCTTCGTACAATGACTGTAAGGACCCTGATACCTTAAGTGTGGATTTAAGTGCAATAAGAGCTAAGCATGCATAAATCAGAGTATAAAGTTCGTATTGATGCCCTGAGCTATTAGGATTACAATGCCAAAAAAAATTCCAAAAAGGATTAATTACATTCCCACCAAACGAATGTTAATCCTATAGATTTACACTACTCCTAGAGTAGAGACTATACAAAAGAATACCGTCTTCCTATACCAAGAGCGCTCCTCACAAGCTCATCGCATCAACCAGGTCCACAGCCCTTCTTGCCAAAAAGTACCTACAGGAACAACTCCAAAACCATGAGCATGTAAGAATACATATTCACAATAATATGATTGCAATATAAAAATGCATAAACCAGAAATACAAATCACTTCTTGTATTTAACACATTTAAATGCTCCCTTTGGTTGTCCCTGTAACACAATCATAATCAATGGATTATAATACCAATAATATATGTCATGACATGCATCCATTCCATGATTTCCAATAACAATATCCAGTCTTATTATATCAGTGGAACAATACCCCTCGCGTTAACATGACAGCGGCATTAATACCCCTCGTTTCGACATATTAGCGGCATAATATCCCTCGCAATAGTAATATGATAGCGGCATTATCCTTTGCTTCGACATATTTTTGGCAAATGTTCTTCATCGCTATAATATGACAGCGGCAAGTATTTTATCATCGCTTCGAAATGAAGGCGGCAAGTATTCTTCATCACTGAATTATAACCTCGACTCACAATACATGCACCAATGCATCCAATATACATATGCAACCATAATGCATTACCAAACCCATGTATGCAACCATGATGCATAATCAAGTCGTTGTATGCAACATAATGCATAATCAAATCCATGTATGCAACCATAATGCATAACCAAATTCAAAGCGTAAAGACGTTTTACCATCCGATGCCCGTACGTCTCACTATGTACCTTTGTTCCAAAAGTGGAGATGTCGTGGGACTTTATCTCCTTTGTTGTGTTGCTACCTGGGAGGGCTCTACACAACCATACAATCCAATATTAGAAGCCAATACCAAAAATCCCATCAAAATAGCCAAAATCCCAAAAAACCACATTTTTAAGACTCGCGATCGATCGGCCCCTTTCACTCGATCGATCGTGAGCTGATCAACCCGGCGCCACCAACGTTTGCTACCCGCCTCGATCGATCGAGATGTCCTCACCGATCGATCGAAGGGTCATGCTCGATCGATCGAGGAGCTCTTTAAACGCGAAATCACCATTTTTTGTGTACAAAACCATACCAAACCACATTTAAGCCATAACACCTCAGCCCAACACATCAAAAACACTAATATTACTCTAAAACAACCATCAATAACAACATACTCCAAAACCCAACCAAAAACACCATATACCCAAACAAACCCATTTTTTAAAATCCACACATACAAACTCATTTCAACACAAATCAAAATAATAACACAAGGGGGAGGTTCATACCACTTTTTGGCTTAAAATCTCACCAAGAAATCAAGCAACCAAGATTTTTGAAATCTCATCCTCTTTCTCCTTGTTTTAACCAATAAAATGGGGTTTGGGGATAGTGTGATGCCCGGGGATTAATGGTGTTAATCACGGTGTGGTAATAATCCTTAATGGATTTTAATTGTGGCATTTATGAATTAATTGGGGTTTTGGGACTCCCAGGGATTTTAAATCCGGTATTTGGAGTCATTGTATCCAAGGGATGAGATTGTATTATTGTCGTGGTGATAACCTTGGAATTTGGTCTTTGGTGGATTTTGGGGTTCGGAGTATTTTGTAATGGGGCTAGTAATGGCAATTGAGATTGGGAGGTAATTATTGAAAACAAATGATTTTTTAATGAGTCGTGATGTATTTATGGAAGGTTTGGTATTTTTGAGTTTTGGTACTATATATACCAAGGAGACTCGATATTCCGTCATTTGGCACGGATCCCTTCCCTCTCTCCCCTCTCTCTACGCCTAACCCTTTCCCCCCCCATTTCCCCTCTTTTCCCTGGAGGAAAAATCATTGGTAGCTTGGCTCGAGAGCCGGTTTTCTTGAAGATAATCAGGTATTAATCTTCCCCTCATCATTGTCTTCGATTTGGTAGTGGTATTGTAGAGTTTGGTTGAGTTTGAGTTGGTTATGGAATTTAGGGATTTTTGGTTAACATCCGAAGTTGAGATTTTGGAGTTTTTATTGGTTTTAAATGGAGTATTTGAGGTGTTGAAGGTGTATGGGGTGTTGGTTTTGAGTTTGGGTGTGAAAAACACCATGGAAGCTTTTATTTTTCGAAAACACGCAGGTCGCTGGTCGATCGCGGCTTGGCGCCGATCGCTCACGACATGTTTCAGATTTGGGAAGGTGATGAGCAGTAGCGACGATCGATAGCGAAAAATGAGCGATCGATCGCGGGGCCTCGACGGTCGATCACCGAGATGTGGCGATCGATCGCGGCTTGTTTATTTTCGGGCAGTGGGATGTGGCGATCGATCGCGGCACTGTTCCCCTATGATTTTCGATAATTTTGGAAAATGTTGGGATTTGGAATCGAGGTTTAAGTGGCCCATTTTCGGGGCAATGTCTACATTCCAATGGGAATGCCATACTTTTAAAATGGATTGGTTGGAGTCAAAGTTTAATAAAACGGAATTCTATGTTGAGGTTTTGGCTATCTTTTAAACTTATAAAATGGTATATTTTGGGTATTTTGCATGCTTAACCCGGGGTCTTTTAAAATGGTAAATCGTCATGGATTGCCCATAAGTTTGGAGGTTATGAACGTGCTTAGGCACGTGGTTGTATGCTTGTGTTTAATTGTGAGTTATTCATGTATTATCACATCATTCATCTGGTCGTGAGACTCAGGCGAGGTCGGACTCGAACTACGGAATTATAAGGTACTGTATAACGTACGAGCATAGCCTGTTATAATATTGCAATTGTGAAATGCATGGTATGTGTTACTTGCAATAAATGGATATTGAAATGCATGGTATATGGTACTTGCTATAAATGGATAGTGAAATGCAGGGTATATGGTAATTGCGATAAATGGACAGGCCTGGGGAATTATATGGTACCGCCTTTGAAGCGAGCAATGATTGGGATGTTGTCGCCGTTGAGCGACCATCGGTTATGACGCCGCTATTGTAGAGCGTGTGTGGGGTTAGACGCCGCTATTGTTGAGCGTGCGTGGGGTTAAAATTCCACTATTGTGGAGCGAGCTATGAAATAGAAATATGGAATCATTGGCTAGATACATGTGATAACTGTAGTGCTCTAATTGATGATTTAATCATATTTGGTTATGGAACTAGTATAGTAGGAATGATTTTAGTTGATCAATGAGATGATCAGCTAGCTTCTTAGAATTTAATGGTTTGGTTATTCTAAGAACAGGGACAATACAGGGGACCACGGATGAGGATTATACCATCCAGGGAGTATCATTTAAATTCATGGCATTTACATTCTATAAATTATGAACTGTAATATTATGATTATTGGATTGGTGGTATTGGTATGCTCACCCCGTGTGGGGGCTGTCTCTGTTGGGGGCAGGTAATACAGGTGCAGCGGTAGCTTTGGAGTTGAGCTCGGGCTGTTGATTTGAGGTACTTCCAGGATTGAAGTACCAGAGCTGGTTGATTAAGTACGTAGCTCCAGAGTTGAGATCGAGCTGGTGCATGGGAGGTGCTTCCAAGATCGAAGTACCAATAGCCGCATTCGGTAGAGTATCTTATACATTAGATACACGTTTATTCATTTGGTGCTCGCATGTGAGTACGTTTTTACGTGTATATGGAATGTATGAATGGGCAATGGCTTTTCTTTCTTCATTTATTGGTTACATGCAATTAAATACGGAATTGCTAAATTAACTAAGAGCATGTTAGTGTATTATTAGGGTGCATGCTATGTAATTGATCTTGGTTTGGGAATTTGAATACTATGTGGAGTAAATGCAAGAATTTTCTGGATAGTATATGATGTTATACTTGCATATGGTTTTTCCCCCATGATAATATGATTGTATGCACTAATGTTATGGATTAATACACTAATAACAGGTTAAGGGCGCGTGGGTCCTTACATTAGTGGTATCAAAGCAGTGGTTTGCTCTTTGGGGCAGTTGAGGGCCCAGGAACATGTTAATGGAAATGAGAAGCACATACTTATGCATGATGGTAGTTAGTGTTGTGTGGCACAACTATATTGCTTATGTGCGTTTATGATATGTCTTCTTAATTGGAATATGTTGTTGCTAACCATGGTGGTTGCAGGGTCATATGAGACATGGATTATGCATTACGGTTGCATATATATGGGAGTGATGATTTTAATGCTTTGCCGCTAAATGTTGAAGCGATGATAAAATTTTGCATGTCACATTTGAAACGAGTTGCATTAAAATGCACTCATGGCGATGTTTATTGGGATACGGATTATGCATTATGGTTACATGCATGGCTTAGCGATGTGAATACTTGCCGTTGTCATATTATAGCGATGAAGAATATTTGCCGCAAATATGTCGAAGCGAAGGATAATTCCGCTGTCATTTTACTATTGCGAGGGATATTATGCCGCTAATATGTCGAAGCGAGGGGTATTTCCCCTGACATGATAAAACGAGGAGTAGTGGCGCCGCGGTCATACCATCGCGATGAAGAATATTTGCCGCTTAAGCGAGGGATATTATACCGCTAATATGGCGTAGCGATGAGCTTTTCGCTGTCATATGATAGCGATGGTTCATTCCGCTATTCTATTGGAGATGGTTTATGCCGCTGGGTATTCATAGCGATGGTTCATTCCGCTATTCTATTGGCGATGGTTTATGCCGTCGGGTATTCATAGCGATGGTTCATTCCGCTATTCAATTTGTGATGGTTTATGTCATCGGGTATTCAAAACGATGGTTCATTCCGCTATTCTATTGGCGATGGTTCATGCATCCAGGTATTATATAGCGACATATCATTCCTGTGATGCCTGGGAATTAGTGGTGCTAATCTCGGTGTGGTAATAATCCTTAAATGGATTTTGATTGTGGCAATTGTGTATTAATTGTGATTTTGGGACTCCGGAGGATTTTTAAATCCGGTATTTGGAGTCGTTGGGTCCAGGGGATGAGATTGTATTCTCGTCGCGGTGATAACCTTGGTTTTTAGTGGAATGTGGGGCCCGGAGTACTTTGTACTGGGGCTGGTGATGGAATTGAGCTGGAGAGATAATTCTTGAAAACAAATGATTTTAATGAATCATGATGTAGTTGTGGAGGTAATGGTATTTTGGAGTTTTGATATATATATACCAAGTGGACTAGATGTTTCGTCATTGCACAAACTCTCCTCCCTCCCTCTCTCCTCTCACCTGCGATGCCCCTTCCCCAAACCCCTCTTTTCTCCCTTTGGTAAAAATGGCTAGAAGCTTGGCTCGGAGCCGAATTTCTCGAAGATAATATGGTATTGTTCTTCCCCTCATTCTTATTTTCGATATGATAGTAATATGGTGGATTTTGGTTGAGTATTTTGTTGGGTTTTGAAATTGGAGGTTTTTGATAAAAATTCAAAGTTGAGTTTTTAGTGTTTTTATTGGTTACAAATGTTGTAATGGAGGTGTTTTAGGTGTATGGGGTGTTGGTTTTGAGTTTGGGTGTGAAAAACCCCATTAAAACTCGACTTTTTTGGAAAATTGCAGGTCGCGATCGATCGCCGAGGAGCGCCTATCGATCGCGACGAGCAGCTGGAAATTTGTGGAAGATAAACAGTGCGTCGATCGATGGCGACTTCTTGGCGATAGATCGCGAGGTATTTGGCGATCGATCGCCAAGACATGGTGATCGATCGCGAGCTTGTTCTGCCCGGCAGTGTGGAACGGCGATCGATCGCGGCTTGCTGAATAGTGATTTTTCACTATTTGTTTTAACACTTGGAATTTTGGACTTGGGGTTTAATTAGCTGATTTCCGGGGCAATGTCTACACTCCAATGGGAATGCTATACCTTTAAAAAGGAATGATTGGAGCCTAATTTTATTAATAAAATGGAATACTCGGTTGAGTATTGGTTAACCTTTAAACTTGCAAAATGGAATATTTTGGGTATTATGCATGCTTAACCCGTGGTCTTTTAAAATGGTAAATTGTCATGGATTGGCGATATATATATTTGGAGGTTGTAAACGTGCTTGGGCACGTGGTTGCATGCTTTTGTTTGATTGTGAGTTATTTGTGTGTTAGCACATAATTCATCGGGTCGTGGGACTCAGGCAAGGTTGGACTCGAACTACGGAATTATAAGGTACGTATGACGTACGAGCATATCCCTTTAATATAATTGCAATTGTTTGTTAAACTATATTGCAATGAATGTGTATGGGAGTGCATGATATATGGTATTCGCAATAAACGGATATTGAAATGCATGGTTTATGGTATTTGCTACAATTGTATATATATGCATTGGGATTTATATGGTGCCGCTTTTGAGCGAGCAATGATTGGGATGTTGTCGCCTGGAGTGAACATCGGTTATGACGCCACTGCTGTTGAGCATGCGTGAGAAGAAATGCCGCTATTGTAGAGCGAGCAATGGAATAGAACTATGGAACCATAAGTGAGGTATTTGGAAATCTGTAATCATTGTTTAATGATTTGATATTATTGATTATGATATCGGTATATAGCAAATGGATCTGTTAATCAATGTAATGATTAACTGGCATTTGTGAATTTGATGGTTTTTAGTTGTTTTGAGAACAGGGACAGGACAGGGAATCTCGGATGAGGATGATACTATCCAGGGAGCATCTTTTGTATTTCACAGCATTTACATTGTTGTAAATTATGAATTGTATTATTGTGATTATTGGGTTTGGAATATTGGTTTGCTCACCGCGTGTGGGGGCTGTCTCTGTTGTGGCAGGTGATTCGGTACATCGATTGCTTTGGAGAGGAGCTCGAGCTATGGATTGAAAGTGCTACCAGGGATCGAAATACCAGTGACGATATTGAGCATCGTATTTTATACATTTGATACACGCATACCTATTTGATGCTCGTATGTGAGCACTAGTATGTGTATCTGGCATGTATAAAAAGGCAAGGGCCTATCTCTCTTCATTTATGACTAGCATACAATTATTTATTGAATTGGTAAATGAACTAAGAACATGTTAGTGTATTATATTGGTGCATGAGATGTATGTGGACTTGGTGGGGGAAGACTAGACAACATATGGAATAATGTAAAGAAATTTTACTATATGCATGATTGGCTTTGATGATAAGTGGTTTTTCCCCTACACTAATGATTGTATGCACTAATGGCATGGATTAATACACTAATAATGGGTTAAGGGCACGGGGTCCTTACATTAGTGGTATCAGAGCAGTGGTTTGCTCTTTGGGCCCGTTGAGGGCCTGTAACATGCTGATAGGAATGGGTAGCACATATTTATGCATGATAGTAGTTAGTGTTGTGTGACACAACTATTTTGCTTATGTGCATTTATGATATGTGATCATAGTGGAACAATTATATGTCATGACATCTATGGAATCATAATATAATCTGTTGATTATTATTGTGAGTTGTAGTACAGGGACAACCAAAGGGAGCATTTTGGAAATGCATTGGAATACAAGAAGTACTTTGTACTCATGGTTTATGCATTTACTTATCATAATCATATTGTGGTGAATATGAACTATTATGTGCTCATGGTTTGCGATTGTTCCTGTAGGGACACTATGACATGAAGGGCTAAGGCCAGGGTTGAAAGACACGAAACGGTAACCTGCATTTTATATACAACATGGATTATGCATTGTGGTTGCATATATATATTGGAGTGATGATTTTAATGCTTTGCCGCCAAATGTTGAAGCGAGGGTATTGCCGCATGTCGCATTTGAGCGAGGTGCATTAAAATACACTCATAATGGTTGTATATATAGGAGTGATGATTTTAATGCTTTGCCGCCAAATGTTGAAGCGAGGATATTGCCGCATGTCACATTTGAGTGAGGTGCATTAAAATACACTCATGGTGATGTGTATTGGGTTATGGAATATGCATTGTGTTGCAGGTATAGATGAAATGCTTGGTGAATATCCCATGAGTCGTTGTTATGGATGAGTGATGATTTTAAATGCTTTGCCGTTGTCACTTGACGCAATGATAGAATACTTGCCGCTACCAGATCGTAGCGAGGAAAGAATATTTGCCGCCAAATGTTGAAGCGAGGATATTGTCGTATGTCGAATTTGAGCGAGGTTATTCTATGCCGTTGATATGTCGAAGCGAGGGGTATTAGTGCCGCGGTCATGACAAGGGATGTGCATTAAAATACACTACTGTAACAAGACTAGGGATCGGCTATTCTATTGGCGATGGTTTATGCCGCCCGGTATTCATAGCGATGGTTCATTCCGCTATTCTATTGGCGATGGTTTATTCAGCAGGGTATTCATAGCGATGGTTCATTCCACTATTCTATTGGCGATGGTTTATGCTGCGATGGTTCATTCCGCTATTCTATTGGCGATGGTTTATTCAGCAGGGTATTCATAGCGATGGTTCATTCCACTATTATATTGGCGATGGTTTATGCTGCCGGGTATTCATAGCGATGGTTCATTCCGATATTCTATTGACGATGGTTTATGCCCCAGGTATCATAGCGATGGTTTATTCCGCTATTCTATTGGGGATGGTTTACGCCGCCGGGTATTCATAGCGATGGTACATTCCGCTACGTCTATTGGCGATGGTTCATACCGCCGGGTATCTATAGCGATGTTTTATACCGCTGACTCTATGGCGAGAGATCATGCCGTGGATTCTATAGCGATGGGTTATACCGCTATTTGCGTAGCACTAATTACTGTGAGACCCCGTTATCTAACAATGTTATAAGGTGCAATTAAGAGAACTAATCATGCATAAACCAGAGTAATAGACTGTGTTGATGCCCTGAGCTTAAGAGTCAGTACCAAAATTTCAAAAAAAGGAATTAGTTACATTCCTAACAAAAGAGTGTGAAACTATAGTTTTACTCTACTCTATGTAGAAACTATACAAAAAGGGAGATTCTGTTATGCTATCCCTGAAGCACTCCTTATAGCTCACGCATCAACCCCGACCCTGGTTCTCCATGCCAAATGCACCTACAAGGACAACCCCCAACACATGAGCACATAATAATTCATATTCAACACAATATGAATAAAAGCGTAAATGCGTAAACCATAAATACAAAATACTTCATGTATTCCAATGAATTTAAAACGCCCCCTTTTGGTTGTCCCTGTACCATAACTCATAATCGAATCAATGAATGATATTATGGTTTTAAACAAATGTCATGACATATTTCAATTCCTCAAATCCTCAACCAATCCCTAGTCCATTTATCACAATGTATTTTAATGCCCCTCGCTTCACATATAAGCGGCATAGAATAACCTCGTTTCAATGAACATGCAGGTTCTCCCACCCCTCGCTTCATATTTTAGCTGCAAATATTCTTTCCTCGCTTCATATGATAACCTCGCTTCAAGGTGGCATGCGGTACTCTCACCCCTCGCTTCACATTTAGCGGCACAAAAATAAATAGCGGCAAGCGTTAAAATCATCAAGGTGATAACCATGACTCATGGGATGCGCATCAATCAATCAACACATACATATGCAATCATAATGTATGGATCAACATGTATTTGCATCTACCATGCACAAGTCAATACACATTTGCATCTACAATGCATATACCAATGCGTATATAAATTACATGTTACCGTTGGGTGCCCGTACGTCTTCTACGTACCTTTCCAAAATATGGTATGTTGTAGGACTCTATCCCCTGCGTTGTGTGGCTATCTGTGAAGGCTCCTTCTTGCTCCACTTTCTTAGCAAGAATTTAGCAATGAAATACCAAGCCTCCTCCTCCTCCTTGGCTGCTGAATGATGGACGAAAAGATGGGGAAGGAAAGATGGAGAATGGAGTGGTGGGAGGTTCAGTGAGAGGAGGGATAAGAGAGGTATGGGGCTGCAGAATGGGTATGGGTTGGGGGGTTTGATTAATGAGTGGGTTAAGTTTTCTTGGTCCCGGTATTTAGCATGATGTATTAAAATATCCTCACATAATATTTTATAGTATTTATTCAATAAAATACATCAAATTCCAATTAAACGTACTTTACCAAAACAACAACACCCACCCCCATTAATCATGTCATAGCTCAAAATCCAAACATACACCACCTGCACCCTGAAATGCATTACCAGGTCATGACCACCACATGACTAAGCATTTCCCAATATTATTAATTCAACTCAATAGTTTAACACCATAATCCTCACATAACATAATAAATGTTCAATTGTACAAAATCATTTCGGGGATATCACAATACTCCCCTACTTATAAGATTTCATCCCCGAAATCCGCATGCACTTACCAAAAACAAAACAAAACATAAATCACATACCAGAAAACAGTTTCGGATAGTGTGCACCATGTGTCGCTCCGTCTCCCACGTGGCCTCCCCTACGGTCCCACTTAACTTCTACCATAGGTATCACTTTGTTCCGAAGTCTACGGTCTACACGATCCAGGATTCTAACAGGCCGCTCCACATAAGATACATCGGACTCTATCTGAACCTCAGAAGGTTACAACACTTGAGAAGGATCTGGCTCATACTTCCGCAACATAGATACGTGGAACACATCATGGATACTAGACAGAGAGGGTGGTAAAGCCAGTCGGTATGCCAAAGTACCAATACGCTGTAAAATCTCGTACGGTCCAACATACCTCGGAGACAATTTCCCCCGCATTCCAAATCGCACCACACCTCTGAAAGGTGAGATCTTCAAAAAGACCCTGTCGCCCAACTGAAACTCTAAAGGCCGACGCCGTTGATTAGCATACGCTGCCTGCCTGTCCTGGGCTGCTTTCATTTTCTGCCTTATCATCTTTATCTTCTTTTCCATTTCCCGGATCAAATCTGGTCCTCCGACTGATTTGCGATCCACGTCGTCCCAACATAACGGTGACCTACAACGTCTACCGTAGAGAGCCTCCAAAGGAGCCATCTGTATGCTTGCCTGGTAGCTATTGTTATAAGAAAATTCTACCAAGGCTGCTGAATCCTGCCAAGAAGCATCAAACTCCAACACACATGCCCTCAACATGTCCTCGAGCGTTTGGATAGTACGTTCGGTTTGGCCATCCGTTTGAGGATGGTATGATGTGCTCAACCTCAGTTCTGTACCCAGAGCTGACTGAAGACCTTCCCAGAAGTGAGATTGTAAACCGCGGATCTCGATCAGACACAATCGAAACAGGGATCCCGTGCAGTCTCACCACATCTCGAACATATAACTGTGCCATCCTCAAATAGGTGAAGGTTATACTGTATGGAATGAAGTGAGCCACTTTAGTCAATCTGTCTTCAATCACCCAGATAGCATCAAAACCCAAAACGGTCCTCGGCAAGTGGGTCACAAAGTCTATGGATACGTGTTCCCACTTCCATTTAGGTATCTCTAAGCTCTTAAGCTCACCACCAGGCCTCTGCCTCTCAGCCTTCACCTGCTGACAAATCAAGCATCTCTTAACGAATGTAGTAACATCTCGTTTCATTCGTTTCCACCAAAACTGGTCACATAAATCCTTGTACATCTTTCTCCCGCCCGGGTGGATACTCATCCTGCTGCTATGAGCTCGCTGTAAGATCCCCTTACGCAATTCCGGCATCTTCGGAACCACCCATCGGTCACCAAGCCTCAAAGAACCGTCCTCAGCCATCCTAAACCTCGATGACTGACCTAGACGAACCACTGATAACCATATCTGGACCTCTTCGTCTGCTCCCTGAGCCTTCGGGATGTGATCATAAATGTTCGGCTCAGCTAATAAAGTTGATACACATATCGGTGAAGCAAACACGTCATAATCAAAACCCAACTGACAGTAGGAAGACAGCATAGCTGACAAACACATGACATCCTCTGCTGTGTTCTTCACTTTCCGACTCAAAGCGTCGGCTGTCAAATTTGCTCTACCCGGATGGTACTCAATTTCACAATCATAGTCTTTCAGTAGGTCCATCCATCTTCTTTGTCTCATATTCAGCTCAGCCTGCGTAAACAAAAACTTCAAGCTCTTGTGATCGGTGTAGATTGTAAATGATGTACCATATAAGTAGTGTCGCCATATCTTCAAAGCAAACACTATAGCTCCTAACTCCAAGTCATGGACTGCATACCTCGTCTCATGCGGCTTCAATTGCCTTGACGCGTAAGCCACTACATGCTTATCCTGCATCAGCACGCATCCTAAACCCTGAAGGGATGCATCAGTATAGAGAACGAACCTCTTGTTCTCCCTGGGAATCACCAATACTGGTGCCGAAGTCAGTCTGTGCTTCAACTCCTGGAAGCTCTGCTCACAAGCTTCCGACCAAAAGAATGGAACTCCCTTTTGAGTTAGCTGCATCAGTGGTTTGGCAATCTTAGAAAACCCTTCGACAAAGCGTCGATAATACCCGGCCAAACCAAGAAAACTCTGAATCTTGGGTACTGAAGTAGGCGTAGACCAATCCATTACTGCCTCTAGTTTCCTGGGGTCTACTGATATCCCATCTCTAGAGATAATATGACCCAGAAATGCTACGCTGCTCAGCCAGAACTCACACTTGCTGAGTTTGGCGTACAACTGATGATCTCTGAGGATGTGAAGCACCGTCCTCAAATGATTGGCATGCTCCTCCTTACTTCTCGAATAGACAAGAATGTCGTCAATAAATACGATCACAAACTGATTCTGAAACACTCTGTTCATCAGGCTCATAAATACAGCCGGGGCATTCGTCACACCGAACGGCATAACTAAGAACTCGTAGTGCCCATACCAAGTCCGAAACGCTGTCTTACGAATGTCATCAGATATAACCCGTATCTGATGGTATCCTGACCTCAAGTCAATCTTGGGATACAATTCTGCGCCCTGAAGCTGATCAAATAGGTCATCAATCCACGGAAGAGGGTACTTATTCCTAATCGTCACCATATTCAACTGACGGTAATCGATGCACAAGCGCATCGAACCATCCTTTTTCCTTACAAACAGGACTGGCGCAACCCAAGGCGATACACTAGGACGTACGTATACCCTTGTCGAGAAGTTCCTGTAATTGTACTTTCAGCTCCCTCAATTCCGCCGGTGCAATCCTATAAGGAGCACGAGAAATAGCAGATGTCCCTGGTAGTAACTCAATCCCAAACTCAACATCTCTGATAGGAGGGAATCCTGGAATTTCATCAGGAAACACATCGGTAAATTCCGCGACTTCCAGTATATCCTCAATCCTCAACTCTTCCTTTTTCTACGATACATCCACGGCATAAATAAGATAGCCAGTGTGACCCCGTTCCAACAACCATGTCATCTTAACTGTTGAAATCAATGGAATCTTCGTACGAGAACCGTCCCCATAGAAGACCCACTGCAATCCCTGATCGGATTGGAAACGTACCATCCTCTGACGGCAATCAACCACGTCCTGATATCTATTCAGCACATCAATGCCCACAATACAATCAATGTCTGACATATCCATCAAAATCAGATTAGCCCTCAAATCATTGCCCTCAAAATAACTGAGGCGGTCAGATAGCACTCGATCCGCAATCACATGCCTTCCGGTGGGTGTCGAGACCATGAGAGACGTGGGCAACAGAGACGGGCACATATGGTGTCTCTCAACAAAGGCAGAAGATATGAAAGAGTGGGAAGCACCTGTATCTATCAAAATAAAGGCAGGGTACGTAAATAATGGCACGTACCAGCAATCACCTCCTCTGGGGCTGCCTCTGCCTGCTCTCAAGTCAGTGCGTGCACTTGACCCTGCGGTGGTCCCACTGCCGGACCTCCCGGTGGTCGGGGCACAATCTGATGTCTCTGAGGTACTGTCCCAGCATCAAATCTCGGCCTACTCGGTCCAAAGTCCATCTATCTTCCCTGACCGGGGCAATACCGAGCGATGTGGCCCATCTTGCCACAATTGTAACAGGCTGGACAATCAAGTGGCAAGTGCGGTCCTCCACAGTTGTTACACTTGCTTTCTCCTGTCCTATTTCCTTGCGCTGGTCCTCGAATACTTGGCACATTATTCCTCCTATTTCCTTGCTTTTGATTCTGAAACCTCTTCCCACTAAATCGAGAAGATGAAGAAGCCCCACGATTCTTAAACTGGTCCCCTCGTGGCTTCAGACTGTCTGCAACTGGTCTTTGTGGTGGTATAGGTTCCTTGTACACACTCACTTCAAACTCTGCCAACTCCGCTCTAGTCAGAGCATCATCAAACGAGCTGGGGTTGTTGGAAACAACCCGGTCAAAAAGCTCCAGTCTCAGACCCTTTAGGAAATGCCTCATCTTTGGCGTGACCATTTATAGCGATGTGAGGCACATACCTCAGCAGTGAGGAATACTGCATGGCATAATCTGATACAGTCATGCTACCCTGTTTCAGATTAGTGAACTCATCCTCCTTCGATTGTC
Source organism: Haberlea rhodopensis (assembly GCA_907163345.1). Taxonomy (NCBI): domain Eukaryota; kingdom Viridiplantae; phylum Streptophyta; class Magnoliopsida; order Lamiales; family Gesneriaceae; genus Haberlea; species Haberlea rhodopensis. The sequence goes on along the minus strand of CAJQUN010000516.1, from coordinate 219,519 downwards.
TGGCAGCTGCAGAGAAGTACCGATTAAGGAATCGGGTTCTAAACACAGTCCAGTCCACAAACTTGCCCTGAGCCCTCATTTCCATAACTGTTGTCTTCCACCACATGGAAGACTTCTTTGCTAATTGAAACTCTGCCAACCTCAGTCAGACAGTCCTTGCACAGGGCGCTGATACAAATATCTGCTCAAGTCGTTCTAGCCACTCTTTTGCTTCTTCCCCTGTCTCAGTTCCCTCAAAGAGCGGCGGATGGTAGCTCAAGAACTGGGTCAAACTAAGTTCTCATAGTAGCAGTATCTGTGCACTAGGCTCTACGCCTACAGCATGTGGCGGCAGAGGATTCGTCGGAGAAATACTGGCATTGATACTGCCTATATCTCCCACCTCTTCATTGAGGTTCTCCAGATTAATAGCCGTCATGCTGTAACACAAGGGTTAACAACAATACCAAAAGCAGTTCATAAATTAAGCCGTTAGATAACAAGAGTAATAATATTTATAAGCATGTTAGTATAATAAATTATACGCAAAGTATGCACTACATGCATAAACATGCCCACCAATGAATACCTAACCAACTTGTTTCTAAAGGCTACCCTTCACTCGTTCCCTGGTTCTCTAACCACTGCTCTGATACCACTAAATGTGAGACCCCGTTATCTAACAACGTTATAAGGTGCAATTAAGAGACTAATCATGCATAAATCAGAGTAATAGACCGTGTTGATGCCCTGAGCTTAAGAGTTACAGTACCAAAAATTTCAAAAAAAGGAATTAGTTACATTCCTAACAAAAAAGTGTGAACTATAGTTTTACTCTACTCTATGTAGAAACTATACAAAAAGGGAGATTCTGTTCTGCTATCCCTGAAGCACTCCTTACAGCTCACGCATCAACCCCGACCCTGGTTCTCCATGCCAAATGCACCTACAAGGACAACCCACAACACATGAGCACATAATAATTCATATTCAACACAATATGAATAAAAGCGTAAATGCGTAAACCATAAATACAAAATACTTCCTGTATTCCAATGCATTAACGCCCCCTTTTGGTTGTCCCTGTACCATAACTCATAATCGAATCAATGAATGATATTATGGTTTTAAACAAATGTCATGACATATTTCAATTCCTCAAATCCTCAACCAATCCCTAGTCCATTTATCACAATGTATTTTAATGCCCCTCGCTTCACATATAAGCGGCATAGAATAACCTCGCTTCAATGGACATGCGGTACTCCCACCCCTCGCTTCACATTTTAGCTGCAAATATTCTTTCCTCGCTTCATATGATAACCTCGCTTCAATGTGACATGGGGTACTCCCACCCCTCGCTTCACATTTAGCGGCACAAAAATAAATGGCTGCAAGCGTTAAAATCATCAAGGTGATAACCATGACTCATGGGATGCGCATCAATCAATCAACACATACATATGCAATCATAATGTATGGATCAACATGTATTTGCATCTACCATGCACAAGTCAATACACACTTGCATCTACAATGCATATCCCAATGCGTATATAAATTACATGTTACCGTTGGGTGCCCGTACGTCTTCTACGTACCTTTCCAAAATATGGTATGTTGCAGGACTCTATCCCCTGCGTTGTGTGGCTATCTGTGAAGGCTCCTTTTTGCTCCACTTTCTTAGCAAGAATTTAGCAATGAAATACCAAGCCTCCTCCTCCTCCTTGGCTGCTGAATGATGGACGAAAAGATGGGGAAGGAAAGATGGAGAATGGAGTGGTGGGAGGTTCAGTGAGAGGAGGGATAAGAGAGGTATGGGGCTGCAGAATGGGTATGGGTTGGGGGGTTTGATTAATGAGTGGGTTAAGTTTTCTTGGTCCCGGTATTTAGCATGATGTATTAAAATATCCTCACATGATATTTTATAGTATTTATTCAATAAATTACATCAAATTCAAATTAAACATGCTTTACCAAAACAACAACACCCACCCCCATTAATCATGCCATAACTCAAAATCCAACATACACCACTTGCACCCTGAAATGCATTACCAGGTCATGACCACCACATGACTAAGCATTTCCCAATATTATTAATTCAACTCAATAATTTAACACCATAATCCTCACATAACATAATAAATGTTCAATTGTACAAAATCATTTTGGGGATATCACAATTACGTCACCTACGAGCGATGGGTGCTGATTGCGTACCACTGTTGGACGACGGAGACATGTATGCCGCTATCTTGTTAGCAATGAGGTATGTCATATTACTGTTTTATTAGCATTATTGTGGATGATCTGCGTTGATGTACATATATTGTCATGTGTTTGATGATGAGGCTATGGATGTCGTGTTTTGACATGTACCGTCAAGAGTTGACGATGTTATTTTGAATGTCATATGTTGACAGGTACCATCATGAGATGACGATGACATAGTGGATGTCTATGTAGACGCATAGCGTGGTTTTGATGAATAATACTTTTATGTATACGTATTTAGTCGTATGGTTTGAGTGCCAATGGTGAGCACATGGTAGTGTCTGGGTCACTAGTTGACGAGACCATTATGCCGAGCAGGTCGGTCGATGAATTATTGGGTGCGCCGTACAGGAAGTGTACCGCAGCACATATTTGAGGTAAATATTTTACGAGTAGTGGTACCTGTGGGTATACTCTATGGAGTGCTTGATGATAATCTTGACTTTGAGTTGATTAACATGATCTGATCTTGAATATGTGCATGAAACTTGAGATTGACTATAGCACACACACACGTTCCGATTTTGAGATGTGTTGCTTGAATTAGGAGAAAACATGTCTTGTCAACTTTTGTATATGTGCATGAGATTTCTGAGAATAAGCAAGTCATGAAATAATTGTTTCAAATATCAAGAATGAACTCTACCTTATGATTTTAATGCTTAACCGAGGACGATTAAGTGATAAGTTTTGGGGAGTTGATAGGGTTGAATATTACGTGTTATTATGCTATCATATGTATATGTTTTCATGTTGATTCTTGGATTATTTTACGGTTAATGGTATATGTTTCTATATTTCAGGAATCAATGTTGAAATTCGTAAAAGTAGAGGAAATGAGCCAAAATTGATGAAAAAGGCCCAAACAGAGCGAACGCGTCAAATCCGGGAAAGGAAGAAAATTTCAAAAGAAAATTGACCGCTTTATTTTTAAACAAAAGATATTTCAAAGAATGGTTTGAAGCGATTCTACCGCAAGTGCACGGTTGTCAAGTTTTAGTATAGTGAAAATTAAGTACAGGTTGTCGAATCCACAGGGACTAACGTATAAGTACCAAATAAGATTAATAAAATTATATTTAGCCTACGATAAAAGAAGTTTGATTAACTAAAGCTAAATTAAACTAATGAATAAAGATTAAACTAGAAATAATGAAAAGAATGGTTCCGAAAATGCAAAGGTAAGTTACTCGAGAAAATTACCGAGCTCGTCATTCAATTATGTTATCTCTAATGATTCAATGGAATTCTCAAATTATCAACCAATTGATTTTAAAGGTGAAAGGTTCTCGATATTATTCGATACACTCTCTCGAGCTGTAAAGAAACTAACGATAAACTAGAATAAGTCACTCTCGTGCACCTATTTACTAATTCAAAGTTGCATAGATTATAAAAACCTTATAACTCTAAATCTCTCGATTCCAAGTTCTCACATATGCGATATCATCTCTCGATCTCAATCGTGACATACATCATAAATTAAGGGAGCGTGTTACAACGTTAACTCTCGATCTCGGCTGTAACCCTCAAATTCAATCAAAGCTAGCTAGACTTTGATCTACACATGCAATTAATTTATGAACAATAACAATCAATGCACTCAAATACCAATGAATCAATAATCAAACACAACGAAACTAAAACTCAATAATATAAACTAAATTTAATTCAAATCAAATACATAAGAGTTTTATTGTCTCTCGACCTCTGAAACATCAAATGAAATTTAAAATCAAATAAATTAAAGTTCAGAAATACGATAAACGCTGGATGAATCCGTGCGTTGCACCGTGATTTCTTCTCTTGTTCCTTCCTTGCACTCCGGAATAGATTGGCTCGACCTTGGACGAAGAACGGAGATTGGATCTCCTTTTCCGGCGTTGGGCGGCGGCTCTCCTTGACCTAAAAATCGTCTAAAAATGGTCTGATATGGTGTGTCTCTGGAATGAATCCAAATTCCCCCTTAAAAGCCCTCCAAAATCACGATAAAAAAGGAAAATAAAATCTTCAGGATTTTGCATCTCGATCGATCGGAAGGTTTTCTCGATCGATCGGCGCACTGTTCACGCCAGCTTTTGAAACTCACTGTCTTGCTCGATCGATCGAGAATTTCCACCGATCGATCGAGAATTTGAAAAAATCAGCTCCGAAGTTACTGCCTCGCTCGATCGATCGAGATTTCCACCGATCGATCGTGCCTTCAAAAATTCTGATTCTCACTTTCTACCTGGCTCGATCGATCGAGAGTAAATCTCGATCGATCGAGATTCCGAAAATTTCATTTCCTAAATTTCAGTTCTTTTTCGCCTCGATTTCGCCCGTTATCTTCATATTGGCTCATTTCTTCCACTTCCGATCTATTTTCCTGAAACAAACGAATAAACACCAAAAAACATAATATCATCCAGGAAAAAGAACGGAAAGTAGGAAGAATTTGCAGTTAAAAACACTCAAAATCTAAGCCTATCAACTCCCCCAAACTTAGACTTGATCGTCCTCGAGCAAGCAATAAGTTCAAAAAGAAAAGTTAAACTCGATACTAAGCATGAATCATCTTTACAACATACGTAAAATCTCAGAAATCCTAACATCAATAGAAGTCCTTCAACACTTAACAAGAAGCAATTTCTCCTAAGTTAAACAATACATCGCAACATCGGAACGTGCGTGTGTGCTATTGTCAAACATGAGTTACATATATATCTTTAAGATCAACATGTGCCATATCAACTCCTAGTCAAGATTACTTTGAATTACTCTACAAATTTACTATACATCACTTCTCCACTAATGTAATTATTCCCTAGACTTGGATCAAAAGGTCTTAAAAGCTTATAACGTTAGGCCTTTTGGTGTCGGCTTCAAAGAAAAGGTAGGATGAATTCAAAGAAGAGTATAATAAAATCAGTTCAACTATTTTCTCACATAATCATTGAGCTTCTCTTCACATTTTCTAGCCTTGGCCACTTTGGGTCTTATTTAAATTTTCTTTTCAAGGCTTTTTCTCTACATCTTTTCTTTTTCTTTGCTCATTCTTTCGTCCTTTTTGAACTCATTTACATATAACAATTCTGTTCAATGAATGAGATTCATTATACTCTCCTAGGGATGGATAAAATTGTTCTTTTAGGCTCAAACCCAGGTGGGTATAATGAGTTTTCCAAGAATGCCGAATGGGGGTCTAATCATATGCAATGCATATACCATTCTTTTTCAATAAGGATCAAAAGGGGACACTGAGGAATAATGTATACCAGGTAGGCTTGAAAGGCTCAAACGGTCCAAAAATTGCCTAAATCATCTCCAAGTCTAGTTCCTAATTATAAATTTCGCCTCAAAGTGCTTTCAACTAAACTGTAGAGTTATCTAAGATACTCAAGACTCATCACAGTTAACACAAATTTTCAATTTAATCAATACATACTTCACTCAATCATGACTCAATAAGTGCTCAAATTATTCCTCAGTTTTGACATATAGTTAACAAAGGATATATACAAACAAGTTAAACATTTCCATGACTCCTATCTAGATGAGGATTAATTTCATCATGTATTACCGTTGCAATTCCAACTCATCAATTCTCAAGAATAACTTAATCAATAAAAAATTTTGTTGATAGTGCTCAAGGACGATTCAAGTGACAATTAAACACACAACATGTGGATAAAACAAGTTAAACACGCAAACCACTCCCCCAAACTTAACTGAAACATTGTCTCCAATGTTTAAAAGAATCAAAAGGGAAAAAGTAAACTCCCCTGATCAAGACGCTTTCATGAGGATTGAGGAAGTTTGGCTTTTGAAAGCTCCACTGCTGTAGGGGTTCATCGCTCCACTTGAGTACCTCGCAAAAGAAGGATGCTAGAAAAAAAATCGACAAGAGAGAAAAACAAACTAAATGAAAAATTGAAAATAAAACAAAGCTAATGCAAAAGGATACGCTTGGGTTGCCTCCCAAGAAGCGCTGATTTCTAGTCGTTGGCTTGACCATCAGAAGCAACCATCAAAGAGCGGTTGCCGCCCATAGTAAGTATCATATGATACTACTAATGGGTCTTCATATAGTATGCCCTCAAGCTTGGCAAGAGTGTAACGGTGTAAGCTCATTGCTCCAACAACTTTCTTCATGACATAGTGAGCATGGGAGAATGATTCTTGAATTGGCTTCATCTCATGGATGGCGTAGTGCGGTGAAGTTGGTGGCATCGATGAGGCATACGTATCCACATATGGCCCATAACATGCCTCCATCGATGGGTGGATATCAAATTTCTCGAAAATCTCATCATCCAACTTCACTCTTGGCTCGTTGTCCCATAGGATCTCCTCAGATGCCTTTTCCACTGTAGGCTCAATCACTTCCATAGGCTCAACTTCCCTTGATTCTTCCCCATGAGTCGGATCACTCCCCCAAACTTGATTGGTTGAGTGATCATCATCATGTAACCAGGCCTGATTTGTAGATCTCGTCTCCTCCTCTTGGCAGCTCATTGAGATGGTTTCCACTAGAATTGCAAATTGCTGCTCTAGATGACGTATATAATTGGTCTGGTTCTCTAAACGTTGCTCAGTTGATGCCATGAGTCTAAATAACATATTCACTGATTGAGACGTTCCTTCTACAAAACTATCTTTCTTCTCGCTGTGATGCTCAAAGGTTTGGTGTGTATCATTAGGGTAGTGGGGCTCTGGTGGGTATTGGTGACTCCAACCTTGCAAGGAAGGATCACAATGCCAGTGGTAATCGAAGTCCGCCATATCATTGAACAGGTGTAATACACTGTCCTCATCTCTATCAACCAGGGGACTCCCAGTCACCAGTGCTCCTCTGAATACCCATCCTCGTGTCTGTGCATCCAAACCTTTGAAGAAATGTTGCAGAAGAGTATAGTTCGATAAGTTGTGATACCTGAATGTGTCTGCCAGTTCATTGAATCTCTCCCACGCCGAACAAAACGGCTCTGAAAATTGTTGGGCAAATCTTGTGAAGACTTGTTGATGAAGCATCACAAGTACCTCGCAAGAAAAACAAATAACATACTTAAATAAAATAAATTTTTTTTTTCGAAAATAACAAAAAAAGAAAAAGAAAACAAAAACGCAAATAATAAAATTGGCTAAATTACAATTAACTAATCTCGTATGATATTATACAGATTAGTCCCCGGCAACGGCGCCAAAAACTTGACCGCTTTATTTTTAAACAAAAGATATTTCAAAGAATGGTTTGAAGCGATTCTACCGCAAGTGCACGGTTGTCAAGTTTTAGTATAGTGAAAATTAAGTACAGGTTGTCGAATCCACAGGGACAACGTATAAGTACCAAATAAGATTAATAAAATTATATTTAGCCTACGATAAAAGAAGTTTGATTAACTAAAGCTAAATTAAACTAAAGAATAAAGATTAAACTAGAAATAATGAAAAGAATGGTTCCGGAAATGCAAAGGTAAGTTACTCGAGAAAATTACCGAGCTCGTCGTTCAATTATGTTATCTCTAATGATTCAATGGAATTCTCAAATTATCAACCAATTGATTTTAAAGGTGAAAGGTTCTCGATATTATTCGATACACTCTCTCGAGCTGTAAAGAAACTAACGATAAACTAGAATAAGTCACTCTCGTGCACCTATTTACTAATTCAAAGTTGCATAGATTATCAAAACCTTATAACTCTAAATCTCTTGATTCCAAGTTCTCACATATGCGATATCATCTCTCGATCTCAATCGTGACATACATCATAAATTAAGGGAGCGTGTTACAACGTTAACTCTCGATCTCGGCTGTAACCCTCAAATTCAATCAAAGCTAGCTAGACTTTGATCTACACATGCAATTAATTTATGAACAATAACAATCAATGCACTCAAATACCAATGAATCAATAATCAAACACACCGAAACTAAAACTCAATAATATAACTAAATTTAATTCAAATCAAATACATAAGAGTTTTATTGTCTCTCGACCTCTGAAACATCAAATGAAATTTAAAATCAAATAAATTAAAGTTCAGAAATACGATAAACGCTGGATGAATCCGTGCGTTGCACCGTGATTTCTTCTCTTGTTCCTTCCTTGCACTCCGGAATAGATTGGCTCGACCTTGGACGAAGAACGGAGATTGGATCTCCTTTTCCAGCGTTGGGCGGCGACTCTCCTTGACCTAAAAATCGTCTGAAATGGTCTGATATGGTGTGTCTCTGGAATGAATCCAAATTCCCCCTTAAAAGCCCTCCAAAATCACGATAAAAAAGGAAAATAAAATCTTCAGGATTTTGCGTCTCGATCGATCGGAAGGTTTTCTCGATCGATCGGCGCACTGTTCACGCCAGCTTTTGAAACTCACTGTCTTGCTCGATCGATCGAGAATTTCCACCGATCGATCGAGAATTTGAAAAAATCAGCTCCGAAGTTACTGCCTCGCTCGATCGATCGAGATTTCCACCGATCGATCGAGCCTTCAAAAATTCTGATTCTCACTTTCTGCCTGGCTCGTCGATCGAGAGTAAATCTCGATCGATCGAGATTCCGAAAATTTCATTTCCTAAATTTCAGTTCTTTTTCGCCTCGATTTCGCCCGTTATCTTCATATTGGCTCATTTCTTCCACTTCCGATCTATTTTCCTGAAACAAACGAATAAACACCAAAAAGCATAATATCATCCAGGAAAAAGAACGGAAAGTAGGAAGAATTTGCAGTTAAAAACACTCAAAATCTAAGCCTATCAAAAATAAATAATAAATAAAAAGCATCTCGATCGATCGAGGCTGGCAGAACTTTGGCGATCGATCGAGCAGTCAGTCTCGATCGATCGGCCAAAGGAATTTTCTGAAAAATAAATGCCTTATAGAGTTTGGGTCCAAGAGGGAAGTCCTTGATTCCCTTCCATCGGGCTGTTGATTTGAGGTACTTCCAGGATTGAAGTACCAGAGCTGGTTGATTAAGTACGTAGCTCCAGAGTTGAGATCGAGCGGTGTATGGAGGTGCTTCCAGGTTGAAGTACCAATAGCCGCATTCGGTAGAGTATCTTATACATTAGATACACGTTTATTCATTGGGTGCTCGCGTGTGAGTACGTTTTTACGTGTATATGGAATGTATGAATGGGCAATGACTTTTCTCTCTTCATTTATTGGTTACATGCAATTAAATACGGAATTGCTAAATGAACTGTGAGCATGTTAGTGTATTATGAGGGTGCATGCTATGTAAGTGATCTTGGTTTGGGAATTTGAATACTATGTGGATTAAATGCAAGAAATTTTTTGGATAGTATATAATGTAGACTTGCATATGGTTTTTCCCCATGATAATATGATGTATGCACTAATGTTATGGATTAATACACTAATAACGGGTTAAGGGCACGGAGGTCCTTACTGATAGGGTTGGGAGTGATATGAGAGATGGGAGTGATTGGAGAGTAAAAAGAAGGGGTGGTGGTATAGGGGTTAATTAAACATGTCCCGGTATTTAGCATGATGTATAAAATATCCTATCATGATATTTTAATTGCATTTTCCAAAAAAATGCACAATAATCTCAATTACACATGCTTTACCAAAAAATTAATACCTACCCCAAATAAATCATGCCAACACCCAATTTACCAACATGCATCACATGCAACCTGAAATGCATTACCAGGTCACACCCACCACATGACTAAGCATTTCACCATATTAATAATTCAACACTAAATTAATTAACACCATAATGATCACATAGACATAATTAATGCCCAAATGCATATAATTATTTTGGGGATATCACATTGACATTATTGGCCAACCTGCTATGAAGGATTTCGGAGCTATCTCTTCTACATATCATACAAAATTGAAGTTCCCTACAAGCATGGAGGTTGGAGTGTTGCATGGATATCATAATGCCAACAGAGCAAACCCTGGAAGGACCAACTTTGAATTGTGCCGAAGAGGAGCCAGAATTAGTAGAACTCAACTCCCCCCCAAAAGGTGGTAAAAGTAGCTGATGATTTGGACCATGAGGTCTGTACTAAGATGGTTACATTTCTAAAATATCATGAGGAAATATTTGCATTGTTAGCTCGGGAGCTCGGAGGTGTTCATTCCACTTTTAGGCAACACCGCCTCAATATTCTTACAAGTGTTAGACCTTTCAAACAAATAAAGAGACATTTCGACCCAGAGAAGGATAAAGTTATCAGAAAAGATGTGGAAGAGCTACTCCGAGCTGGTAACATCTGATCGCTATTATTTTAAACAATATTTTTCATCGTAGCGATTGCGTACCACATGTGCACGGTGTCAAGTTTTGGTATAATGATATTATAAGTATGAGTGTCGAACCCACGAGGACTAGGAAATAATTACCAAACTCCACTAGTTTAACTATATTTAGTCTACGATAACTGATTGTAATTAATTAACTAAATTGACTAATTAACTCGATAATCAACCCAACAAGCAAACAAAGAAGATTACAATCAATAGAGACAATTATCAAGACTTTCGGTTCACCCATGCAATCCCCACAATTCCCTATAATTAAGAATTAAATTCAAACGCTCCAAGGTGACGAGTTTTCTTAATGCACTTGTTATACCTTGGTCCGGTAACAACAAGTTTAATACTAAGATGCAACAAGGCAATGATCATGCACTTATTTAACACTCAATATTATATGTCAATTTATGAAAACTTCTAGCTTTCGATTACTAGATATCTATAGCTATCACACGTGTATTTGACTTCATCTCTCGATATCAGTAAGGCATCCACAGTTTAATTTACTATATCGTATCGCAATCTCCTATGAACAATTCAATTTCAATAAATAATGAATCAAGGATATTAAGCCATTGAAAGCATGAACACAATAAATTAAACTCAAAGAATTTGTAAGAATCAATCAAAACTTAATTAAAATCGTGGGTTCAAAACATAAGATCCCCTAAGTCTTGACAACAAACTAGCCTACAATCTTCATCAAATAACATTGCATAAACTTGTTTTGCAACAATTTAAACATTAAAATCTAAGAAAATAGAGAATTAGAGTTAGAAATACGGAAATAACGAGAGACTTTGACTCATTGCGTTGCTCCGTCGTCCCGTCTCTTCCGATGCGTCTTCTCTTCAATGGTTATGGTGTATTGATGGTTGGGTGTAAGACCCCAACGTCCCAATACGTCAATAATCTGATTATGACGTCATTTGAGTATGTAAAAATTTCTTTTCTTTAAAGAATCATTACATGCTTCACATAATCCCCATGACTTTTATAAAAATTTGGGCAGAGTCTCCCCATAATTTGGGCTATCCGAAAATATAACACATTACTAAAAATAACTCCCAGCCAGGGAAAAACACAATACTAAAAGAACATAAATAAGTTCCCGGCCAGGGAAAATACAGTACTAAGGTGATATAAAAAGTGGTCTTCAACACCATTATACAGTCCATATACATGACTCCAAGTGCTCACATACGAGCAGCAAATAAATGAATGCCAATTAAATGCATAAATAGTGCATGCCTTCAATATTCAAACTACACTCCGGGGAGCAGCATCATTCAACGAGTTCGAGCTTACCATCCCAAAACGTCGTAGTACATGTCGTACCTGTTCTACCTGTTTCAACAGAAACAACCCCCACACAGGGTGAGCATACCAACATCACACTACCCATATCATAACAATGCATAAAGATCATGATACGATCCTAATATCACAATTTACAAATATTGAAAATCTATAAATATGTACTCCCTGTACAGTTCTGAATCTGTATAGCTTCCACTCACTGTTCCTGTTTCAAACTCACACGCTTTCATAACATCAAGTTTAGTATCGTTATTTAAACATGATACTCCTCAACACGATAAATTCAATACAACCAAAATCTATTATTTATGCTTAATCATAAACAATATCATATCGCATATGATCCTGCCTATCAATATCTCATTCTCGACATTTTCTCATATTGATCATGCCCCAGGCATCAATACTCAGCTCGTATACTCGGATCACGTATAACTACGCATCACTCATACCACACATACATATATACTTATTCATATTTTCGGATCACGTACAAATACGTATCCACCATGCCACATATGTCATACTCAACACACATATACATTTCTTATGTTCCATCATGACATTTAATAATTCATGAATATATGAATGTGTAAGTACTTCGTAATAAGTATACCTGCTCGTACGTCACTACGTACCTTATAGTCGACGACATGAACAAGCCACCTTTGACGTCCTGAGACCGTTGAGTATCTATATTGAATATCAATTTATCAGTTCATTAATAATACAATTGATATCATTTATATGCATTTCAACTTCAATTCAATATAACATACTCAATCTCAATTAGCATACAAGCCATTACCTTCCATTTATTGGAGTTATCACTAACTCAAGTATGTACATTACTAAGGTTCAACATATATAACCTTAACTCATTGTTCGAGAATTCCTCAAAACATAATCATCATATAAAATGAGCGTGCAAGTCACAAATATTCATTTAATTTAATTTTTAACATCCATTATAAGGTTAGAACAAGATTCCCAACTTTTATCTCATAAATCACCCACAACTCACAAACATCTCATACCATTGCCCAATACCCACCAACACTATAATAATAGTTACAAGCCATAGAAGTTCATTCTTTTCTCCACCTACTCACAAGGCTTAGACCCACACTTGAATCACATTTAAGCATATTTTCAAACACATTATAAGCATGATTTGCAAGTTAAAGTTGGCTTTTATAATCAACCAAGACAACCACAAAAATTCGAGTCATAATTAACTTCCAACAATCAATAACATTTCTCATGCTATCCAATTCCCAATTACCATATTCATATTTGAATTATAGCCACATAATCGCCTTAACCCATTACACCAACCCAAGCTAACCTTCTACATTATCAAACACCATTCCAACCCAAGCCACAACATATACACACATATTTAGAAGTCTCATACATTAATCAATACATGATGGAATGCACATTTTCTTGTATAAACTTCACCTACACCATACTACAAGCTAGACACACACACACACACACGTAGAAACACACTCACACACACACTGCTGCACACACGCACACACAGCGGCACACACTCGCACACACATCTGCACACACTCTTTATATGGACAAGAACAACACAAAACATTATCAATAAGCCAAAAATCGAACCACATAACAAACCCTTCCAATAAAGCTACCAAAAAATCGAACCAGTGCTTCATAAACTACCATGGAAAGAGTGATTAGGGTAAGAGGGAAATTACCCCTTCAATGTCTGCGCAAAAAAAAACCGAGCTTCAATGGAGGGAACAAATCGCTACTTGGGCGAGGGTTTGGGGGCGTGAAGAAAGGAGGGGGAAAGAATGAGGGAGCCGATTTTTTTTGAGTGTGTGTTAGAAGGTGGAGTGTGTTTTATTCTTTTGTATCTCATCCCATGCTTTAAGTTAATTTTATACCTATACACTTCCTTCTAATTAAAATCTTTACTACATCTACCAAAAGATTTAAATGCTTCTTAAAATTTACTCAATGTACAAATTCCTCCCGAAATTATTTATTTCGAATTTAGGACTAAAATACATTCTCGAGAATTTGAGGATCTCTTTGAATTTAATTAATACTATAAGCTCAACCAAGATTTATTTATCCGACCCGGGTCCAACATATGATGCCGAATAATTTAAATCCTTAAATGTTATTTAAATACCACAACTAGATCAAATGAATAATTATCAAATATTCCGAGCATCACAATTCTTCCCAACTAATAAGATTTTGTCCTCGAAATTTAAAATGCATGCTTACCATAAAAGACAACAACAGCCACAGATCATCAATATCAAATCATGATGAATGGCCTACATCAATATTTCTATGTCACGATTATACTCCATCTGAAACAAGGGGTCAACATCAATATCGAATAATTCATATCATACCTTTGTAGATGGAATCATCTACAATACACAATAGCATCATAGTATCATGCTCATCACAGTACTCACATGCTCTTAAGCACCAACTTCCGCATTTCATCACCCAAATATCATCTGTCATGGGACAAGTACAAAATAAACTCATTAGCATTTCTCAAATACTCATAACATAACCACGTACCTTGTCAGTTACGCATTTGGATATTCTTAATGTTTCCATCATCGAACATTAATTCCCTGCGTCAAAAGTTTCACGCAATCCTATACACAACATGCTACTGCACACTATCACATATCTATGTGATTGAAATTCAACATAAGAATCAATTCCACGCCTCAATGACATAATTAATTTCGATCCTTTATTCAACAACGTATTATTTCATGAATAATTCATGATTCTCATACATCAGTCTCATCGCATATATCATCATTTATATGCTTCCCAGTTTCTAACACAATATCATAATGATAGATAATCTAAAGTGAATACTCATAAATCCCATGTATTCTCATTATGACATCATTATATTGTCTATCACATCATGTCTAACTCATCATTAATCCCTCAATGATTATTTATCAGTGTTGTCATTATATACCAGAGAATAACATCATAATTTCGTACTTACTATGTCGACCCACAACATTCACAATGATCGCACATCCACACAGGATATCCGTAGCGATCTCACGTCATCCCGTGACGTTCCATGTCATCTCATGACCTGTTCATTAACCTCATTCCAACATTGTTAAATTTAACTCAACATAACATGATTAACAGATCATTAATCTCACAGTATACAAAACAATCATGTTTTTTTTTTATAAACCAATATCATTTCAATCTGATCATCATTACCCCATTGTTATCTCGTCTGTTCACAACTAATCAATGAACATATCAAGACTATACGTCATTTCAGTTTCTTTTTAAATTCTTCCTCATTTTTTTTATTGGTTATCCTAAATCATAACAATCAATCGTGATAGTTCACAATCCACATATATCAAACATATTAAACCAAACGAAATGGTTTACCTCAATTCCTCGTTCACCTGGAACATTCCAATATCCTCTCACCTACAGCTCGTGTATCCGAGAAATAACAACATAGGTGTCATAACAAGGTATTCACTGCCATCTGCAATCATATGTCATTAATACTCATCGCTTAACGTAATTGCGGTACAACAATATTCATCGCTAATAACGATAGTGGTACTAAGATATTCATTGCTAACACAATAGCAATACGTCAATACGCATCGCCAACAATGGCATGTATAATCTCATCGTCACTACGGGCATGCACAATTTCATCGCCACGACTGGCATACATTTAATATCCATAATCACAATGCATAAAATTACATTCTTAAAACAATAAGATGTAATAACACTTACTGTACACAATGTATCCACACTTGATCCTTAAAACTGTCCCTGTTCTCAACATAAATATGCCACAAAATATAAGTTCATATCAATACACAATTGATATACTCATCATCTCAATAACATGACCGTCCAAAAATATTCATTGCCTCGACATATCAGCGGCATTCACAATATTTCATCGCTTCGATATGATAGCGGTAAATAATACAAATCTCAAATATCACAATATAATCATACCATCATCTCGCCAATAAATGTCATCAATATATCGGTATCAATCACACCCCGCTATTGCATCCACTGCAATAAAAATAAAAGAAAACAATAATGTCTCTTCATCCACTCTCTCCATGATCGTTTTCACCTGTACATTTGATTATCACAATACGTCAAATCAACAAGATCAATTTAAATCACCCTCCCTCTATAGTGGAGGCACATAAGATACACTGCACACTCTTAATAGTGTCGATCCCGACAATAATCACATCGTATGCTCTCCCTAGCACCAACTCAGTATCGATATACACATCACATGCACTCTCTAGCATTGACCCTGAAATATACACGTCGCTCGCTTGCTAGCGGCGACCACATCACTCACTCGTCAGTGGTGACCTAAAATCACATCGCTCACTCATCAGTGGCGACTCATATCACATCGCTCGCTCGTCAGCAGCGGCCACAAATCATATATACACATCACTCGCCTCAGCGGTGACCCCACTCTACATTCACAAAACATGATCACATCGCACACTCTAGTGGCGACCTCTAAATAAAAACACCACTCGCCTCAGCGGTGACCTCTGTACATTCACACACATAATCACATGGCACACTCTAGTGGCGACCCACAAATAAACACATCACTCGCCTCAGCGGTGACCCTCTGTACATTCACACACACATAATCACATCACACACTCTAGTGGCGACCCATAAATAAACACATCACTCGCCTCAGCGGTGACCCTCCGTACATTCACAGACACATAATCACATTGTGATGTCCAGATTTATTAATAATCATTTGTTGGACTAAATATGATTTGGATTTTATTGATAATTAATTTTAGAATAATTAATTAGAAGTGGAATTGACCAAGTGAAGGTCAACTGACAAGTTAATCGGATCATAAAATATTTTGAGATTGTAAAATATACTCCGATAATATTTTAGAGATAAGTTAATTAAAATGAAGATTTTAAGTTTTGGGTTTTTGGAGTGTGTATAAATCCCAATCGTTGTCTATAAATAATATATAAGTACACCGGCGACACTTGGATGTACAAAACCGGGCCAGGATACAAAAATAAATATGTTATGTTGGGCATTTTCGGAACACATAGTAAAATGTGTAAACTCACGCACTAAAACCCGATCCTCTCTTTTCTTCCCTGCTGGATCATCGCACATGTCCGACCACTCGCCGCTAAAGTCGCGCGCGCGCCAACGTCGGACCTGCTTCCGGCGCGTCCGAAGCACCATCGTCTTCGTCTCTTCCAGGCGCAACTTTCCATACCAAGAACCTGAAGTTTCATCGCGGATTGCGTTCGGATCTTGCAAGGAAGCGCAGCGGTTCGAATTTCCGAATTCGTCCGATTTTGGGCGATTTCTTCCAAATATTTTTGTGGGTAATCCTCCTCATCCTTCAGTCGTTATTCCCCTGGAATCCCTCGTATTTTGATGAAGCTTTGGTTCGATTTTTACTAGCATTTTGGAAGGGTTTGCTAATGTGGTTTGATTTTTGGACTTGAAGGTGATATCTTGGTTGGTTTTGTGTGAATTAAATGGAATGGTGCATCTGTGTATGGTGTGGGTCGTGTACTGTGTGGGCGTGTGTGTACTGTGTGTGCATGTGCGTGTGCTGCTAGGTGTGTGGGTGTGTGTTATACATGTGTTAGTGGGTGTTGTAAGGCTTTATGTTTTGATTCTTACATGTTGGTATGTGGTTCCAACTTGTAGTTTGGTATCTAAGTGATGATTACATGTTTGGAGGTTCTATGCCTATAATTATATGTATTGGAGTATATGTATGCTATGAATTGTTAGGGGTCTAATTATAACCCACTTTAATGAATGGTTGATTGTTGAGAATAAATTGTTAAATTATGTCTTGGCTTAGTATTATTGTTGGTTAAAAGATGAAGACTAAAATCATGCATGGAAGGTGTTTGTGAATATGCTTAAATGTGATTCAAGTGTGGGTCTAAGCCTTGTTGTAGGTGGTGAAAAGAATTAACTTCTATGGCTTGTAACCATGGTAATAGTGTTGGTGGGAGTTGGACTATGTGTTATCTTTGGAAGTATGTGTAGTGTGTAAATAAATGGGTTAGATACATGCTAGTATGTGTTAACATGGAATAGATTTTATGGTGTTGTATATGCTTGAATGTGTATCATGACATGTATTGTTGACTTATGTCAGTTTATTGAATTACTACTCTTAGTAGTGAGTTCTAAATCAAGAATTATGGAACCAATGCATCTTTAATTTATTTAGAGTTGAATTTAAAGCAATAAAGGATATTATGTTATGATTAAGGGAATTTGATATAAATTATGGAATATCTTATAAACATGGATTCTTCCTTTCATGTCTTGGTTTGAATCACCTCGGTGTGGGTTTGAATGTTTGGAACATGTTAATTGGCTTAATTGGATTGTTTTAGTTAGACACTGGTTAGATGTTATTATTCAAACACCCTACACTCCCTTTCCTCATGTTGAACTGTTGTGTCTAGTGAACTGCTATGTGAGTTGGGTGTGATCTAGCACGTATGGGTGTGTGTTTTCTGCATCATGTGTGTTGATGTAGCGGTTGGTGGGAGATAATGGGGTTTTGCATTACCAATAATATATCATGATTAATGTGAGGACGTGTGCATCCAAAGTATTGATTATGATTTGATTCATAATATTGAGTTATTGATTTATGATATGGATATAAAAGTAAGAAATATATGAAGGTTATGAATTGCTTTGATTTCGAGCTAATATTGAATTGATATTCGATATAGACTCCTCAGGAGACTTCGGACGTTGATGATAGCTTGTTCATGTTGTCTACTATAAGGTACGTGGTGACGTACGAGCAGGTATATCTAGTATCTATACATTCATGTACACATGTGATTTGAATATGATGTTTCAGGTTAATCGATTGAATCTGATAATTGAGTTTAAAATGCGTAGTTTGGTAGATACGTAGTTATACGTGATCCAAGAAGATGAGTAAAGAAAAGAATATGTGCATACATGTGTTGTGTGAAGGACACGTGGTGGTACGTGATCCGATTATACTGGTTGAGTATTGATGCCCTGGGCATGAGCGACATGAGAAAGTGTCAGAATGAGATGGTGGGATAACCAGGTGTACATCGATGTTGAATTATTTATGTTGAGCATAAATAATATATTGTTGTTGTATTGAATTCATAGTGTCGTTGAGTATCATGTTTTCAATGATAATACTAAACTTGACATTACGAATGTGCGTGAGTTTGAAACAGGAACAGTGCGTGGAAACTATACAAACTCGGACTTGTACAGGGAGTATATTTTATGAGTTTTGAATAATCTAAACTGTTGCATTATGATTTTGTATAACGATTTATGATTGAATTTTGAGTTGGAGTATGCTCACCCTGTGTGGGGAGTGTTTCTGTTGAAACAGGTATAACATGTACGATGCTGCCTTGGAGTGCTAGGCTCGAACCTTGTTGGATGATGCTTCCAGAAGCATAGTATGAGATTGAGCCGATATACGAGGTTGAGCTGTTGGTAAATATATTAATTATGCATCCGGATGAGTTTCCGTTATTCGTTGCTCTTCTGTGAGCACTTGTATCTGTATATGGACTGTATAAGGGCGTTGAAACCCACTTTTGTTGTCTTATTAGTGTGGTGTCTTCCCTGGCTGGGAGTTTACTTAGTATTTCAGTATTCTATTTTTGTAATGTGTTTGCCCCTGGTTGGGAGTTATATTATGTGATGTCTTTTATTTCTGGATAGCTCAGTTTATGGGGAGACTCTGCCCAAATTTTTATAAAAACCCACAATGAAAAAGTGGTGTAATGGGGCTGGTAATGGGTGAAATCCTTGAGTCTATTTGTTGGTCGAGATGATTATATAATGTTGATCATTGGTTATGTCATGAGATTATGGGAAACATGTAATGATTCTTTTTGAAGAATGAAAAGAGAAAGAAAAATTTATACATATACGACGTCATAAATGAACTAATGACGAGTTTAGGTGTTGGGGTCTTACATTAGTGGTATCAGAGCAGTGGTTAGCTCTTTGGGACTGTTGAAGGCCTGGAACATGCTGATAGGGACGGGTAGCACATATTTATGCATGATAGTAGTTAGTGTTCTGTGACACGACTATTTTGCTTATGTGCATTTGTGATATGTGATCATAGTGAAATAATTATATGTCATGACATCTAATGAATCATAATATAATCTGTTGATTATGATTGTGAGTTGTGACACAGGGACAACCAAATGGAGCATTTTGAAATGCATTGGGATACATGAAGTACTTTGTACTCATAGTCTATGCATTTACTCATTTCAATCATATTGTGGTGAATATGGATTATCGTATGCTCATGGTTTGGGATTGTTCCTGTAGGGACACTATGACGCGAAAGGCTAAGGCCAGGGATGAAAGATACGAAACGGTAACCTGCGTTTTATATACATCATGGATTATGCACTGTGGTTGCATGTGTACAATGGAGTGATGATTTTAATGCTTCGCCGCCAAATGTTGAAGCTAGGGGTGGGAGTGCCGCATGTCACATTTGAGCGGGGTGGGAGTGCCGCATGTCGTATTTGAGCGGGGTGGGTTAAAATACACTCATGATAATGTATGTTGGGATATGGAATATGCTTTGTGTTGCAGGTATGGATGGAATACTTGGTGAATATATCATGAGTCATTGTTATGGATGAGTGATGCTTTTAAATGCTTGCCGCTATTTGTTTGTTTTGTGCCGCTAAAATGTGAAGCAAGGGGTGGGAGCGCCGCATGTCACATTGAAGCGTGGTTATCATATGAGGCGAGGAAAGAATATTTGCCGCTAAAATGTGAAGCGAGGGGTGGGAGCGCCGCATGTCCATTGAAGCGAGGTTATTCTATGCCGCATATATGTGAAGCGAGGGGTGGGAGTGCCGCATGTCGCATTTGAGCGAGGTGCATTAAAATACACTACCGTAACAATGACTAGGGATCGGCTATTCTATTGGCGATGGTTCTTACCGCCGGATATATTGACAGCGATGTCTCATTCCGCTATATTGATTGGCGATGGTTCTTGCCGCCGGATATATTGATAGCGATGTCTCATTCCGCTACTTTGATTGGCGATGGTTCTTGCCACCGGATATATTGATAGCGATGTTTCATTCCGCTATATTGATTGGCGATAGTTCATTCCGACAGATGTATTGATTGGCGATGATTCATGCCGCCAGCTATATCAAGCGATGGTTCATGCCGCTATATTATAGGCAATGGTTATTCCGCCAGGTACGTGTATAGCGATGTCTCTTTCTCTATGTTATTGGCGATGGCTCATGCCGCCAGACATGTGTTTAGCGATGGTGTGTTCCGCTGATACCATGGCGATAGTTCTTAGCACCGATTATATATATAGCGACGCCTCATTCCGCTATTCTGTTGATGATGAGTATATCAATTTATGTATTGATATGAAATCATATTTTGTGGAATATTTATGTTGAAAGCAGGGACAATTTAAAGGATCACGTGTGGATCAACTGTGTACAGTAAGTATTATTACATCTTATTGTTTTAAGAATGTATATTCATTGTGATTATGGATATTATGTATGCCAGCGTTAGCGATGAGTATTATGTACCGCCGTAGGACGATGAAGATTGATGTATTGCTATTGTGGTAGCAATGAGTGCGGTTGTACCGCAATTGTGTTAGCAATGAGTATTGATGATACTTTGATTGCTGATGGCAATAGAAGTTGTGCTATGTTTAGTTATGTTATTGCTCATTGGGTACATGTGATTTAGGCCCAAGAGAATATTGGACCGATCCAGGAGGACGAAGTATCGAGGTAAACCGTTTCAGTTGGTTGAACATATTGATATATGTTGATTCGAGTTATTTTGTTGATTTATATTGATGTTGAAATCATGTACATGTAGAAAAGTTGATAATGGAATTGAAGTGGAACCTAGATGTGTCATATTCATATTTTGTTGCGGTAATGAGGCAAGAAGGGGTGTAACCTCTGTGATAACACTCTCATATCTACGGTGTGTATAGATGAGATGTTGAAAATAGATGTTAATCATTTTGTGATGATAATTATTGTTGTGAAAGCATGCTAGTTTTGTATGTGGTAGGATTAATAATTGATTAATCAACTATAATGTTGAATGGAATACAATCAGATAGACATGAATTTAATTAGTGTGTCACAGGATGACATGAGTATGTCACGGGATGACGCGAGATTACTACGAATGTCGTGTGTGGACATGTGTTCATTGTGAACGTTCATGATTAATGAATTATTATGTTTCAAGGATGAGTGAAAGATTGATATAAATTGCGTCATTGATGCATGCAATTAATTCTTATGTTAAATTCAATCACCCTATGAGATAGTGTGCTGTAACATGTTGTGTATAGAACTGCGTGAAACTTTTGATGCAGGGAATTAATGTTTGATGACAGAAACATTATGAATATCAAAATGCGTAAATGACAAGGTACGTATTATCTTATGAGTATTTGAGAAATACTAACGAGTTTATTTTGTACTTGCCCTATGACAGATAATAGTTGGGTAATGTAAATTGGAAACGTTGATACTTAAGAGTATGTGAGTGCCGCGATGAACATGATATTATGATGCCATTGTGTATTGTAGATAATTCCATCTACAAAAGTATGTCACGAACTATTCGATATTGATGTTGATGCCTTGTTTTAGATAAGTATAATCGTGACATGAGAATATTGGTGTTAAGCCATTTATCATGATTTGATACTGATGGTCTGTGGCTGTTGGTGTGTATAATGTGTATATACTGTATGAGAGAATGACTAATGGGTTTTCTAGTCATTACCTTGCACCAGATAATAGCCAGGAGATGATATATGAAAGATTGATGCGGAAAGGCTCAAGAGTACCGTTACTTCATACGGTGGTGATGTTGGTATAAGTTGCATACATTTGAAACGACGCAGGTATGAAGTTAATTAAGATAAATGTTGGTGTATTGTCATATATTCTTGAAAGCATGGATTGCATGATTTAACGAGATTATATGATGGGTACTGTGATGAAAGTATAAGACGGGAAATAAGATTGTGCAATGGAATTGTGTCGATGAAAATACACAGGTAGTGAGATATGACAAAGAAGCTTGACGGTTAAACACTTCTTGCGATCGTTGGTGCAATGGGGCACATGTGTGAGCCACGATGATTCCGAAGACTGTCATCTTACAGATGGTAAAGTCACTATATCGAGCTATAAAGGGTACGTAAATTTTACAGTTGGCTTTTATGGTAAGCATGCGTTGAAATTTCGAGGACGAAATTTTATATGTTGGGGTGAATTGTGATGTCCAGATTTATTAATAATCATTTGTTGGACTAAATATGATTTGGATTTTATTGATAATTAATTTTAGAATTAATTAATTAGAAGTGGAATTGACCAAGTGAAGGTCAACTGACAAGTTAATCGGAGCATAAAATATTTTGAGATTGTAAAATATACTCCGATAATATTTTAGAGATAAGTTAATTAAAATGAAGAATTTAAGTTTTGGGTTTTTGGAGTGTGTATAAATCCCAATCGTTGTCTATAAATAATATATCAGTACATCGGCGACACTTGGATGTACAAAACCGGGCCAGGATACAAAAATAAATATGTTATGTTGGGCATTTTCGGAACACATAGTAAAATGTGTAAACTCGCGCACTAAAACCCGATCCTCTCTTTTCTTCTCTGCTGGATCATCGCACATGTCCGACCACTCGCCGCTAAAGTCGCGCGCGCGCCACCGTCGGACCTGCTTCCGGCGCGTCCAAACCACCATCGTCTTCGTCTCTTCCAGGCGCAACTTTCCATACCAAGAACCTGAAGTTTCGTCGCGGATTGCCTTCGGATCTTGCAAGGAAGCGCAGCGGTTCGAATTTCCGAATTCGTCCGATTTTGGGCGATTTCTTCCAAATATTTTAGTGGGTAATCCCCCTCATCCTTCAGTCGTTATTCCCCTGGAATCCCTCGAATTTTGATGAAGCTTTGGTTCGATTTTTACTAGCATTTTGGAAGGGTTTGCTAATGTGGTTCGATTTTTGGACTTGAAGGTGATATCTTGGTTGGTTTTGTGTGAATTAAATGGAATGGTGCATCTGTGTATGGTGTGGGTCGTGTACTGTGTGGGCGTGTGTGTACTGTGTGTGCATGTGCGTGTGCTGCTAGGTGTGTGGGTGTGTGTTATACATGTGTTAGTGGGTGTTGCAAGGCTTTATGTTTTGATTCTTACATGTTGGTATGTGGTTCCAACTTGTAGTTTGGTATCTAAGTGATGATTACATGTTTGGAGGTTCAATGCCTATAATTATATGTTTTGGAGTATATATATGCTATGAATTGTTAGGGGTCTAATTATAACCCACTTTAATGAATGGTTGATTGTTGAGAATAAATTGTTAAATTATGTCTTGGCTTAGTATTATTGTTGGTTAAAAGATGAAGACTAAAATCATGCATGGAAGGTGTTTGTGAATATGCTTAAATGTGATTCAAGTGTGGGTCTAAGCCTTGTTGTAGGTGGTGAAAAGAATTAACTTCTATGGCTTGTAACCATGGTAATAGTGTTGGTGGGAGTTGGACTATGGTGCGAGATGTGTTATCTTTGGAAGTATGTGTAGTGTGTAAATAAATGGGTTAGATACATGCTACTATGTGTTAACATGGAATAGATTTTATGGTGTTGTATATGCTTGAATGTGTATCATGACATGTATTGTTGACTTATGTCACTTTATTGAATTACTACTCTTAGTAGTGAGTTCTAAATCAAGAATTATGGAACCAATGCATCTTTAATTTATTTAGAGTTGAATTTAAAGCAATAAAGGGTCTTATGTTATGATTAAGGGAATTTGATATAAATTATGGAATATATTATAAACATGGATTCTTCCTTTCATGTCTTGGTTTGAATCACCTCGTTGTGAGTTTGAATGTTTGGAACATGTTAATTGGCTTAATTGGATTGTTTTAGTTAGACACTGGTTGGATGTTATTATTCAAACACCCTACACTCCCTTTCCTCATGTTGAACTGTTGTATCTAGTGAACTGCTATGTGAGTTGGGTGTGATCTAGCACGTATGGGTGTGTGTTTTCTGCATCATGTGTGTTGATGTAGCGGTTGGTGGGAGATAATGGGGTTTTGCATTACCAATAATATATCATGATTAATGTGAGGACGTGTGCATCCAAAGTATTGATTATGATTTGATTCATAATATTGAGTTATTGATTTATGATATGGATAAAAGTAAGAAATATATGAAGGTTATGAATTGCTTTGATTTCGAGCTAATATTGAATTGATATTCGATATAGACTCCTCAGGAGACTTCGGACGTTGATGATAGCTTGTTCATGTTGTCTACTATAAGGTACGTGGTGACGTACGAGCAGGTATATCTAGTATCTATACATTCATGTACACATGTGATTTGAATATGATGTTTCAGGTTAATCGATTGAATCTGATAATTGAGTTTAAAATGCGTAGTTTGGTAGATACATAGTTATACGTGATCCAAGAAGATGAGTAAAGAAAAGAATATGTGCATACATGTGTTGTGTGAAGGACACGTGGTGGTACGTGATCCGATTATACTGGTTGAGTATTGATGCCTTGGGCATGAGCGACATGAGAAAGTGTCAGAATGAGATGGTGGGATAACCAGGTGTACATCGATGTTGAATTATTTATGTTGAGCATAAATAATATATTGTTGTTGTATTGAATTCATAGTGTCGTTGAGTATCATGTTTTCAATGATAATACTAAACTTGACATTACGAATGTGCGTGAGTTTGAAACAGGAACAGTGCGTGGAAACTATACAAACTCGGACTTGTACAGGGAGTATATTTTATGAGTTTTGAATAATCTAAACTGTTGCATTATGATTTTGTATAACGATTTATGATTGAATTTTGAGTTGGAGTATGTGTAAGTAATCCTGAAAGCATACAACGCAGCGGAATAAAATTTTGGATTACTAAACCGCGGATCTATACATAGGGATTCATATCGGATAAAGGTTTTACGAAGGTCTCACCCTTGTAGCGTGTTTGAGCAGATTCCACGGAGCAGCACCACGTCCAACGCCTCCTCCAAGTCACTAGCAAAACTTAACAGGTTTTGCCTCAACGGTATCCACACGATCAATCGGGTGAAGGGACAGTCTAAGAACAAATTGCTAGACTCGTTCTTAGACCGGAACAATAAGCACACAATTGATTCACAATCAAAAGATGGCACAAAATCACCCTACACTCTTCGGTTATGAAGAAGCCGAGAGAGAAGAGTGAGGCGGCCGTGTGTAGCTTAGGGTGGAATGATATGAATTGTTTTAAACAATTAATCATAACCTTGTATTTATATTATAAGATTTAATTAAGGTTTAAGGCTTTCTAAAAGCCTCATGGGCCCAAACCCATGATTTAATTAAATCTTTATAATCTTTTAATTAAGACTCTTCTTAATTAATTAATCCATCTAATGAATTTAATTTCCCTTCTCGATTTAATCTTTTGTGCGACCCGATAGGATCTTGTAATGTTGGCAGTGACATAAAATCTTATTTTATGTTACAAGCAAGGAGCGGTGTCTAGCAACACATCGAGGCTACCCAAATTACAAGAATGTCAATGATTCGACATAACCTTTAGAACTTGTGATAATATTAACCATGTAACTTAATCCCTTTGTCCATGTGTTTAGATTGAACACGAGTCATGGAATAGTCATACTCGTATATTCAATCTTTATTTCTTGATCCCAAAGTAGAACTAGAATAAACGAATAAGCTCGATATCTCATATCGACTCATTCGAGCATGACCATGCATTTTAGTTCTCACATGATCAAGGGCCAAACACATCTCCTGTTATATAGGAGGGACAAATCCTATCTCGATCAGTCAACATCCCTCTACATAATTCGTAGGGTATCCAATAGTCGCCTTTATAGTATACTCTGTTACGGGTAACGTTTGACAATATCAAGATACATAACTCCTTATGTTGGGATCTCTGATGATCACAAGTCGTGAGGGTTACATACATTATTATCACTATGAGAATTGCATATGACAATCACAGAACTATCCATGTTGCATTCTCATGGTGGGTCTGTCCAGTACATCGTTCTCTAACATGTACCCACGTATTGATTTGATATCTCATATCAATGAACAATTCATCAATCAACACTTACTAGTCTCTACGTATTATCATCATCCCTATTCATGATAATACTTGACTAGGGACATCTTTAAGAATAATACAATATTTTTCTAAGGACATTAACATATATATTAATTCATATTGCACAGTTAAAAGAATAATAATATATAATAATGAATTGTCATTCATAAAATCATATTACATTGTATGTCATAAACAATCATCTAATGATATGTCTTAGGGCATATCCCAACAAATCTCCCACTTGCACTAAGACCACTCAGACATATACCTAATGCCTAGAGATCTAGTATGACGATCATGCTTCTGCTGTGACAGTGGCTTCGTCAATGGGTCAGATACATTATCATCTGTTGGTGCTTTGCATATTTTAACATCTCCCCTTTCAACGATTTCTCGAATGAAATGAAAACGCCGAAGTATGTGCTTGGATCTTTGGTGAGATCTAGGTTCCTTAGCTAATGCGATCGCTCCATATTTGTCACAATAGAGTTCTATCGGATCTTTAATGCTAGGCACCACTCCAAGTTCAGAAATGAACTTCCTAATCCAAACAGCTTCCTTTGTTGCATCCGAGGCAGCAATATACTCAGCTTCCGTTGTAGAATCGGCTACTGTTTCTTGCTTTGAACTCTTCCAGCTCACAGCACCTCCATTTAGGCAATACACATATCCAGATTGCGATCGAAAATCATCTTTGTCGGTTTGGAAGCTTGCATCAGTGTAACCCATTACATTGAGCTCTTCCTCACCTCCATAAATCAATAATGTATCCTTAGTCCTTCTCAAGTACTTCAGGATGTTCTTGACAGCAATCCAGTGACCTTCACCTGGATCAACTTGATATCTGCTCGTCATGCTCAAAGCATACGATACATCGGGACGAGTACATATCATGGCATACATGATAGATCCAATAGCTGAGGCATATGGAATCTTACTGATGCGTTGTCTCTCATCTGGTGTTGAAGGACACTGTTCCTTCGAGAGATAAATGCCATGCGTCATAGGCATGAATCCTTTCTTTGATTCTTGCATGCTAAACCTTTTAAGCACTTTGTCTATGTATGTACTTTGACTTAGGCCAAGAAGTCTTCTTGATCTATCTCTATAGATCTTGATTCCTAATACATAGGTGGCTTCTCCCAAGTCTTTCATCGAAAAGCAATTCCCTAGCCAAATCTTTACAGATTGTAAGGCAGGGATATCATTCCCAATGAGAAGTATGTCATCTACATACAACACTAGGAAAATGATTACGCTCCCACTGACCTTCTTGTAGAAGGTTCATCTTCGTTTTTGATAAAACCAAACTCTTTGATTGCATCATCAGAACGAAGATTCCAACTCCGAGAAGCTTGCTTCAATCCATAAATGGATCGTTGTAGCTTGCATATCTTTCCAGCATCCTTTGGATTGACAAAACCCTCGGGCTGTGTCATGTACACATCCTCGAGCAGATTTCCATTAAGGAAAGTTGTTTTGACATCCATCTGCCAGATTTCATAATCATGAAATGCAGCTATTGCAAGTAAGATCCTTATGGATTTAACCATGGCCACTGGTGAAAAGGTTTCATCATAGTCAATACCATGAATTTGTTTGAATCCTTTTGCAACCAGCCGACCTTTATAGGTTTGTACGTTACCATACATATCGGTCTTTTCTTGAAAATCCATTTGCACCCTATGGGTCGTACCCCTTCAGGTGGATCAACCAAAGTCCATACTTGGTTTGCACACATGGATTCCATCTCAGATTTCATGGCTTCTTGCCATTTCTCAGAATCAGTGCCCATTATAGCTTGTTGATAAGATGACGGCTCATCCTCATCAATAAGTAGTAAGTCACCTTGTTGAGTCACAAGAAATCCATATCTCTGTGGCTCCCGGTGTTCTCTTACAGACCTACGATGGGCTTGTGTCTCTTGAGCAGGTACTTCTTCCACAACAGATTGCGGTGCCTGCTCTGTTTCCATCTCAATCTCAGGTTCAGTGTTTTCTTGTGGTTGAACTTCACTAAGTTCTATTTTTCTCCCACTGGTTTTTCTAGAAATAAATTCTCTTTCAAGAAATACACCAGTCCGAGCAACAACAACTTTGTTCTCGGTGGGATAATAGAAATAATATCCTTTCGTTTCCTTAGGATACCCCACAAATAAAAACTTATCAGATTTGGGTCCAAGTTTGTTAGTGGCGTGACGTCTAACGAAAGCCTCACAACCCCAAAACTTCATAAAATACATACTAGGACGCTTCCCAGTCCATATCTCATATGGTGTCTTTTCCACTGATTTAGATGGAACACGGTTCAGTAAGAAAATCGTTGTTTCTAGAGCGTGTCCCCAAAACGATATCGGAAGATCTGTATGACTCATCATTGATCTAACCATGTCTAACAAGGTTCGATTTCTCCTCTCGGATACACCATTCCATTGTGGAGTATATGGAGGAGTGAGTTGTGGGATTATCTCACATTCCTTTAGATAGTCATGAAACTCTTGGCTTAGGTATTCACCTCCTCGATCTGATCGAAGGATTTTGATACTTTTACCAAGTTGGTTTTGTACTTCATTCTTGAAATCTTTGAACTTTTCAAAGGTTTCATGCTTATGCTTCATTAGGTACACATACCCATATCTACTGAGGTCATCAGTAAATGTAACGAAGTATTGAAAACCACCTCTAGCTTGTGTACTTATTGGTCCACATACATCACTATGTATTAGTCCCAATAAAACATTTCCCTTTCAATATGTCCCTTGAAAGGGGCTTTAGTCATCTTGCCCATTAAACAAGATTCGCATGTTTCATATGATTCAAAATCAAATGAATCTAATACTCCATCCTTATGAAGTTTAGATATGCGGTTCTCGTTTATGTGGCCCAAGCGACAATGCCAGAGATAAGTCGGATTACAATCATTATTTTTAATCCTTTTAGTATTTATGTTATAGATAGGCATATCAAGATTTAATAAATAAAGACCATTCACCATTTGTGCACTAGCATAAAACATATCATTTAAATAAATAGAACAACAGTTATCCTTTATAATAAATGAGAATCCATACTTGTCTAAACAAGAAATAGAAATAATGTTTTTGGTAATTGAAGGCACAAAATAACAATCTTTTAAAATCAATGATAAACCGGAAGGCAAAGATAAATAATAATCTCCTATAGCTAATGCAGCAACTCTTGCTCCATTTCCAACTCGGAGATCAACTTCGTCTTTTGCCAACAATCTACTCTTTTTGAGGTCCTGCATATTTACACAAATGTGAGATCCACATCCAGTATCTAATACCCATGATGAAGAAGTAGATAAATTGACTTCTATAACAAAAATACCTGAAGTGGAAGTCACACTTCCTTTCTTTAGATCCTCCAGATATACTTTGCAGTTTCTTTTCCAATGGTCGGTCTCACCGCAATGGAAACAATTCCCTTCCTTCGCTATCCCTCCCTTTGGTTTCAGTGCAGATGACTTTGGCTTAGATTTAACAAAGACCTTCTTGTTTTTCTTGAATTTCTTAGCTTTAGTCTTTCCTTTGTTCTTATTCACAATAAGAACATTTGTAGGTTTAGACTTCTTGCTATTTGCTTCAAAAGATCTAAGCATGCCAAGTAACTGTGGTAGTGTCTTCTCAATTTCAATCATATTGTAATTTAAGACAAATTGACTGAAGCTTTTAGGCAACGATTGCAAGATCACGTCAGTGGCCAACTCTTGGTCCAAAGGAAAACCCAGCTTCTCCAGATTCTCAATATACCCAATCATCTTGAGTACATGAGTTCCAACCAGACTTCCTTCCATCATTCTACACTGGAATAACGCCTTAGAGACGTCATACCTCTCTTGTCTAGCTTGTTGTTGGTACAGTTGCTTAAGATGCTCAATCATATCAAACGCCTCCATTTCCTCATGTTGCTTCTGAAGCTCAGAGTTCATTGTGGCAAGCATAAGGCACCCAACATCAAGTGCGTCACTTTGATGCTTCTTGTAAGCATCCTTTTCGGCTCTTGTAGCCGTTAGGGGAGGTTCCTCAGCAGGTAAGGGTTCCTCTAGGACATATTGTTTCTTTTCTTGTTTGAGGACTATCCTCAAGTTCCTATGCCAGTCTAGGAAATTTGTCCCATTTAATTTGTCCTTCTCAAGGACCGATCGCAGTGATAAAGTGCTTGTTACGTTGTTAGTTGCCATGGATATCTACAATATAAATATGCAAAATAAGTTTATGATTTAATCATTTAACATGGTCTTATATTAAATGATACTCCCACTATTTTTTTAAAAAAATATCAACCCTCGAAACCTTTAGTGGGCCAAGATCCATATTTCGCCTAATCTTGAGTTAGCTTTGGCTAATCGCCCAAGACTCGGTTATTTAGTAGACAACACTTTGTCAATTACATCACATGTAATTCTTGGATAGTTGGACGAACAACACTTTGTTCAATTCATCAAATGAATTATAATCCAACACATGCCTCTAAGTTCCCAATCCTATTGAGATAACCTAGTTAAGTCGTACCCAATTTAAAGTATAACGGATATCACTTTTATCCTTTCGCGCCTTACTAAGATTGCCACGGTGCTTTGCTTTGGCAAACCCACACATGTACAATCGAAGTTTTTAAAGAGTACTTTTAATTTTGGAAGGCATCTAAAACATAATATTTTAGAGGGATTTATTGATCTCATGATTAGTTTGATAATTTAAAATATGTCCACTACATATAGTTGTATACATATCTACATATATGTGTAATACAATTATCAATCTAAAGCATAAGATAAATCATGCATCAACATACATAATTAAACGTGACATGGTTATAGCCCCTACTAATGATTTCTCAAGCCAATGAGAAAATCCTAAGAGTCAACCTAAGGTAACTTCACAAGCAGCTTCCTTTGGCTCCAATTTGTGAATGGCCTCCTCATCCCGGCACGATGCTCCATCTTCATTGATCATCATCAATAAAATAAACTACACTATTTACAAGATATAGAATTCCTCGATTCACATTCGAGGGGAACATAGGGGAGGGATTACATTTAGAATGAAATAGAGAAGGCACGACTCGCAGGTCGTATTATAAATTACAAACATTCACAAGTCCTATCTAATAGGTCAAAGGGCTATAACCATGCACCATGCTCAAACAACACATAAAGCATGCTTTAACAATTAATTAATTAAATTCTAAACATTTTCAATTTAATTCTAATTAAAACTGTAAAATAGAATTTTGAAAAATTATCGTACGCTCGGGACATCACATGCCACGAACTAATTTCGACTTAGCTACGAAACACCATGGTTCGAACCAACCATGCCCCATGGCTGGACCATGGCATGGGCCTAGGGTTCGAAACCCTAGCCCATGGCCGAGCCTTGTGCTAGCGGCGGCGGCGCTAGGGTTCCAAACCCTAGCCGTCGTGCACAACTTTTGTTCTTCATCGAGCCAACTTGTTCGAAACGCCGGAATTCTTGAGCCATGAATCATGGTCAGTTCATGCACGGTGGTGGCTCAACCATCTCGAGCCAAGGGTTCGAAAAACCCTAGCTCTCATGTGGTGAAGCCACTTATCTCGAGCCAAAGAGTTCAAAACCTTAGCAAAGGGGCGGACGATGGCCGAGCCCATGCACGGCTACTAGGGTTCGAAACCCTAGCCATCATGAGCTAGCCGTCACTGAGCCATTGGGTTCTAAACCCTAATCAAGTTTCGACACTTCCATGCACAATTATTAGCCATAACGGCTAAACCATCTCGAGCCAAGGGTTCGAAAACCCTAGCCCTCATGTGGCTAGCCGTGTGATGGTGATGGCCGAACATATGTGTTATATGGTTCGAATTTCGCCAATTTATATCAAATATAATTTTTATGATGATTTTCACAAACTCGATATTAACATATCATATATGTTCATACAGTTTTAAATAGCATGCAATATAAGTTCTAATATGATTAACACAATTTAATCACAAAATCCGATATGAGCCTTGAACCTGGCTCTGATACCACTGTAAGTAATCCTTAAAGCATACAACGCAGCGGAATAAAATTTCGGATTACTAAACCGCGGATCTATACATAGGGATTCATATCGGATAAAGGTTTTACGAAGGTCTCACCCTTGTAGCGTGTTTGAGCAGATTCCACGGAGCAGCACCACGTCCAACGCCTCCTCCGAGTCACTAGCAAAACTTAACAAGTTTTGCCTCAACGGTATCCACACGATCAAATCGGGTGAAGGGATAGTCTAAGAACAAGTTGCTAGACTCGTTCTTAGACCGGAACAATAAGCACACAATTGATTCACAATCAAAAGATGGCACAAAATCACCCTACACTCTTCGGTTATGAAGAAGCCGAGAGAGAAGAGTGAGGCGGCCGTGTGTAGCTTAGGGTGGAATGATATGAATTGTTTTAAACAATTAATCATAACCTTGTAGTTATATTATAAGATTTAATTAAGGTTTAAGGCTTTCTAAAAGCCTCATGGGCCCAAACCCATGATTTAATTAAATCTTTATAATCTTTTAATTAAGACTCTTCTTAATTAATTAATTCATCCAATGAATTTAATTTCCCTTCTCGATTTAATCTTTTGTGCGACCCGATAGGATCTTGTAATGTTGGCAGTGACATAAAATCTTATTTTACGTTACAAGCAAGGAGCGGTGTCTAGCAACACATCGAGGCTACCCAAATTACAAGAATGTCAATGACTCGACATAACCTTTAGAACTTGTGATAATATTAACCATGTAACTTAATCCCTTTGTCCATGTGTTTAGATTGAACACGAGTCATGGAATAGTCATACTCGTATATTCAATTTTTATTTCTTGATCCCCAAGTAGAACTAGAATAAACGAATAAGCTCGATATCTCATATCGACTCATTCGAGCATGGCCATGCATTTTAGTTCTCACTTGATCAAGGGCCAAACACATCTCCTGTTATATAGGAGGGACAAATCCTATCTCGATCAGTCAACATCCCTCTACATAATTAGTAGTGTATCCAATAGTCGCCTTTATAGTATACCCTGTTACGGGTAACGTTTGACAATATCAAGATACATAACTCCTTATGTTGGGATCTCTGATGATCACAAGTCGTAAGGATTACATACATTATTATCACTATGAGAATTGCATATGACAATCACATAACTATCCATGTTGCATTCTCATGGTGGGTCTGTCCAATACATCGTTCTCTAACATGTGCCCACGTATTGAGTTGATATCTCATATCAATGAACAATTCATCAATCAACACATACTAGTCTCTATGTATTATCATTATCCCTATTCATGATAATACTTGACTAGGGACATCTTTAAGAATAATACAATATTATTCTAAGGACATTGACATATATATTAATTCATATTGCACAGTTAAAAGAATAATAATATATAATAATGAATTGCCATTCATAAAATCATATTACATTGTATGTCATAAACAATCATCTAATGATATGTCTTAGGGCATATCCCAACAGTATGCTCACCCTGTGTGGGGAGTGTTTCTGTTGAAACAGGTATAACATGTACGATACTGCCTTGGAGTGCTAGGCTCGAACCTTGTTGGATGATGCTTTCAGAAGCATAGTATGAGATTGAGTCGATATACGAGGTTGAGCTGTTGGTAAATATATTAATTATGCATCCGGAGTATCCGTTATTCGTTGCTCTTCTGTGAGCACTTGTATCTGTATATGGACTGTATAAGGGCGTTGAAACCCACTTTTGTTGTCTTATTAGTGTGGTGTCTTCCCTGGCTGGGAGTTTACTTAGTATTTCAGTATTCTGTTTTTGTAATGTGTTTGCCCCTGGTTGGGAGTTATATTATGTGATGTCTTTTATTTCCGGATAGCTCAGTTTATGGGGAGACTCTGCCCAAATTTTTATAAAAACCCACAATGAAAAAGTGGTGTAATGGGGATGGTATGGGTGAAATCCTTGAGTCTATTTGTTGGTCGAGATGATTATATAATGTTGATCATTGGTTATGTCATGAGATTATGGGAAACATGTAATGATTCTTTTTGAAGAATGAAAAGAAAAAGAAAAATTTATACATATACGACGTCATAAATGAACTAATGACGAGTTTAGGTGTTGGGGTCTTACACACATCGCACACTCTAGTGGCGACCCATAAATAAACACATCACTCGCTCCTCGGCAGTGACCCTGTCACATCACCCAATCATAAATCACCATCCACAAGGATCACCAGTCATTAATACATTATACAATAAACAGGAACAATTGAATCAGCGCTAATACGTTGTCACGTACCTATGTCAACAGGTAAATGACATACACATACCCGATTGTCACATCATATGTTGTCATATTCCAATAGCACATCACTGTCTACCATTTCCTGTCCTCAGATATCATATCTCATTTTCTCATTTCTCCTGCAATTTATGTTTACTCAGTACTGTATACAGATATGGCGTGCATACACTTCAATTTACACATATACAACATCAAATTATTAACAACATAGTATATCATTTTGTCGCTCACCCAACGACACAATATCAAAATCACCAACTCAAATCAGTAATATATAGTATCACTTATGTTACCGGTCTCTTGTACTCCACAAAAATACTACATCAAGTGCGTACGTTCATTGGCATCACCGGTTATTCTCACTATCACATTCATCGTATGACATACGTCTCTGTAACCACATTGGTTAGCAATAATAACAATTTCCATCATTTCATATCATACTATGCACATAAGCATATAAATACCTTGTCGCACTGACACAAAACCGCAATCATGCATAAATCATGTGCTATATATGTCTATCAACACATCCCTAGGCCCTTAAACATCCCAAAGAGCTAACCACTGCTCTGATACCACCAATGTAAGACCCAACATCCCAATACGTCAATAATGTGATTATGACATCATTTAAGTATGTAAAAATTTCTTTTCTTTAAAGAATCATTACATGCTTCAGATAATCACCATGACTTTTATAAAAATTTGGGCAGAGTCTCCCCATAATTTGGGCTATTCGAAAATATAACACATTACTAAAAATAACTCACAGCCAGGGAAAAACACAATACTAAAAGAACATAAGTAAGTTCCCAACCAAGGAAAATACAGTACTAAGGAGATGTAAAAAGTGGACGTCAACACCATTATACAGTCCATATACATGACTCCAAGTGCTCACATACGAGCAACAAATAAATGAATGCCAATTAAATGCATAAATAGTGCATGCCTTCAATATTCAAACTACACTCCGGGGAGCAGCATCATTCAACGAGTTCGAGCTTACCATCCCAAAACGTCGTAGTACATGTCGTACATGTTCTACCTGTTTCAACAGAAACAGCCCCCACACAGGGTGAGCATACCAACATCACACTACCCATATCATCACAATGCATAAAGATCATGATACGATCCTAATATCACAATTTACAAATACTGAAAATCTATAAAAATGTACTCCCTGTACAGTTCTGAATCTGTATAGCTTCCACTCACTGTTCTTGTTTCAAACTCACATGCTTTCATAACATGAAGTTCAGTATCGTTATTTAAACATGATACTCCTCAACCCGATAAATTCAGTACAACCAAAATCTATTATTTATGCTTAATCATAAACAATTTCATATCGCATATGATCCTGCCTATCAATCTATCTCATTCTCAACATTTTCTCATATTGATCATGCCCCAGGCATCAATACTCAGCTCGTATACTCGGATCACGTATAACTACGCATCCCTCATACCACACATACATATATACATATTCATATTTTCGGATCACGTACAAATACGTATCCACCATGCCACATATGTCATACTCAACACACATATACATTTCTTACGTTCCATCATGACATTTAATAATTCATGAATATATGAATGTGTAAGTACTTCATAATAAGTATACCTGCTCATACGTCACTACGTACCTTATAGTCAACGACATGAACAAGCCACATTTAACGTCCTGAGACCGTTGAGTATCTATATTGAATGTCAATTTATCAACTAGTTCATTAATAATACAATTGATATCATTTATATGCATTTCAACTTTAATTCAATATAACATACTCAATCTCAATTAGCATACCCCATATACCACACAAACAAGCCATTACCTTCCATTTATTCGAGTTATCACTAACTCAAGTATGTAATATTTACATTACTAAGGTTCAACATATATAACCTTAACTCATTGTTCGAGAATTCCTCAAAACATAATCATCATATAAAATGAGCGTGCAAGTCACAAATATTCATTTAATTTAATTTGTAACATCCATTATAAGGTTAGAACAAGATTCCCAACTTTTATCTCATATAATCACCCACAACTCACAAACATCTCATACCATTGCCCAATACCCACCAACACTATAATAATGGTTACAAGCCATAGAAGTTCATTCTTTTCTCCACCTACTCACAAGGCTTAGACCCACACTTGAATCACATTTAAGCATATTTTCAAACACATTATAAACATGATTTGCAAGTTAAAGTTGGCTTTTATAATCAACCAAGACAACCACAAAAATTTGAGTCATAATTAACTTCCAACAATCAATAACATTTCTCATGCTATCCAATTCCCAATTACCATTTTCATACTTGAATTATAGCCACATAATCGCCTTAACCCATTACACCAACCCAAGCTAACCTTCTACATTATCAAACACCATTCCAACCCAAGCCACAACATATACACACATATTTAGAAGTCTCATACATTAATCAATACATGATGGAATGCACATTTTCTTGTATGAACTTCTCCTACACCATACTACAAGCTAGACACACACACACACACACACACGAAGAAACACACTCACGCACACACAGCTGCACACACTCGCACACACATCTGCACACACTCTTTATACGGACAAGAACAACACAAAACATTATCAATAAGTCAAAAATCGAACCACATAACAAACCCTTCCAATAAAGCTACCAAAAAATCGAACCAATGCTTCATAAACAACCATGGAAAGAGTGATTAGGGTAAGAGGGAAGTTACCCTTCAATGTCTGCGAAAAAAAAAACCGAGCTTCAATGGAGGGAACAAATCGCTACTTGGGCGAGGGTTTGGGGATGGCGTGAAGAAAGGAGGGGGAAGAATGAGGGAGCCGATTTTTTTTTGAGTGTGTGTTAGAAGGTGGAGTGTGTTTTATTCTTTTGTATCTCATCCCATGCTGTAAGTTAATTTTATACATATACACTTCCTTCTAATTAAAATCTTTACTACATCTACCAAAAGATTTAAATGCTTCTTAAAATTTACTCAATGTACAAATTCCTCCCGAAATTATTTATTTCGAATTTCGGACTAAAATACATTCTCGAGAATTTGAGGATCTCTTTGAATTTAATTAATACTATAAGCTCAACATAGATTTATTTATCTCACCCGGGTCCAACATATGATGCCCAATAATTTAAATCCTTAAATGTTATTTAAATACCACAACTAGATCAAATGATTAATTATCAAATATTCCGTGCATCACATGGGATGAAGGAGAGTGATGGTGGCTGAGTTTGTTGAGTCTATTATGAGCCAAGAGTCTCCTTATTTCGTCCAATATCTTCTATATATTGTGTTGGAGGAGTGTTGTAGAGTTTGGACACAAAATAGCTTGATAGGAGAAGAAATCTCGATTTTTTTGGGTTTGGCGATCGATCTTCGTAAGTTGCCGATCGATCGCGGATCTCAAAATCTTCAATCTTGCGATTTAGTCCCTCCTTGTCAATATTTTCTCGGTTTGGTCATTTTTCATCATTTTAAGCCTATTTCCTCCACTTTTTATGCATTTGGACCTAAATTCCTGAAATATACAAATATATACCAAAAAGCGTAATATTTTCCAGGAATTACTACAAAAACTCCCTTAATCATATATCAAATTATCTGTAAAAATCACACTTATCAACTCCCCCAAACTTAAACTTGATAGTCTCGAGCAAGAAATAAGATCAAAAAGTCGAGTTCAATTTTGAAGATTAAAATAAACCAATTAGCAGTCAATCATGTATCTCAGACATCTCACTTACAGACGAACAAGCATCAAATTAAAAAGTTTAAAAAGTCGTGCTTTCTCCTAAATCAAACAACATGTCTCCAAATCAGAACGTGCATGTGTGCTATTGTCACTTTCAAGTTTCATGCAATTTTCATAGATCAAATCATGCTGGTCAATGAAAGTTATAATTATCCTTGAGCATTCCATAGTCCTATTTCAAACACTTCTCCACCAATGTAGTCACTCCCTAGACTTGAATCAATAGGTCTTTTTAAGCTTGTAAAGTTAGGTCTAGGTGTTGGCTTCAAAGAAAAGATAGGATCACAAAGAAGAGAGTATAAGCATGCAATGTTCATATTTTTAGCACAAAATTGAGCTTCTCTTATTTTTCTTTTAGCCTTGGCCACTTTGGGTCTTATTTGGATTTTTTTATCAAGGCTTTTTCTATTATTTTCTTTTCTCATTCATCATTTTTTTTTACAATAAGCTAATCAAAATATTACAATTTATGTGCATCTAATGAGAATCATTATATTCCCTTTGAGTAAGGATGAATTCTTTCGATTTAGGCTCATAAAGGTGGTATAATCAGTTGCCAAAAAAATGTTGAATGGGGCTAGTATGTTAACATACTCCATTCTTTTTCAATTATGTTCAACATGGGACATTAGAGATTGATATATATCATGGTAAGCTTGAAAGACTCAAACGGTCCAAAGATCGCCTAAATCATTTCCAAGTCAAATTCATAACTATAAAATTTCGCCTCAAAGTGTCATCATCAAATAGTTTCTAAGGTACTCTAAGATGCTCAAAACAATTCATCAAGTTCACAAAGATTTTCGCTACTACAAATGAAATTCACAGGATTATGACTCAAATGTGCTCAAGATATTCCTCATCTTTGACATGCTACTCAAAACAAGATATTCACAAACAAGTCTTGCAATCATCAAAACTCAAGTTGACATGCATAGTAAGACTAATATCATCATGGAATAGAGACCACTACTATGATTCATTCTTTCTTGCTAATTGAAAAAAAAAAATTATTGCTGCTCAAGAAACGATCAAATTCCACATAAGAAGCATGACTCAGTAATGCACTACTCCCCCAAACTTAGTTCATGCATTGTACTCAATGTACTAAGCATGGAAAATGAGACAAAGCATTTACCTTTGACAATGACCGTCAGTGATCATTGTCCAATTCCTCGTCAGCTCGTGGGGTATAGTGTTGGACAGATCACAGCACGCATGGAGTCTTTCACCTCAATTAAAATAAAAAAAAAAAAAAAAAAAACCAAAAACAAAGCTAAGGGTAAGAAAAAGTTCTTGATATATAGTCTCAAGCTGGACTTTTACCATGTAAGCTCAAGTGCCGCCCGGGGAAGTGGGGGGTGATTTCACATCATCCTTGTGGTAGTGTCGTTACCATTTTGCTTTCACTGTGAACAGTGCCCACCTTCACGGAATTTTTCTCCTCTTTGATGGGCCTTCGGTGTGACCTCCACCTTCTTCTCGCTCTTAACCTGCATCGCATCAACAGACATTGTATCAATTATATTGATACTAAAACATCGGTGCTCAGTGTGAGTAGTGTTCAAAGCTTTGAACATGTCAAAAGTAACTTAATCCCCCCTACTCGTTGGATCAACTTCCCTTCTAGGACATCAATCAATGCCCTTCCAGTGGCTAGGAATGGTTTTCCTAGAAGAGGCATGTATACATCTTCAGTTATGTCCAACACGATAAAATCCATCGAAATGGTGAATTTATCAACATTGACCGATACATCATCCACTATCCCATAAGGGTACTTGATGGACTTTTCCACCATCTGCAGTGAAACATTGATTGCTCTGAGTTCTCCTAAGCCCAGCTCCTGTACATAGACAAAGGCATTAAATTGACACTTGACCCCGAATCACATAAAGATTTATTAAAAGATTTAGAATTTATTTTGTAAGGTATAGTGAAACTTCCTGGATCCTTTAACTTTGGACGTGAATCATTTTGAAGGACAGCAGAACACTCCTCACTTAAGTTTATCATCTCATGCTCTCCCAGTTTCTGTTTTTTTGACAGAATCTCCTTTAAAAACTTAGCATAATTTTGTAAAAACGTAGCAAACTTAGCATCTATTTTTGCTCTCTTATATGCAATGGGGAATGGGGTGGGATATCTACCTTAGCAGGTGGTGTGATGGGTGTAGATGTCTTAGTAGACTTACTTTTATCGCGTGTTTGTTCATCGTCTTGTTTGATGTCTGCCTCGCCTTTTAACTCAACTTGCACATCCTTCTTCTCAGCGACCTCCTTTCCACTCCTCAACATGATGGCATGGACTTGCTCCCTAGGATTTGTCTTGGTGTCACTAGGAAGTGCTCCTTGTGCTTGTCCGGCTATGATCTTTGCTAGCTGTCCCACTTCGACTT
This sequence comes from Haberlea rhodopensis, assembly GCA_907163345.1. NCBI lineage: Eukaryota > Viridiplantae > Streptophyta > Magnoliopsida > Lamiales > Gesneriaceae > Haberlea > Haberlea rhodopensis. The sequence goes on along the minus strand of CAJQUN010000516.1, from coordinate 177,768 downwards.
CCAAGTTCTTTATCGATGCCTCATGATTGTTCATCCTTGTTTCAGCTGACGATATGAACTTGGTTAAGATCTTCTCCATGCTTGGCTTTGGTGCATACCCCGGTGGTGGTTGGGTATAGTTCCTCGGCCCAGTATTGTATGTACTTGGGTAGGGGTTGGTCTGTTGTGGTCGGTTTCCTACAAACTTAGTAGCTTCATTAGTTGTAATGAAAGGGTTACCTACTTGGCATTCAGTGCTCGGATGTCCTCCTTGGCAAAAGCTCGCATGTAACAGTTTGAACTTGCATTGCATGCATGCTTAAACTATCGATCTTCTTGTTCAGCGCTTCCAACTGGGCAGCTAGGGCAGTGACTTCACTCACTTGATGCACTCCGGCTTGCTTCTTTGGCACGTTCCTGTCGGACTGCCATTGGCAGCTATTAGCAGCCATCTCCTCAAACAGTGTATAAGCTTCCTCGGGCGTCTTCCTCATCACAGTTCCTCTTGACGCTGCATCAATCATAGAACGATTACCAGAAAATATACCATTATAAAATGTTTGTACCTGCAGGCAAATAGGGAGGCCACGATGTGGGCATCTCCGCAGTAGATCCTTGTGTTGGGATATGTCCTAAGACAAGTCATTAGATGATTGTTCATAACATACAATGTATTATGATTTTATAAATGGCAAATCATTATTATATATTATTCGAATATCTGTGCAATATGAACTGATATATAAGTTAATGTCCTTAGAATAATATTGTATTATTCTTAAAGATTGTCCCTAGTCAAGTATTATCATAAATCAGGATAATGATAATACATTGAGACTAGTATGTTTTGATTGATGAATTGTTCATGGATATGAGATATCAAATCAACACATGGGTACATGTTAGAGAATAATGTACTGGACAGACCCACCATGAGAATGCTACATGGATAGTTATATGAGTGTCATAAGCAATTCTCATAGTGATAATAATGTATGTAATCCTTACGACTTGAGATCATCAGAGATCCCAACATAAGGAGTTATGTATCTTGATATTGTCAAACGTTACATGTAACAGGGTAAACTATAAAGGCAACTATTGGATACACTACGAATTATGTAGAGGGATGTTGATTGATCAAGATAGGATTTGTCCCTCCTATATGACAGGAGAAGTGTTTGGGCCCTTGATCATGTAAGACTAAAATGCATGGTCGTGCTCGAATGAGTTGATATGTGATATCGAGCTTATTCGTTTATTCTAGTTCTACTTGGGGATCAAGAAATAGAGATTGAATATACGAGTATGACTATTCCATGACTCGTGTTCAATCTAAACACATAGGACAAAGGGATTAAGTTACATGGTTAATATTATCACAAGTTCTAAGGTTATGTCGAGTCAATGACATTCTTGTAGTTTGGGTAGCCTTGATGTGTTGCTAGATACCGCTCATTGCTTGTGACATAAAATGAGATTTTATGTCACTGCCAACAATGCAAGATCCTATCTGGTCGCACAAAAGATTAAATCGATAAAGGGAATTAAATTCATTGGATGAATTAATTAATTAAGAAGAGTCTTAATTAAATGATTATAAGGATTTAATTAAATCATGGGTTTGGGCACATGAGGCTTTAAGAAAGTCTTGAACCTTAATTAAATCCTACATATATAATTAGATAACAAGGTGATTAATTTGATTAATCCTACATATCAGAAACCTAGCCACCAACATAAGAAGCTCTCGGCCACCTCTCAACAAAAGTGATCTCTCGGCCGCCGCCTTGATCTTTTGTGTTTCCGGCCATCTTCATTCGAGTTAGAATCGTGTGTGGTTATTGTTCCGGTTTAAGAACGATTCTAGAAACTTGTTCTTATATCCCCTTTTCGATTTGATCGTGTGGATACCGTAGAGACGAATGTGTAAATTTTCGTTTGTGACTCGTGGTGCTACAACGAGGATTCTGCATCAAACACGCTACAAGGGTGAGACTCTTTAATCATTCCAATATGAATACTCTGTATAGGTCCTCGGTTAGGAATCCAAATTTATTTCCGCTGCGTATTTGCATGTTGGATTCCTTACAGTGGTATCAGAGCCGTGTACAAAGCTCATATCAGAATTATGTGGTTAATTGTTTAATCATATTTAGAATTATATTGCATGCTTTAAAACTGTATAATCATATATGATATGGAATAAATCGAGTTTGTGAAAATCATCGTAAAATTATATATGATGTAATTGACAATTTATGTATACGATACACGAAGGCGTAAAACCTAATAACCCAAAGAACACACGACCGCCGCTTGATCGGATTTTTCGGCCATCACCACACTTGACCCACGGCTACCACATGAGAGCTAGGGTTTTCGAACCCTTGGCTCGAGATGGTTTAGCCGTTGTGGCTCATAATTGTGCATGAAGGTGTCGAAACATGGCTAGGGTTTAGAACCCTCCTTTTGGCTCGATAAAATTTAATGAGCGGCGCCTGGTTCGATCATGGCTCACGGTAAATTGAAGGTTGACGGCTAGGGCCACATGAGGGCTAGGGTTTTTGAACCCATTGGCTCGAGATGGTCATGCCGCCAACGTCATGAATCGTGCATGAAAGGCCGAGAGCTAAAACAAAGGTTTCGAACCATTGTGGCTCATGACGGCTAGGGTTTCGAACCCTCATGGTTGGACGTGGACTTTTGGGCTAAGGTTCCGTGACATGTGATGTCCCGAGCGTACGATAATTTCATAAAATTTATTTTACAGTTTTAATTTGAATTAAAGTTTAAAATGTTTAGAATTTAATTAATTAAATGTTATAGCATGTTTTATGTGTTTGTTTGAGCATGGTGCATGGTTATAGCCTATGCCCTATTAGATAGGAGTTTGTGAATGTTTGTAATTTATTACGGCTTGCGAGTCGTGCCTTCTCTATTTTTCTGAATGTATTGCTCCCCCTCGATTGTAACTCGAGGAATTCTCTAAATCATGTAATTGTTATTTAGTTTAGTTAGAGTTTTTTTTGATGGAGATCAATGAAGATGGACCATGGTGCCGGGATGAGAAGGCCATTCACAAAAGGGAGCCAAAGAGGTACTTGGAGAAGTTACCATTAGGTTGACCTTTTAGATTTTCTCATTGGCTTGAGAAATCTTTAGTTGGGGCTATAACCATGTCACGTTTACTTTATGTTGATGTATGAGATGCATGTTTACTGTTTTATTTAATATTGATGCTTGATATATATATATATATGTAGATATGTATATATTCATATATGTACCAGACATATTTTCAATATTAATAAAATCATGAGATCAATAAATCCCTCTTATAATATTAAGTTTCAAGATGCCTTCCAATTAAAAATACTCGTCAAGACTTCGATTGAACATGTGTGGGTTTGCCAAAGCAAAGCACCGTGACAATCTTAGTAAGGCGCGAAAGGATAAAAGTGATATCCGTGTTATTTTAAAATTGGGTTCGACTTAACTAGCGTTATCTCAATAGGATTGGGAACCTAGAGGCATGGGGTTGGAAAATAATTCATTAGATGAATTTGAACAAAGCGTTGTTCGTCCAATCATCCAAGAATTGCATGTGATTGTAATTGACAAAGAGTTGTCTACCTAAATAACCGAGTCTTGGGCGATTAGCCAAAGCTAACTCAAGATTAAGTGATAAATGGATCTTGGCCCACTAAAGTTTTCGAGGGTTGATAATTTTAAACAAAATAGTGGGAGTGTCATTTAATATAAGACCATATTAAATGATTAAAATCATAAACTTATTTTGCATATTTATATTGTAGATATCCATGGCAACAAACAACGTTACAAATGCACTATCATTGCGATCGGTCCTTGAGAAGGACAAACTGAATGGGACAAATTTCCTAGACTGGTATAGGAATTTGAGGATTGTCCTCAAGCAAGAAAAGAAGCAATATGTCCTAGAGGAACCCTTACCTGCTGAGGAACCTCCCTTGACGGCTGCTAAAGCCGATAAAGATGCTTACAAGAAGCATCAAAATGACGCACTTGATGTTGGGTGCCTTATGCTTGCCACCATGAACTCTGAGCTTCAGAAGCAACGTGAGGAAATGGAGGCGTTCGATATGATCGAGCATCTAAAGCAACTGTACCAACAACAAGCAAGACAAGAGAGGTATGACGTCTCTAAAGCGTTATTCCAGTGTAGAATGGTAGAAGGAAGTCTGGTTGGAACTCATGCACTCAAGATGATTGGGTACATTGAGAATATGGAGAAGCTGGGTTTTCCATTGGACGAAGAGTTGGCCACTGACGTGATCTTGCAATCGTTGCCTGAAAGCTTCAGTCAATTTGTCTTGAATTACAATATGATTGAAATTGAAAAAACTCTATCACAGTTGCTTGGCATGCTTAGAACTTTTGAAGAAAATAGCAAGAAGTCTAAGCCTACAAATGTTCTTATTGTGAATAAGAGCAAAGGAAAGACTAAAGCTAAAGGCTACAAGAAGAACAAGAAGGTCCTTGTTAAGTCTAAGACACATGCTTCTGCACTAAAGCCAAAGGGAGGAGTGGCAAAAGAGGGGAACTGTTTCCATTGCGGTGAGACCGGACATTGGAAAAGAAATTGCAAAGTTTATCTGGAGGATCTTAAGAAGACGAAGGGAGGTGTGACTTCCACTTCAGGTATTTTTGTTATAGAAGTCAATTTATCTACTTCTTCATCATGGGTATTAGATACTGGATGTGGATCTCACATTTGTGTTAATGTGCAGGATCTTAAAAGGAGTAGGACATTGGCAAAAGACGAAGTAGATCTCCGAGTGGGAAATGAAGCAAGAGTTGCTGCATTAGCTATAGGAGATTATTCATTATCTTTACCTTCCGGTTTATCTTTAGATTTAATAGACTGTTATTTTGTGCCTTCAATTACTAGAAACATTATCTCTATTTCTTGTTTGGACAAGTTTGGATTTTCATTTATTATAAAGGACAATTGTTGCTCCATTTATTTAAATGATATGTTTTATGCTAGTGCACAAATGATTAATGGTCTTTATGTATTAAATCTTGATAAACCTGTTTATAACATAAATACTAAAAGGATTAAGAATAATGATTTTAATCCAACTTATCTCTGGCATTGTCGCTTGGGCCATATAAACGAGAATCGCATATCAAAACTTCATAAGGATGGAGTATTGGATTCATTTGATTTTGAATCATATGAAACATGTGAATCTTGTTTAATGGGCAAGATGACTAAAGCTCCTTTCAAGTGTCATGTTGAAAGGACAAATGATGTATTGAGTCTCATACATAGTGATGTATGTGGGCCAATAAGCACACATGCTAGAGGTGGTTTTCAATACTTCGTTACATTTACTGGTGACTTCAGTAGATATGGGTATGTGTACCTAATGAAACATAAACATGAAACCTTTGAAAAGTTCAAGGATTTCAAGAATGAAGTACAAAACCAACTTGGTAAAAGTATCAAAATCCTTCGATCAGATCGAGGAGTTGAATACCTAAGCCAAGAGTTTCATGACTATCTAAAGGAGTGTGGGATAGTCCCACAACTCACTCCTCCGTATACTCCACAATGGAATGGTGTATCCGAGAGGAGAAATCGAACTTTGTTGGATATGGTTAGATCAATGATGAGTCATGCAGATCTTCGGATATCCTTTTGGGGACATGCTTTAGAAACAACAATATTCATACTGAACCGTGTTCCATCTAAATCAGTGGAAAAGACACCATATGAGATATGGACTGGGAAACGTCCTGGTATGTCTTTTGTGAAGATTTGGGGTTGTGAGGCTTTCGTGAGACGTCACGCCTCTAACAAACTTGGACCCAAATCTGATAAGTGCTTATTTGTGGGGTATCCTAAGGAAACGAAAGGATACTATTTCTATTATCCCACCGAGAACAAAGTTGTTGTTGCTCGGACTGGTGTCTTTCTTGAAAGAGAATTTATTTCTAGAAAAACCAGTGGGAGACATATAGAACTTAGTGAAGTTCAACCACAAGAAAACACTAAACATGATATTGAGATGGAAACAGAGCAGTCACCACAAGCTGTTGTGGATCGCCGGATATGTTAATAGCGATGCCCCATTCCGCTATTATGTGGATTTACGATGACTTATTCTTCTATGAGGATTGGCGATGATTAGTGCCACCAGATATGTTGATAGCGATGCCTCTTTCCGCTGTTATGTAGACAATGATTCAGGCTCAGGTGTATAGCGACGTTTCATGCCACTTATTATATGACGAGGTATCATGCCGTCGATTCTATAGCGATGGATTGTGCCGCTATGTACTCAGCACAGGATTATGCCGCCTTCGAGCGATGAGTGCTGATTTCGCACTATTATCGAGCGACGGAGACAGGTATGCCGCTATCTTGTTAGCGATGAGGTATGAGATATTGCTATTCTATTAGCTTTATTATAGCTGGCATGCGTTGTTATACATGTTTTATTATGATTATTTTACTAGCATGATGATGGATGACATATGTTGATGTACATGGACCGTCACGAGTTGACTGGGTTGTTTAGATGTCATTGTTGACATGTATCGTCACTAGTTGACGATACCTTAGATGCCATGAGTGGGCATGTGTCGTCATGGGGTGGCGATGACGATGGTTTAGGAGATGTCTTATTAGACATGCATCATCGTTACTATGAACAATGCGTTGAGTATACGTTTTCAGTTGTATGCCTTGGGTGCCAGTGTCGGGCACAAGGTGGTGTGTGCGTCACCGATTAACGTGGCCCTTATACCGAGCGGGTTGCTCGAGGAATGGATGGATGCGCTGTACATGTGATTGTACCGCAGAAATTGTTTGAGGGATCATATCACGAGTGGTGGTACCGTTGGAATGGCTTTTTGGCCATGTAATTTGACGACATGAGTGATCGTGGAGGAATTGCTCGCTTTCTATTGATATGACATGTGGTAGACATGGTCACACCAACCATGAGGGTGTAAGATGGGTCCTAAGGAGGTAGGATCAGGTTATGTTAATTACATGGGGACATTGGAGTGTCCAGGGTATGTCAGCATTGGAGGAATGTTGGGTAAAGACCCACTACTCTATTGACTTTTCTTCCCATGGTATGGTATGCCGTGCGGAAACGTCCATCTGATTGGTAGGTTTGAGGTGAAACCTAGTGAGGCAGCGACTAGTTTGCCTGCCGCGTGTGTGCAGCACCATGATGGGCTTGCTAGAGCCGTTATACTGCTCGTTGGAACCAAGTTTGGTAAATCGTAAGGTGATACGAGGTGGATTGTGGTGGACTCTGGTAGTCACCACGTCATTTGAAGTTGAAGTTGAGTATGCCTCACTGAACGTATATATGTTTATGTTTAAATCTTAGTGAGACTTGTCTGGGACAGCTCATGATGTTGAAGTACCAACAAGAGAGTCATCAAGTCGTCGTTGTTTTGGCCTGGGAATCCATGTATTTGGGATGCATTGGGTTTATTGCATGTCCTTTCAAATTTGAAACTCTGAGGAGTCTCGATTGTTTATTTATGATCAGGATGTGATTCTTAGGATATCCGGAGGTGGACATCTTGTGAGATGTCTTTTGTGTGAATCTGTGGCCGTGAGTTGCCCAAATTGAGTTGCAATGATGCGACTGCTCATTTGAAAGAGGAGGTTTGAAAGTGAAAACCAGGTTTGGTATGTGTACACCGTGGTATGCTAATGTTTCCCTCGTAACGATGTATGTTAGACATTGTGAGTCATGATAGAGATGTCTTTGAATGATATCTACGATGGAATCGGAAGCAATTCGAATCCTTGCAGTTTCACTTGACTAACTGCTTTTGGACCGTTAGCGTTGAGTTGTACTGACGCTCTTCGACGTTATGATGGGTTTGGAAGTTTATTCCACTCCAGAGATTGACACGAGGTCAACGTTCTCACGGTTGAGGTGTCATACATGATGCGTTCTTACTAGTGGTATTAGAACGAAGGATGACTGTCCGATCTACAGTCGTAAGTATCGGTTGTTTTACAGTCATGAGGGACTGACTTTTGGGATGACCCGCATCGAGGTACGTTTTGCCTCTTGGGTGATATGTTGGTTTTGGTAAGTCGCTCTGTTTCAGAGTTTGAAGTGAGGTAAGTATTCTCGAGGTTTTTAAGACGATTTTGTTATGGTCAAGAATCGAGATTCTGGCTTCATGTTGTTGTGTAGCCTGGGTGTTATGTGATACACCGGTGCTAATTTCGAGGACGAAATTCTTTTAGTGGGGGATATTGTGATGACCTGAGATTAGGGATGTTAATCCCGGAGTATTAATAACCCCTAAAGTTGTTTTACGTGGCGACATGGAGTTTAATCGCGGTGTTGGGCCTTCTGGGCTCGTCTATTTGAGTAATTGGGATCGTTGGATCCCGAGGTTGAGATCGTATTCTCATTTCGGTGAAAACCTGTGAGTGGGAATTTTAGTATGACTCGGAATCTCGGGTGCTGTGTGTGGGCACCGGTAGAGGGTTTTTGAGTTAGAGAGAGAATTTTTGAAAACAGATGATTTTTAATGAATCATGATGTATTTGTGGGGCTATTAGTATTTCGGGGTATTTTTGCTATAAATACCAGTTGAACCGAGATTTTTATTATTGGAAGCCATTTTCCCCACCTTCCCTCTCTCTCCTCACCCGCGCGCCCCTTTCCCGATCCAGCTGACCCCCGCGCACAAAAGGCCACCGCCCGCCGCCGTCCGGCCGCCGTTCGGCGCGTGCCACCCGCCGTTGGAATCGTCTCTTCCAGGCGCTTCTATACATACCAACAATTCGAAGTTTCGTCGAGAATCGAGCTCGGATTTGCCAGAGAAGCGTAGGGTTCGAAACTGGAGTTCATCCGATTTTTGGGGCTCGATTTTGGTATGTTTTTGGTACGATTTTTCTCGTGTTTTTGGGGTGTTTTTATGCTGCTTTTGAGTCGATGATTTCATACTTTCATGGGTCGAAAATTTGTTGCTTATGGATTCGAATTTGAACACTGATTTTGTGAATTAGGGTTCGAAAATTTGGGAAGTATGGTTCGAAATTGCCCTATTTTGGTGAGGGTTTGATTTCGATTTTGGGGGTTTTGGCTATGGGTTGATGATTCATGTTAAGAGATTGTTATTACATGTTTTAGATGATTTATGATGGTTGGTTGGGTTCGAATCGTGATGCTAGGGTTCGAATTATTGAAGATGTTCTTGGCAATTTTTCGATATGTCGCATTCGTTTTTCCCTCCCTGCATGTACCCTGCCCCGGGTCTTTTAAATGATTTATTGTCGTGTGTTGACAATATTTTGAGGGTTATGGATGTGCTTGAGCATGGGTTACATGTTCGTAAATAATTGTGAATTATTTATCGTGTTAGCACATCGTTCCTCAGGGCATGGAACTCGAACAAGGTTTGGCTCGGACTTCGAGAATTTAAGGTACGTTTAGCGTACGAGCATAGTTTAAATGATGTTTTACAAGTATGATGCATGATCTAAAATACATGAAATGCTTTACTATGATGGTACCGGGACTTGATTACGTTATGTTGATTCACATGGTGAAATGCTTAGTGCCGCTATGAAGCGAGCAAATGATGGGGTGTGGTTGCTACGGAGCAAACACCGATAGTATGATGCTACATGAAGTAAGAAATGAAAAAGATGGTATTTGATTAGATATCTAGGATATCTGTATTTTATTCCCTATTGGTAATGAATAAGAACAGAGACGTAGTTAATCAGAGAAGTGATTAACTAGTATCGGAAGTTAAGGAAATCTCTTTATAATATCTAGAATTGTGATAATTGCTAGATAAAGAAAGATGTTACGAAATGTTGTTAAATTGAAACTGGCTAGGGTTAACCAATATGATGATTAACTACATATTCAGGATTTGATGATTTATCTGTTTTGAGAACAGGATTATTACAGGGGTACGCTATGATGAGGATGATACCATCCAGGAAGTATCACATATGTTCCACAATATTTACATTTTCGTAAATTATGTATTACGTCATTATGATTATGAAATTGTGGAATTGGTATGCTCACCCCGTTGGGGGCTGTCTCTGTTGGGGCAGGTGAACAGGTACATCGATGGCTTTGGAGATGAGCTCGAGCTGTTGATTGGATGTACTCCCAGGATCGTGGTACCAGGGCTTGATGGAGCACGGTATCGTATAGAGTACTTATATACCCATGAGGGTTATATACATATTCATGATGCTCGCATGTGAGCAAGATTACTTGTATATGCGTTGTATATAAAGGCATGAGCCTTCCTCTCTTTCATTATATGTTGCATGCAATTGTGGTAGAATTGCTAATGATATGAGAGTCGTTAGTGTGTTATGTGGGGGTTGAAACCCACTTTGGTTGTCATATGTGTGGTATCTTCCCTGGCTGGGAATTTACTTGATATTGCTGTATTCTGATGAGTGTTATGTTTTCCCCGGCCGGGAATTATGTTATGCGTTGTGCTTTTATTTCGGGATAGCTCTATTTATGGGGAGACTCTGCCCAAATTTTTATAAAAGTCCACAATGTAAAAAGTGGTGTGATGGGCGAACCCTATGAGTCTGTTGTTGTTAGGATGATGAGCTTATAACACTGTATGTTAAAGAAAACTTTGTAATTGCCATTCAATGGTAAAGTATCATCTGGGTTTCCCGAATAATTTTATTGAAAGCATGTGCCACACATAATGATTAATACACTAATCAAGGGTTAAGTATATGGGGTCCTTACATCTCAGCTCATCCTCAGCTCATCAGATGGAGATCATCTCAGCTCTTCTGTAGATCTCATCCTAAGCTCATGAAACAGAGATTATCTCAGCTCTTCAGATTGTGATCTACCTCGGAGAGTTCATCATCACCTATTCAGTAGAGCTCATCCTCAGCTCATTAGATGGAGATCATCTCATTTCTTCAGTAGAGCTCATCCTAAGCTCAGATACAGATCATCCTCAACTCATAAGATGGAGGTCAACATCATCTATTCAGAAGAGTTCATCCTCAGCTCATCAGCCGGAAATCATCTCAGCTCTTCACTAGAGCTCATCATTAGCTCTTCAGACGGTGATCTACCTCGGAGAGCTCATCATACAGAGCCCATCATCACCTATTCATTAGAGCTCATCCTCAGCTAATCAGATGGAGATCATCTCAGCTCTTCTGTAGAGCTCATCCTAAGTGTGAGACCCCGTTATCTCAACAAGGTACTAAGGTGCAATTAAGAGAACTAAACATCATATATATAATCAGAGTAGTAATGTCGTGTTGATTAACCTGAGCTTAAGAGATTACAGTACCCAAAAGTTCAAAAAGGAAGTTCATATATTCCTACAAAAGGTACTACATTATAGTCTTACTCTACTCTTGTAGAAGCTATACAAAAAGATTCTCTAACATAGTAATCTTGTAGCACTCCTTACAGCTCAGCAAATCAACCCCGACCCTGGTTCTCATCGTCAAAAGCACCTACAAAGACAACCCTCGACACATGAGCATACTGTGATTCATATTCAACAAATATGAATGTAAAGCGTAAATGCACAAACATAAATACAAACACTTCCTGTATTTCCAAGCATTTACAACGCCCATTTGTTGTCCCTGTACCATAACTCATAATAACACATTATATGAACATATGGTTTCATAAATAAATGTCATGACATATCTTTCCTTCTTAAATCCTCACTTCAATCCTGAGTCCTTATCATTAATACATTTCAATGCTTCTTACTTTTCCACGTAAGCGGAATTCTTCCTCGCTTCATATGGACCTTAGCGTAAGCATTGAAATCCTTACTAAGATAACCTTGACTCGTGAAATATACCTCTCATATTTCACAACATACATATGCAAAAACAATGTATATCAACATGTATCACATCATAATGCACTATCTTATGCATATCTTGCTTTACCTTGTGTTAAATAAATAAACACATAATACATGTTACCGTTGGGATGCCGTACGTCGCTTACGTACCTTTCCAAAAATAGAGGAGTCAAACGACTTTCTCCTCGGCTGTGCTGGCACCTGTGATGGTTCTACATAACCACACAACACAATATTAGGCACCTCATAATAATTCGGAATCAAACCTAAAATGAAAATCACATTTTCCCAACAATGTCATCTCGCGATCGATCGCCCCTGAGCCCCGATCGATCGCGAGATGTTACTGCCTTGGAAACCAAAAAAATGCAATCAGCGATCGATCGCCCCAATATTGGCGATCGATCGCCAAAACCTACTGGAACGTCGCGATCGATCTCGCCTCCTTGGCGATCGATCGCCAACCCTGTTCCTTTGAGCGATTTTCCAGAATTGCCGAACACCTCATTTCAAACACTTAAAACCATATCATAATACATATAATATGCACGAATAAAAATATAGGGGCTTCAACAAACTTCCATGAAGGGTTTTAAACCAAAGTTTCAATAAACTCTTAGCCTAACATGCATCATAATAACCCCAAAAGTTTGACACTCAACCATAATTCCAGAAAAACAGGGCACTTGCACCTTGCCCAGAATTTTCGAACACTACTTTTCACATGATCAAATCCTTCATATAATACATGAAACATGCTCAAGGAAATATACTGGTATCTTCAACAAACTACAATACACGTATTCACATCAAAGGTTCAACCAAAACCTAAGCTAGCATGCTTCAAATATTCATGATAGAACCCTTACTAAACATGAAAACAGGGCACTTCCCCTGCTCGGGTGTTCGAGGAACCCTTTTCGCAACTACAAATCTAACACATAAAGCATGCAAGTCACTTAACAAAACACGCTAAGGGCTTCATAAACATCACATAAAAGTACTCATAACAAGATTTCATCAAACCCTACACTAGCATGCCAAATCTGCTACAAGGAATACACATGCTAGAAATCTGAAAACTAGGAAAAACATGTGACTCCTCACCACTTTTGCTCCTCGATTTTTGTCAAGAAAGGATTAATGAAATCCGATCACTTTCTTCCTAGAAACAGACCAAGTTGCAGACGAAATGAAGAGAAGAAGAAGGAATCTTTTTGGAAGAGACAAAGTGAAAATATCTAAGTCCAAAAATGCCTACTTAGTCAATCTGCTTTCCAGAAAACAGGGGAGGGGCGTGGGTTTCAAACAAGTGGGGGTGGGGTGGTTGCATGTAGGGTGATTTTGGGGTGTTTAATTGTGTCCCGGTATTTCATACGATGTATAAAAATATCTCTCCTTGATATTTTATTATTCTACCACATAAACACAACAATTAAAAACACCTAACATGCTCCCTAAACCACATCATCAAAATAAATAAATCACTCCCACATAAAATACGCCTTTAGCACATAGGCTCACAATTAACAACCCTTAATTGTATGATTACCCACATAATCATTTCAGGGATATCACAATACTCCCCTACTTATAAGATTTCGTCCCCGAAATCAAACATGCTGTCAACAAGAGATAAAACAATACATAAACGCATACCAGGAAACAGTTCTGGATAGTGCTGCACCATGTGTCGCTCTGTCTCCCACGTGGCCTCCTCGACACCCACCCCTACGATCCCACTGAACCTTGATCATAGGAATAACCTTTTTCCGAAGTCTGCGGTCTGCCCTATCCAAAATCCTGATAGGCCGCTCCACATAAGAAACATCGGACTCTATCTGAACCTCTGAAGGCTGCAACACATGTGAAGGATCCGGCTCATACTTCCTCAGCATAGACACATGAAATACGTCGTGTATACCAGACAGAGAGGGCGGTAAAGCCAAACGGTACGCCAGAGTACCAATACGCTGTAAGATCTCATACGGCCCTACATATCTCGGGGATAACTTTCCTCGCATCCCTAACCGTACTACGCCTCTGAAAGGTGAGATCTTCAGAAAAACTCTGTCGCCTAACTGAAACTCTAACGGCCTTCGCCGTTGATTTGCATATGCTGCCTGTCTGTCCTGAGCTGCCTTCATCTTTCTCTTGATAACCTTTACCTTTTCTTCCATATCTTGGACCAACTCTGGTCCTCCGACCGATTTACGGTCCACATCATCCCAACACAAAGGAGACCTGCAACGCCTGCCATATAGAGCTTCAAATGGAGCCATCTGTATGCTAGCCTGATAACTGTTATTGTAAGAGAACTCCACCAAGGCTATCGAGTCCTGCCATGAAGTGTCGAACTCTAGCACACAAGCCCTCAACATATCTTCGAGCGTCTGTATCGTACGCTCGGTCTGTCCGTCCGTCTGGGGATGATAGGTTGTGCTCAGCCTCAACTATGTACCTAGAGTTGTCTGCAGACCCTCCCAAAAGTGAAATGTAAACCGCGGATCTCGATAAGACACAATCGAAACAGGGATCCCATGCAGTCTCACCACATCTCTGACATATATCTGTGCCATCCTCAAGTACGTGAAGGTCATACAGTAGGGAATGAAATGAGCACTCTTAGTCAATCTGTCGACGACTAACCATATGGCATCAAAACCGGAAACAGTCCTCGGTAAGTGGGTCACGAAATCATAGATACGTGTTGCCACTTCCACTCAGGTATCTCCAAACTCCTTAATTCACCTCCAGGCCTTTGCCTCTCAGCCTTCACCTGCTGACAAATCAAACAGCGCTTGACGAATGAAGTAACATCCTGTTTCATTCGCCTCCACCAGAACTGGCTGCGTAGATCCTTATACATCTTCTTCCCGCCCGGGTGGATACTCATCCTGCTACAATGAGCTGGCTGTAATATACCCTGGCGCAACTAGGGTGTATCTGGAACCACCCATCTATCGCCAAGTCTCAGAGAACCGTCCTCAGCCACTCTGAATCTCGATGGCTGACATGTATGAACTACTGACATCCATCTCTGAACCTCTGCATCGGTCCCCTGAGCCTTCCTGATGTGATCATAAATAACAGGCTCAGCTAACAAGGTCAAAACCTGTACTGGTGAAGTAGACACATCATAATCAAATCCCAAATGGCAGTAGGAGCCCAACATAGCTGATAGACACATGGTATCCTCTGCTGTGCTCCTCACCTTCCGACTCAAAGCGTCGGCTGTCAAGTTTGCTTTCCCCGGGTGATATTCGATTTCACAGTCGTAGTCCTTCAGCAGGTCCATCCATCTCCTCTGCCTCATGTTCAGCTCAGCCTGTGTAAACAAGAACTTCAAGCTCTTGTGATCAGTGAAGATGGTGAATGAGGCACCGTACAAGTAGTGTCGCCATATCTTCAAGGCGAACATTATAGCCGCTAACTCCAAATCTTGGACTGGATACCTCGTCTCATGTGGCTTCAACTGTCTCGAAGCATAAGCCACTACATGTCTGTCCTGCATCAGTACGCACCCTAGGCTCTGTAACGATGCGTCCGTATAGAGAACAAATCCTTTGTTCTCTCTGGAAATCATTAGAACCGGTGCAATAGTCAGTCTGTGCTTTAATTCCCGGAAACTCTGCTCACAAGCCTCTGACCAACAAAATGGGACTCCCTTCTGAGTCAGCTGTGTAGTGGCTAGGCGATCTTTGAGAAACCCTCGACGAAACGTCGGTAATAGCCAGCCAGACCAAGAAAACTCCGAATCGCACTGACTGAAGTAGGGGAAGACCAATCCATAACTGCCTCTATCTTCCTCGGGTCTACTGATATCCCCTCTCGTGATATAATATGGCCCAAGAATGCAACACTGCTCAGCCAAAACTCACACTTGCTGAGTTTGGTGTACAACTGATGATCTCTGAGGATCTGGAGCACTATCCTCAGATGATCGGCATGATCCTCCTCACTCCTTGAATAGACCAGGATGTCATCAATGAACACGATCACAAACTGATCGAGGTACTCCTGAAATACTCTGTTCATCAGGCTCATAAAGACTGCAGGTGCATTTGTCACACCAAAAGGCATCACCAAGAACTCATAGTGTCCATACCGAGTCCTAAAAGCCGTCTTTTGGACATCACCAGCTCTAACCCGTACCTGGTGATAGCCTGACCTCAAGTCTATCTTTGAGTAAACCTCTGTACCCTGAAGCTGGTCGAACAGATCATCAATCCTCGGAAGTGGATACCTGTTCTTCACTGTAGCCTTGTTCAGTTGCCTGTAGTCAATGCACAGACGCATTGATTCATCCTTCTTTTTCACGAACAAGACTGGTGCACCCCAAGGCGATACACTAGGATGAATGTATCCCTTGTCAATGAGCTCCTGTAACTGTACCTTCAGCTCCCTCAGCTCTGCCGGTGCCATCCTATAAGGAGCACGGGATATAGCAGAAGTCCCTGGCAGCAGCTCAATGGCAAACTCAACATCCCTGACAGGCGGAAACCCCGAAATCTCATCTGGGAACACATCAATGAACTCCGCCACTACCGGAATGTCCTCGGCTCTCACCTCCTTTTCTTCTGAAGCATCCACGGCATAAATAAGATAGCCCTTGTGGCCGCGTTCCAATAACCGCGACATCTTAACCGCTGAGATCACCGGAATCTTTGGATGAGAGTCTTCCCCATAGAAAGTCCACTGGAACCCCTGATCAGACAGAAAACGTACTATCCTCCTTTGGCAATCTACCATAGCTCGGTATCTGCTCAATACATCAATGCCGATAATACAGTCAAAGTCTGCCATCTCTAACTGAATCAGATCGGCCCTCAGATCATTGCCCTCAAAATAAATGAGTCAATCAGATAACAGTCGGTCTGCAATCACATGCTTCCCCGTGGGCGTCGAGACCATGAGAGGCGTGGGTAACAGAGACGAGCACAAGTGGTGTCTCTCCACAAAAGCAGTAGATACAAAGGAATGGGAAGCACTTGTATCTATCAATATAAATGCAGGGTACGTAAGTAAATGGCACGTACCAGCAATGACCTCCTCTGGGGCTGCCTCAGCCTGCTCCCTAGTAAGTGCATACACCTGTCCCTGCGGCGGTCCTGCCGTCTGACCTCCCTGTGGTCGTGGTGCAAACTGCTGTCTCTGTGGTGCCCTCCCAGCATCAAACCTTGTCCTATTCGGCCCTGAGTCTGTCTGACCTGCCCGATTGGGGCAACCTCGAGCCATGTGGCCCATCTTGCCACAGACATAGCAACCCTGACAGTCACGTAACAAGTGCCATCCTCCACAGTTGTTACACCTGCTTCCTCCTGCCTTGCTTCCCTGTGTGGGTCCCCGATTGTTCTGCTTCTGCCCCTGAGACTTCTTCCCACTAAATCTGGAAGATGATGAGGCCCCACGAGCCTTGAACTGATCCCCTCGTGGCCTCAGACTATCAGCAACAGGCCTCTGAGGTGGTACGAAAGGGGGTACAACATCCTTGTACGCGCCCACGGCAATCTCTGCCAACTCTGCCCGTGTCAGGGCGTCATCAAATGAGCTGGGGTTGTTGGAGATAACCCGATCAAACAGCTCTGGCCTCAGGCCCTTCAGAAAGTTCCTCATCTTGGCATGACTGCTGACAGCAATATGAGGTACATACCTCAGTAGTGAGGAATACTGCATAGCGTAATCTGACACTGACAGGCTGCCCTGCTTCAAACTATTAAATTCATCTTCCTTCAACTGTCTAGCAGCTGCCGAAAAGTACCGGTTAAGGAACCGGGTCCTGAATACTGTCCAATCAACCGTCATACCCTGAGCTCTCAGCTCCATGACTGTGGTCTTCCATGACATGGAAGACTTCTTCGATAACTGGAACTCTGCCAACCTCAGCCAGGCAGTCCGTGCACAGGGTGCCGATACGAAAATCTGTTCCAGTCGCTCAAGCCATTCCTCGGCTGCTTCCCCAGTCTCTGTCCCTTCAAATAGCGGTGGATGATAACTCAAGAACTGGGTCAGACTTATCTCCCCTGGTAGCAGTATCTGTGCTACAGGCTCCAAGCCTACAGCAGGTGGCGGTAATGGATTCGTCTGAGCAATACTAGCATTCATGCTGCCCATATCCCCTACCTCTTCATTCAGGTTCTCCGGGTTAACAGCCGCCATGCTGCAACACAAAAGTTAACAACAATACCAAAAGCAGTTCATAATATAAGCCGTTAGATAACAAGAGTATCTTATTCAAAAGCATGTTAGTATAACACTTATACACAATATGCATCACATGCATAACATGCCCAACAATGAATACCTAGCCAACTTGTCTCTAAAGGCTACCCTTCACTCTTCCCTGGTTATCTAACCACTGCTCTGATACCACTAAATGTGAGACCCCGTTATCTCAACAAGGTACTAAGGTGCAATTAAGAGAACTAAACATCATATATATAATCAGAGTAGTAATGTCGTGTTGATTAACCTGAGCTTAAGAGATTAGAGTACCCAAAAGTTCAAAAAGGAAGTTCACATATTCCTACAAAAGGTACAACATTATAGTCTTACTCTACTCTTGTAGAAGCTATACAAAAAGATTCTCTAACATAGTAATCCTGTAGCACTCCTTACAGCTCAGCAAATCAACCCCGACCCTGGTTCTCATCGTCAAAAGCACCTACAAAGACAACCCTCGACACATGTGCATACTGTGATTCATATTCAACATAATATGAATGTAAAGCGTAAATGCACAAACATAAATACAAAGCACTTCCTGTATTTCCATGCATTTACAACGCCCATTTGTTGTCCCTGTACCATAACTCATAATAACACGTTATATGAACATATGGTTTCATAAATAAATGCCATGACATATCTTTCCTTCTTAAATCCTCACTTCAATCCTGAGTCCTTATCATTAGTACATTTCAATGCTTCTTACTTTTTCACGTAACCGGAATTCTTCCTCGCTTCTTATGGACCTTAGCGTAAGCATTGAAATCCATACTAAGATAACCTTGACTCGTGAAATACACCTCTTATATTTCAGTACATACATATGCAAAAACAATGTATATCAACATGTATCACATCATAATGCACTATCTTATGCATATCTTGCTTTACCTTGTGTTAAATAAATAAACACATAATACATGTTACCGTTGGGATGCCGTACGTCGCTTACGTACCTTTCCAAAAATAGAGGAGTCAAACGACTTTATCTCCTCGGCTGTGCTGGCACCTGTGATGGTTCTACATAACCACACAACACAATATTAGGCACCTCATAATAATTCGGAATCAAAACTAAAATGAAAATCACATTTTCCCAACAATGTCATCTCGCGATCGATCGCCCCTGAGCCCCGATCGATCGCGAGATGTTACTGCCTTGGAAACCAAAAAAATGCAATCAGCGATCGATCGCCCCAATATTGGCGATCGATCGCCAAAACCTACTGGAACGTCGCGATCGATCTCACCTCCTTGGCGATCGATCGCCAACCCTGTTCCTTTGAGCGATTTTCCAGAATTGCCGAACACCTCATTTCAAACACTTAAAACCATATCATAACACATATAATATGCACGAATAAAATATACTAGGGGCTTCAACAAACTTCCATGAAGGCTTTTAAACCAAAGTTTCAATAAACTCTTAGCCTAACATGCATCATAATAACCCCAAAAGTTTGACACTCAACCATAATTCCAGAAAAACAGGGCACTTGCACCTTGCCCAGAATTTTCGAACACTACTTTTCACATGATCAAATCCTTCATATAATACATGAAACATGCTCAAGGAAATATACTGGTATCTTCAACAAACTACAATACACGTATTCACATCAAAGGTTCAACCAAAACCTAAGCTAGCATGCTTCAAATATTCATGATAGAACCCTTACTAAACATGAAAACAGGGCACTTCCCCTGCTCGGGTGTTCGAGGAACCCTTTTCGCAACTACAAATCTAACACATAAAGCATGCAAGTCACTTAACAAAACACGCTAAGGGCTTCATAAACATCACATAAAAGTACTCACAACAAGATTTCATCAAACCCTACACTAGCATGCCAAATCTGCTACAAGGAATACACATGCTAGAAATCTGAAAACTGGGAAAAACATGTGACTCCTCACCACTTTTGCTCCTCGATTTTTGTCAAGAAAGGATTAATGAAATCCGATCACTTTCTTCCTAGAAACAGACCAAGTTGCAGACGAAATGAAGAGAAGAAGAAGGAAGCTTTTTGGAAGAGACAAAGTGAAAATATCTAAGTCCAAAAATGCCTACTTAGTCAATCTGCTTTCCAGAAAACAGGGGAGGGGCGTGGGTTTCAAACAAGTGGGGGTGGGGTGGTTGCATGTAGGGTGATTTTGGGGTGTTTAACTGTGTCCCGGTATTTCATACGATGTATAAAAATATCTCTCCTTGATATTTTATTATTCTACCACATAAACACAACAATTAAAAACACCTAACATGCTCCCTAAACCACATCATCAAAATAAATAAATCACTCCCACATAAAATACGCCTTTAGCACATAGGCTCACAATTAACAACCCTTAATTGTATGATTACCCACATAATCATTTCGGGGATATCACACTAAGCTCATGAAACGGAGATTATCTCAGCTCTTCAGATTGTGATCTACCTCGGAGAGTTCATCATCACCTATTCAGTAGAGCTCATCCTCAGCTCATTAGCTGGAGATCATCTCAGTTCTTCAGTAGAGCTCATCCTAAGCTCAGATACAGATCATCCTCAACTCATAAGATGGAGGTCAACATCATCTATTCAGAAGAGTTCATCCTCAGCTCATCAGCCGGAAATCATCTCAGCTCTTCACTAGAGCTCATCATTAGCTCTTCAGACGGTGATCTACCTTGGAGAGTTCATCATACAGAGCTCATCATCACCTATTCATTAGAGCTCATCCTCAGCTCATCAGATGGAGATCATCTCAGCTCATTTCATCTCATCCTCAGCTCATCAGATGGAGATCATCTCAACTCTTCTGTAGAGCTCAACCTAAGCTCATAAGACAGAGATTATCTCAGCTCTTCAGATTGTGATCTACCTCGGAGAGTTCATCATCACCTATTCAGTAGAGCTCATCCTCAGCTCATGAGATGGAAATAATCTCAGTTCTTCAGTAGAGCTCATCCTAAGCTCATATACAGATCATCCTCAACTCATAAGATGGAGGTCTCAACATCACCTATTCAGAAGAGTTCGTCCTCAGCTCATCAGCCGAAAATCATCTATGCACTTCAGTAGAGCGCATCCTCAGCTCTTCAGATGATTATCTATCCCGGAGAGCTCATCATATAAAGCTCATCACCATTTTTCAGTAGAGCTCATCTCAGCTCTTTAGACGGAGGTCAATCTCAGCTCTTCACTCGGAGGTCATCCCGAGCTCTTCATCACCTTTTTTTCAATAGAGCTCACCTCACCCCTGGTTACACTAGACCCAAGGGTTTTCACCCAACCTCAGGAGCACGTTTACGACAAGCTCACCACATCCTTGGTTACGCCATGCTCAAGGGTTTTCACCCTACCTCAGGAGCACGTTTACAATGAGCTCACCACAGCCATGGTTACACCAGGAGCAAGGGTTTTCACCCTACATCAGGAGCACGTTTAAGACGAGCTCACCTCAGCCCTGGTTACGCCAGGCTCAAGGGTTTTCACCCTACCTTAGAAGCACGTTTACGACAAGCTCACCACAGCCTTGGTTACGCCAGGCTCAAGGGTTTTCACCCTACCTTGGGACCACGTTTACGACGAGCTCACCACAGCCTTGGTTACGCCAGGCTCAAGGGTTTTCACCGTACCTCAGGAGCATGTTTACGACGAGCTCACCTCAGCCCTGGTTACGCCAGGAGCAAGGGTTTTCACCCTACCTCAGGAGCACGTTTACGACGAGCTCACCTCAGCCTTGGTTCCGCCAGGCTCAAGGGTTTCACCCTACCTTAGGAGAACGTTTACGATGAGCTCACCATAGCCTTGGTTACGCTAGGCTCAAGGGTTTTCACCCTACCTCAGGAGCACGTTTACGACGAGCTCACCTCAGCCTGGTTACGCCAGGCTCAAGGGTTTTCATCGTACCTCAGGAGCACGTTGACGACGAGCTCACCACAGCCTTGGTTACGCCAGGCTCAAGGGTTTTCACCCTACCTCAGGAGCACATTTACAACGAGCTCACCTCAGCCCTGGTTACGCCAGGAGCAAGGGTTTTCACCCTACCTCAGGAGCACGTTTACGACGAGCTCACCTCAGCCGTGGTTACGCCAGGCTCAAGGGTTTTCACCCTACCTTAGGAGCACGTTTACGACTACCTCACCACAGCCTTGGTTACGCCAGGCTCAAGGGTTTTCACCCTACATCAGGAGCACGTTTACGACGAGCTCACCTCAGCCCTGGTTACGCTGGTGTAGGGTCTTCCTACCTTAACATCATATAAATCACATATTATGGACTAATCATGCATTCATATCATCTTAGGGTCCGATTGTAGTTTTGAGCTAATAGAGTTACAGGCCAAAATAAAATTTCAAAACTTAATTAATTACATTCTCAATAATGAACGTTAAAGCGATAGCCAAAAATCATGTATCCTATCTTCTTTCATGTTCCTCATAGCTCACTACCTCAACCCGACCCTTAATCTTTCAATCCAAAAGCGTACCTACAGGGACAACACATCATGAGCATACACATCCTTACTTAACATCATAAAACAAAACATAATAGTAAATGCATGAAATCTTAGTTAAGTAAACTTGCTGGTTATTCGTTAACTTCCCTTTTTGTTGTCCCTGATTCACATTCATGCATATGGGCATCTTACCCTATCGTATGGCATCTTACCATATCATAACATCGTATGGCATCTTACCATATGGGCATCATACCCTATCGTCTGGCATCTTACCATATCATAACATCGTATGGCATCTTACCATATGAGCATCTTACCCTATCGGATGGCATCTTACCATATCATAAACATCGTATGGCATCTTACCATATGGGCATCTTACCCTATCGTATGGCATCTTACCATATCATAAACATCGTATGGCATCTTACCATATGGGCATCTTACCCTATCGTATGGCATCTTACCATATCATAAACATCGTATGACATCTTACCATATGGGCATCTTACCCTATCGTATGGCATCTTACCATATCATAAACATCATCATCATAAACTTACTTATCATGATCATCATCATCATGAACATCATTTCATCTTCACTCATCATAAGCATCATCATCATAAACTTACTTATCATAATCATCATCATAAACATCGTAAATACTTATACAATTATTGCATAGTCATAGTATAAGAATGTGTTACCGTCCGATGCCCGTACGTTTCTTACGTACCTTAATTCCAAAAGTGGAGAAGTTGGAGAACTTTATCTCCTTGATGTTGTGGGTACCTGGGGTGGTTCTACACAACCATACAAATCAATATTAGAAGCTAAACAATAGCCAAATACCAAAAATTCAACAAAAATCATCATTTTCCACTTTTTACACAGTGGCGATCGATCGCTGCTCGAGGCGATCGATCGCCTCACTTTTTGCCTCGCGGCGATCGATCGCTTAAAATGTGGCGATCGATCGCCTGTAGCGATTTTTGCTACTGGCCTTCGGCGATCGATCGCCTGATTCAGGGCGATCGATCGCCACCTGTTGGTGCGCGATTTCTCACCATTTTTGTGCATTTTTCAAAGCTCCATTTCATACCATTCAAACCCAAACTTTCCTACAACATCAACATAATCATACCTCACTAAAACCCACATAAAACACTTCAAAAATCATACCCCAACAACATACAACACATACCCAAAACAAACCCACATAAATCACTTCAAAATTACCCTATTTCAAAACCAAACATCATAAAAACTTTAGGAAGGGTTTCATACCTCTTGAAGACTCCAAATCTTAACAAAGATCACACAAACTAAAGTTTTGTGGAGCTTCCTCCTTCCTCCTTTGAAGAATTTCGAAAATGGGGGGTAAATGGTAGGGTTTGAGAGTGATTTGGGGATTTTAAGTGTAGAGGGTAAAGTGAGTTGGGTAAAGTGGGGAAAGGGTTATAAAGGTTAATAACAATAGTACCCCATCAATTAACATGATGTATAAAATACCCTAACATGGTATTGTGATGCCCCGAAATTAATTAATTGTAATCTAGGCATTAATTATGTTTATATGATGAATTATGTGGTAATTGATTTATGTGTTGGATAATGAGGTGTTAACATGATTTTATTGTATTAGTTGTTAATTATGAAGAAAGTGTGGATTTAATGAAGTTTGATGCATTTTTGTAAAAATGCTTTTAAAATACCATGTTGGGGTATTTTATACATCATGTTAATTTTGGGGTACAATTAAAAATCCATACCCGTTTACCCCACTACACTTTATCACTTTACCCCTTTACACTTTAAAATCCCCAATTCACTCTCAAACCCTACCCATTTCACTATTTTCGATTTTGAGCAAAAGGGGAAGGAGAAATCTTCACAAACCCTTGTTTGTGAGATTTATTGTAGGATTTGGAGTCCTTAAGAGATATGGAACCCTTCCTAAAGTTTTTATGATATTTGGTCTTGAAATGGAGTGATTTTGAAGTGATTTATGTGGGTTTGTTATGGGTGTGTGACCGCTTTTATTTTTAAACAAAAGATTTTTTCAAAGAGTAGTGTGAAGCGATTCTACCGCAAGTGCACGGTTGTCAAGTTTTAGTATAGTGAAAATTAAGTAGGGGTCGTCGAATCCACAGGGACTAACGTATAAGTACCAAATAAGATTAATAAAATTATATTTAGCCTACGATTAAAGAAGTTGATTAACTAAGCCAAATTAAACTAAAGACCGAAAAATGAACAAGAAACAATAAAATGAATGGTTCCGGATATGCAAAGGTAAGTCACTCGAGAAATCTATCAAGCTCATCGTTCAACTATGTTATCTTTAATGATTCAATTGAATTCTCAAATTATCAAACAATTGATTCTAAAGGTGAAAGGTTTTCTCTATTATTCGATACACTCTCTCGAGCTGTAAAGAAACTAACAATAAATTAGAATAAGTCACTCTCGTGCACCTATTTACTAATTCAATGATGCATAAATCATCAAAACCTTGTTACTCTAAATCTCTCGATTCAAAGTTCTCACGTATGCGATATCATCTCTCGATCTCAATGGTAACATACATCATAAATTAATAGAGCGTGTTACAACGTTATCTCTCGATCTCGGTTATAACTCTCAGATTCAATCAAAGTTAGCTAGGCTTTGATCTACACAAGCAATTAATTTATGAACAATAGTAATCAATGCACTCAAACACAATTGAATCAATAATCAAACACAACGAAACTAAAACTTGATAGAATAAACTAAAACTATTTCAAATCAAATACAAAAGAGTTTAATCGTCTCTCGACCTCAAAAACTTCAATTGGAAATCAAAATGAAATAGATTAGAGTCTAGAAATACGATAAACGGCGGAATAAATCCATGCGTAGCACCGAAATCTCTTCTCTTGCTCCTTCCTTGCACTCCGGAATGAATTGGCTCGACTTTGGACGAAGAACGGAGATTGAATCTCCTTCGGCGGCGTTAGGCGGCGGCTAGGGTTCCTTATTTTC
Source organism: Haberlea rhodopensis (assembly GCA_907163345.1). NCBI lineage: Eukaryota > Viridiplantae > Streptophyta > Magnoliopsida > Lamiales > Gesneriaceae > Haberlea > Haberlea rhodopensis. Next base: position 152,200 of record CAJQUN010000516.1, on the reverse strand, counting down.
GAGTGAATAGACGTCTGAAAATGGTGTCTATCTTGTATGGAAATGATTCCCTCTTTTATCCCCCGAAAATCCATTCAAAAATGGAAGATAAGATTTTCCCGGATTTGCGTATCGATCGATCGAGAATTGCGTCCGATCGATCGGTGCACTGTTCACGTCAGCCTTTGAAACTCACTGCCTCGCTCGATCGATCGAGATTTCCTTCCGATCGATCGAGCCTTCGATAAAATTGGCTCTGAAGTTTCTGCCTTGGTCGATCGATCGAGAAATAATCTCGATCGATCGAGACTTCCAATTATTTTCTTCTCAGCACACTGCCTGGCTCGATCGATCGAGAAATATTCTCGATCGATCGAGACTCCGAAAATCCAACTTCCTCAATGTCAACTCTTTCTCGCCTCGATTTCGCCATTTTTCTTCAGTTTAGCTCATTTCTTCCATTTCCAACTAATTTTCTTGAAATAGACAAATAAACACCAAAAAGCATAATATCATCCAGAAAAAAGTACGAAAAATGAGAAGAAATTACAGCTAAAAACACTCAAAATCTAAGCCTATCAACTCCCCCAAACTTAGACTTGATCGTCCTCGAGCAAGCAATAAGCTCAAAAAGAAAAGTTAATCTTAATACTATGCATGAACATCTTTACAACTCACGTAAAAACTCAGAAATCCTACTTACACATCAATAAAAGTCATTCAACATTTACCAAGAAGCAATTTCTCCTAAGTTAAACAATACATCGCAACATTGGAATGTGCGTGTGTGCTATTGTCAAACATGAGTAATGTACATATCTTTAAGATCAAAAAGTGCCATAACAACTCCGAGTCAAGATTACTTTGAACTACTCTACAAATTTACTATCCAGCACTTCTCCACTAATGTAATTATTCCCTAGACTTGGATCAACATGACTTTAAAAGCTTATAACGTTAGGCCTTTTGGTGTCGGCTCCAAAGAAAAGGTAGGATGAATTCAAAGAAGAGAGTACAATAGAATCAGTTCAATACTTTTTTCGCACACTATTGAGCTTCTCTTCAACTTTTTCTAGCATTGGCCACTTTGGGTCTTATTTAATTTTCTTTTCAAGGCTTTCCTCTACATCTTTTCTTTTTCTTTGCTCATTCTTTTGTTCATTTCATTTTTTTCACAATGAACTTATCAACATATAACAATTTAATGCAATGAATGAGATTCATTATACTCCCTTAGGGGTGGGTACACATTTTCTTTTAGGCTCAATCCAAGGTAGGTATAATGAGGTTGCCAAAAATGTCGAATGAGGGTCTAATCATATGCAATGCATATACCATTCTTTTTCAATAAGGCACAAGAGGGGACACTAAGGAATGATGAATTCAAGGTAGGCTTGAAAGGCACAAACGGTCCAAAGATCGCCTAAATCATCTCCAAGTCAAGTTCCTAACTATAAATTTCGCCTGAAAGTGCTTTCTAATATATTGTAGAGTTATCTTAAATACTCAAGATTCATCATAGTTAACACAAATTTTCACTTTAATCAATACATACTTCACTCAATCATGACTCAATAAGTGCTCAAATTATTCCTCAGTTTTGACATATGGTTAACAAAGGATATATACAAACAAGTTAAACATTTTCATGACTCCTATCTAGATGAGGATTAATTTCATCATGTATTACCGTTGCAAATCTAATTCTTCATTTCTCAAGACTAACTCACAAAAAAATAAATTTTGTTGGTAATGCTCAAGGATGAATCAGTCACAAAATCATGCAGTCATGCAAGTAGAGAAGCAAGACAAGTAGCAGAATGTGCAAAAACAAGATATATACAAATACTCAAACCCCCCCCCCCCCCCCCCCCCCAAACCTAGTATGTGAATTGCCCTCAATGAACAAGTAAAAATGAATGCAATGGCAAAAACACATACCATGACGACGATCGTCACTGATCGTCGTCCTCATCATGCTCCGGAGGGGGAACTGGGTAGTGGTGCTCCTCGCCCTGATATGGCGGAAATGGTGGGTACTCAGAAGGTGGAGGTGCATGTGGATGATAAGGTGCAAAGTGTGGGTCCGGCGGGAACTGGAAACTGGAAAGCCCTGGGCCATGGCAGTGTTCCATGCACTCTGGTAGTGTATGAACTCCATCTGACGCTGAGCTACCTGCTCATGGTCCATCTGCAATGCTCTCTGCATGCTGTGAATGCTCTGCTGCTCCAGGCGAATTTCTTGGAGATCCCTGTGAATGGAGTCCAATGTAACACGTGTATGCTCTGCAGCAGAGGATGATGATGCTCCAGCTTGTCTAGTGTCCGAGGGTCTTGACTCGGCCCTTCGTCTGCCCGTAGGAGGTGGTGGACCGTCCACAATGATCGGGGTCTTCGGCGGAAGTAGCTCCTCGTCTTCCCCCATGTCACTCCGTATCGCCGACATAAAGCAGTGATCGTGGATGGAAACGGCAGTGCGGAGGTCGGTGGGCTGCTCCCAATCTCTTCAATGTGATCACTGATGATCTCGCCGAAGTCCACTTCCTTCCCTGAGAGGATGGCATATACCAGGACCGCTCTGTCTTTTGTCACCTCAGAAGTGTGGGTCGAAGGCATGACCCGCGAGGCGGCAAATGAGAACCATGCTTGGGCCTCTGGCGTCAAATGCTTTTTTAGAACCAACTGTGGCTCTCCTTTATCGTTCCTTTGCCAATCCACTCCCGGCATGCCAATAACTGCCAATACCTCATCGTAGTTTATCCTGCTATTCTTGAAAGATTGGTATGCACAGTTATGCAGGAATGGCATCCGGTAAATATTATTTATTGAAGCTCGATCTACCAACACATCCTTCCCTCGAACATAAACACTTACTTGGTGCCCTGGTTTAAAAGCTCGAAGGTTTGTGTAAAATTCCCTTACCAGTGGCACCACAGCATCAATAGGTGTCTGAACAAATTGATACCACCCTTTTCGCCGTGCTGTCCTAATGACCAGGCACTCAATTTTTTCCATGCTCATGCCCCTTCCACGACTAAGGGGTTTCTTAAGATAGGTGGGATATAACTCAGCAATTGTGGCATTGACAAACTTTTGTTCGTCATGCTCTTGCTCCGAAGTGGTTGCCTCTGCTTGTTTTCTCTTTTGTGAGGTTGCCGCTTGCTTGGACCTCTTTGTAGGAGCCATCTATGTGCTAGGTTATTCCCAAATATCTCAACTGACTTCAACTAACACCACACAACACTGCAAATCCAACACCCTTCAACACCACAAAACTTCCTCCAAACTTAAATGAAACATTGTCCTCAATGTTTAAAAGAATCAAAAGGGAAAAAGTTAACTCCCCTGATCAAGACACTTGCATGAGGATTGAGGAAGTTTGGCTTTTGAAAGCTCCACTGCTGTAGGGGTTCATCGCTCCACTTGAGTACCTCGCCAAAGAAGGATGCTAGAAAAAAAAATCGACAAGAAAGAAAAAACAAACTAAATGCAAAATTGAAAATAAAACAAAGCTAAATGCAAAAGGATATGCTTGGGTTGCCTCCCAAGAAGCGCTGATTTCGAGTCGTCGGCTTGACCATCAGAAACAACCATCAAAGAGCGGTTGCCGCCCATAGTAAGTATCGTATGATACTACTAATGGGTCTTCATTCAGTATGCCCTCAAGATTGGCCAGATGTCTCCAGTGTAAACTCGTCGCTCCAACAACTTTTGTCATGACATAGTGAGCATGGGAGAATGATTCTTTACTTGACTTCATCTCATATGGGGCGTAGTGCGGTGAAGTTGGTGGCATCGATGGGAAATATGTATCCACATATTGCATATAACATGTCTCCATCGATGGGTGCATATCAAGGTTCTCGAAACTCTCATCCTCCAACATCACTCTTGGCTTGTTTTCCCATAGGATCTCCACAGATGACTTTTCCACTGCAGGCTCATTCACTTCCATAGGTTCAACTTCCCTTGATTCTTCCACATGAGTGGGATCACTCCCCCAAACTTGATTGGTTGACTGATCATCATCATGTAACCAGGCCTGATTTATAGATCCTCTTGGTAGCTCATTGAGATGGTTTCCGCTAGGATTGCTAATTGCTGCTCTAGATGACGTATATAATTGGTCTGGTTCTCTAAACGTTGCTCAGTTGATGCCATGAGTCTAAATAACATATTCTCTGATTGAGCCGTTCCTTCTACAAAACTATCTTTCTTCTCACCGTGATGCTCAAAGGTTTGATGCGTATTATTAGGGTAGTGAGGCTCTGGTGGGTATTGGTGACTCCAACCTTGCAAGGAAGGATCACAATGCCAGTGGTAATCGAAGTCCGCCATATCATTGAACAAGTGTAATACACTGTCCTCAACTCTATCAACCAGGGGACTCCCAGTCACCAGTGCTCCTCTGAATACCCATCCTCGTGTCTGTGTATCCAAACTTTTGAAGAAATGTTGCAGAAGAGTATAGTTCGAAAAGTTGTGATACCTGAATGTGTCTACCAGTTCATTGAATCTCTCCCACGCCGAATAAAACGGCTCTGAAATTGTTGGGCAAATCTTGTGAAGACTTGTTGATGAAGCATCACAAGTACCTCGCAAGAAAAACAAATAACATACTTAAATAAAATAATATATATTTTTTTATAAATTTTTTTTTTTCGAAAATAACAAATAGAAAAAGAAAACAAAAACGCAATAATAAAAGAATTGGCTAAATTACAATCAACTAATCTCGTATGATATTATACAGATTAGTCCCCGGCAAACGGCGCCAAAAACTTGACCGCTTTTACTTTTAAACAAAAGATTTTTTCAAAGAGTAGTGTGAAGCGATTCTACCGCAAGTGCACGGTTGTCAAGTTTTAGTATAGTGAAAATTAAGTAGGGGTTGTCGAATCCACATGGACTAACGTATAAGTACCAAATAAGATTAATAAAATTATATTTAGCCTACGATTAAAGAAGTTGATTAACTAAGCCAAATTAAACTAAAGACCGAACAATAAAATGAATGGTTCCGGATATGCAAAGGTAAGTCACTCGAGAAATCTATCAAGCTCGTCGTTCAACTATGTTATCTTTAATGATTCAACTGAATTCTCAAATTATCAAACAATTGATTCTAAGGTGAAATATTTTCTCTATTATTCGATACACTCTCTCGAGCTGTAAAGAAACTAACAATAAATTAGAATAAGTCACTCTCGTGCACCTATTTACTAATTCAATGTTGCATAAATCCTCAAAACCTTGTTACTCTAAATCTCTCGATTCAAAGTTCTCACGTATGCGATATCATCTCTCGATCTCAATGGTAACATACATCATAAATTAATAGAGCGTGTTACAACGTTATCTCTCGATCTCGGTTATAACTCTCAGATTCAATCAAAGTTAGCTAGGCTTTGATCTACACAAACAATTAATTTATGAACAATAGTAATCAATGCACTCAAACACAATTGAATCAATAATCAAACACAACGAAACTAAAACTTGATAGAATAAACTAAAAATATTTCAAATCAAATACAAAAGAGTTTAATCGTCTCTCGACCTCAAAAACTTCAATTGGAAATCAAAATGAAATAGATTAGAGTCTAGAAATACGATAAACGGCGGAATAAATCCGTGCGTAGCACCGAAATCTCTTCTCTTGCTCCTTCCTTGCACTCCGGAATGAATTGGCTCGACTTTGGACGAAGAACGGAGATTGAATCTCCTTCGGCGGCGTTAGGCGGCGGCTAGGGTTCCTTATTTTCGAGAGAATAGGCGTCTGAAAATGGTGTCTATCTTGTATGGAAATGATTCCCTCTTTTATCCCCTGAATATCCATTCAAAAATGGAAGATAAGATTTTCCCGGATTTGCGTATCGATCGATCGAGAATTGCGTCCGATCGATCGGTGCACTGTTCACGTCAGCCTTTGAAACTCAGTGCCTCGCTCGATCGATCGAGATTTCCTTCCGATCGATCGAGCCTTCGATAAAATTGGCTCTGAAGTTTCTGCCTTGGTCGATCGATCGAGAAATAATCTCGATCGATCGAGACTTCCAATTATTTTCTTCTCAGCACACTGCCTGGCTCGATCGATCGAGAAATATTCTCGATCAATCGAGACTCCAAAAATCCAACTTCCTCAATTTCAACTCTTTCTCGCCTCGATTTCGCCATTTTTCTTCAGTTTAGCTCATTTCTTCTATTTCCAACTAATTTTCCTGAAATAGACAAATAAACACCAAAAAGCATAATATCATCCAGGAAAAAGTACGAAAAATGAGAAGAAATTACAGCTAAAAACACTCAAAATCTAAGCCTATCAACTCCCCCAAACTTAGACTTGATCGTCCTCGAGCAAGCAATAAGCTCAAAAAGAAAAGTTAATCTTAATACTATGCATGAATCATCTTTACAACTCACGTAAAAACTCAGAAATCCTACTTACACATCAATAAAAGTCATTCAACATTTACCAAGAAGCAATTTCTCCTAAGTTAAACAATACATCGCAACATTGGAATGTGCGTGTGTGCTATTGTCAAACATGAGTAATGTACATATCTTTAAGATCAAAAAGTGCCATAACAACTCCGAGTCAAGATTACTTTGAACTACTCTACAAATTTACTATCCAGCACTTCTCCACTAATGTAATTATTCCCTAGACTTGGATCAATAGGACTTTAAAAGCTTATAACGTTAGGCCTTTTGGTGTCGGCTCCAAAGAAAAGGTAGGATGAATTCAAAGAAGAGAGTACAATAGAATCAGTTCAATACTTTTTTCGCACACTATTGAGCTTCTCTACAACTTTTTCTAGCCTTGGCCACTTTGGGTCTTATTTAAATTTTCTTTTCAAGGCTTTCCTCTACATCTTTTCTTTTTCTTTGCTCATTCTTTTGTTCATTTCATTTTTTTCACAATGAACTTATCAACATATAACAATTTAATGCAATGAATGAGATTCATTATACTCCCTTAGGGGTGGGTAAAATTTTTCTTTTAGGCTCAATCCAAGGTAGGTATAATGAGGTTGCCAAAAATGTCGAATGGGGGTCTCATATGCAATGCATATACCATTCTTTTTCAATAAGGCACAAGAGGGGCACTAAGGAATGATGAATTCAAGGTAGGCTTGAAAGGCACAAACGGTCCAAAGATCGCCTAAATCATCTCCAAGTCAAGTTCCTAACTATAAATTTCGCCTGAAAGTGCTTTCTAATATATTGTAGAGTTATCTTAAATACTCAAGATTCATCATAGTTAACACAAATTTTCACTTTAATCAATACATACTTCACTCAATCATGACTCAATAAGTGCTCAAATTATTCCTCAGTTTTGACATATGGTTAACAAAGGATATATACAAACAAGTTAAACATTTTCATGACTCCTATCTAGATGAGGATTAATTTCATCATGTATTACCGTTGCAAATCTAATTCTTCATTTCTCAAGACTAACTCACAAAAAAAAAAATTTTGTTGGTAATGCTCAAGGATGAATCAGTCACAAAATCATGCAGTCATGCAAGTAGAGAAGCAAGACAAGTAGCAGAATGTGCAAAAACAAGATATATACAATTACTCAAAACCCCCCCAAACTTAGATGTGAATTGCCCTCAATGAACAAGTAAAAATGAATGCAATGGCAAAAAAGTTAGTAATCCTTAGAGCATACAACACAGCGGAATAAAATTTTGGATTACCAGAACAATGGATCTATACATAGGATTTCATATCCGATAAAGGAATACGAAGGTCTAACCCTTGTAGCGTGTTTGAGCAGATTCCACGGTGCACTACGTCCAACGATCCCGTGTCACGAGCAACACCTACAAGGTCTTTCCTCAACGGTATCCCCACGATTCAAAACCGTTTAAACGGCAGCCGTTCCGATCACTATTCGCGGCGGCCGTGAGGTTTTTGGCTTGAGAGCTTTTAGGTTTTGATTATTGTAATATCAAGGAATGAGTTAATCTAATTAATCACCTTGTTATGATTATAAACAATTTAATTAAAGGCTTTCACAAAGCCTCATGGGCTCAAACCCATGATTTAATTAAATCCTCATAATTATTAAGACTCTTCTTAATTAATTAATTCATCCAATGAATTTAATTTCCCTTTATCGATTTAATCTTTTGTGCGACCCGATAGGATCTTGTAATGTTGGCAGTGACATAAAATCTCATTTTACGTTACAAGCAAGGAGCGGTGTCTAGCAACACATCGAGGCTACCCAAATTACAAGAATGTCAATGACTCGACATAACCTTTAGAACTTGTGATAATATTAACCATGTAACTTAATCCCTTTGTCCTTTGTGTTTAGATTGAACACGAGTCATGGAATAGTCATACTCGTATATTCAATCTCTATTTCTTGATCCCCAAGTAGAACTAGAATAACCAAATAAGCTCGATATCTCATATCGACTCATTCGAGCATGGCCATGCATTTTAGTTCTCACTTGATCAAGGGCCAAACACATCTCCTGTTATATAGGAGGGACAAATCCTATCTCGATCAGTCAACATCCCTCTACATAATTCGTAGTGTATCCAATAGTAGCCTTTATAGATTACCCTGTTACGGGTAACGTTTGACGATATCAAGATACATAACTCCTTATGTTGGGATCTCTGATGATCACAAGTCGTAAGGATTACATACATTATTATCACTATGAGAATTGCATATGACGATCATAAAACTATCCATGTTGCATTCTCATGGTGGGTCTGTCCAGTACATCGTTCTCTAACATGTACCCATATGTTGATTTGATATCTCATATCAATGAATAATTCATCGATCAACATATACTAGTCTCTACGTATTATCATTATCCCTATTCATGATAATACTTGACTAGGGACATCTTTAAGAATAATACAATATTATTCTAAGGACATTAACATATATATTAATTCACATTGCACAGTTAAAAGAATAATATATAATAATGAATTGCCATTCATAAAATCATAAACATTGTATGTCAAAACAATCATCTAATGATTTGTCGTAGGGCATATCCCAATAAATCTCCCACTTGCACTAAGACCACTCAGACATATACCTAATGCCAAGAGATCTAGTATGACGATCATGCTTCTGCTGTGACAGTGGCTTCGTCAATGGGTCAGATACATTATCATCTGTTGGTACTTTGCATATTTTAACATTTCCCATTTCAACGATTTCTCGAATGAAATGGAAACGCCTAAGTATTTGCTTGGATCTTTGGTGAGATCTTGGTTCCTTAGCCAATGCGATGCTCCATTGTTGTCACAATAGAGTTCTATCGGATCTTTAATGCTAGGCACCACTCCAAGTTCAGAAATGAACTTCCTCATCCAAACCGCTTCCTTTGCTGCATCCGAGGCAGCAATATACTCAGCTTCCGTTGTAGAATCGGCTACTGTTTCTTGCTTTGAACTCTTCCAGCTCACAGCACCTCCATTTAGGTAATACACATATCCATATTGCGATCGAAAATCATCTTTATCGGTTTGGAAGCTTGCATCAGTGTAACCCATTACATTGAGCTCTTCCTCACCTCCATAAATCAAGAATGTATCCTTAGTCCTTCTCAAGTACTTCAGGATGTTCTTGACAGCAATCCAGTGACCTTCACCTGGATCAACTTGATATCTGCTCGTCATGCTCAAAGCATACGATACATCGGGACGAGTACATATCATGGCATACATGATAGATCCAATAGCTGACGCATATGTAATCTTACTCATGCGTTGTCTCTCATCTGGTGTTGAAGGACACTGTTCCTTCGAGAGATAAATACCATGTGTCATAGGCACGAATCCTTTCTTTGATTCTTGCATGCTAAACCTTTTAAGCACTTTGTCTATGTATGTACTTTGACTTAGGCCAAGAAGCCTTCTCGATCTATCTCTATAGATCTTGATTCCTAATACATAGGTGGCTTCTCCCAAGTCTTTCATCGAAAAGCAATTCCCTAGCCAAATCTTTACAGATTGTAAGGCAGGGATATCATTTCCAATGAGAAGTATGTCATCTACATACAACACTAGGAGAATGATTACGCTCCCACTGACCTTCTTGTAGACACAAGGTTCATCTTCGTTTTTGATAAAACCAAACTCTTTGATTGCATCATCAAATCGAAGATTCCAACTCCGAGAAGCTTGCTTCAATCCATAAATGGATCGTTGTAGCTTGCATATCTTTCCAGCATCCTTTGGATCGACAAAACCTGTACACATCCTCGAGCAGATTTCCATTAAGGAAAGCTGTTTTGACATCCATCTGCCAGATTTCATAATCATGAAATGCAGCTATTGCAAGTAAGATCCTTATGGATTTAACCATGGCCACTGGTGAAAAGGTTTCATCATAGTCAATACCATGAATTTGTTTGAATCCTTTTGCAACCAGCCGACCTTTATAGGCTTGTACGTTACCATCCATATCGGTCTTTTTCTTGAAATCCATTTGCACCATATGGGTCGTACCCCTTCAGGTGGATCAACCAAAGTCCATACTTGGTTTGCATACATGGATTCCATCTCAGATTTCATGGCCTCTTGCCATTTCTCAGAATCATTGCCCATTATAGCTTGTTGATAAGATGACGGCTCATCCTCATCAATAAGTAGTAAGTCACCTTGTTGAGTCACAAGAAATCCATATCGCTGTGGCTCCCGGTGTTCTCTTACAGACCTACGCTGGGCTTGTGTCTCTTGAGCAGGTGCTTCTTCCACAACAGCTTACGGTGCCTGCTCTGTTTCCATCTCAATCTCAGGTTCAGTGTTTTCTTGTGGTTGAACTTCACTAAGTTCTATTTTTCTCCCACTGGTTTTTCTAGAAATAAATTCTCTTTCAAGAAATACACCAGTCCGAGCAACAACTACTTTGTTCTCGGTGGGATAATAGAAATAGTATCCTTTCGTTTCCTTAGGATACCCCACAAATAAACACTTATCAGATTTGGTAGTGGCGTGACGTCTAACGAAAGCCTCACAACCCCAAATCTTCATAAAAGACATACTAGGACGCTTCCCAGTCCATTTCTCATATGGTGTCTTTTCCACTGATTTAGATGGAACACGGTTCAGTAAGAAAATCGCTGTTTCTAGAGCGTGTCCCCAAAATGATATCGGAAGATCTGCATGACTCATCATTGATCTAACCATGTCCAACAAGGTTCGATTTCTCCTCTCGGATACACCATTCCATTGTGGAGTATACGGAGGAGTGAGTTGTGGGACTATCCCACACTCCTTTAGATAGTCATGAAACTCTTGGCTTAGGTATTCACCTCCTCGATCTGATCGAAGGATTTTGATACTTTTGCCAAGTTGGTTTTGTACCTCATTCTTGAAATCTTTGAACTTTTCAAAGGTTTCATGCTTATGCTTCATTAGGTACACATACCCATATCTACTGAGGTCATCAGTAAATGTAACGAAGTATTGAAAACCACCTCTAGCTTGTGTACTTATTGGTCCACATACATCACTATGTATTAGTCCCAATAACACATTTGCCCTTTCAACATGTCCCTTGAAAGGGGCTTTTGTCATCTTGCCCATTAAACAAGATTCGCATGTTTCATATGATTCAAAATCAAATGAATCTAATACTCCATCCTTATGAAGTTTAGATATGCGGTTCTCGTTTATGTGGCCCAAGCGACAATGCTAGAGATAAGTCGGATTACAATCATTATTTTTAATCCTTTTAGTATTTATGTTATAGATAGGCATATCAAGATTTAATATATAAAGACCATTCACCATTTGTGCATTAGCATAAAACATATCATTTAAATAAATGGAACAACAGTTGTCCTTTATAATAAATGAAAATCCATACTTGTCCAAACAAGAAATAGAAATAATGTTTTTGGTAATTGGAGGCACAAAATAACAATCTTTGAAAATCAATGATAAACCATAAGGCAAAGATAAATGATAATCCCCTATAGCTAATGCAGCAACTCTTGCTCCATTTCCAACTCGGAGATCAACTTTGCCTTTCGCCAATAATCTACTCTTTTTGAGGTCCTGCACATTTACACAAATGTGAGATCCACATCCAGTATCTAATACCCATGATGAAGAAGTAGATAAATTGACTTCTATAACAAAAATACCTGAAGTGGAAGTCACACTTCCTTTCTTTAGATCCTCCAGATATACTTTGCAGTTTCTGTATGTAATCCAAGAGCATACAACGCAGCGGAATTTAAAATTTGGATTACTAGACACCGGATCTATACATAGGATTTCATATCGGATAAAGGAATAACAAGTGTCTCACCCTTGTAGCGTGTTTGAGCCGATTCCACGGAGCTGCACCACGTCCAACGCCTCCTCCGAGTCACTAGCAAAACTTGTCTAGCTTTGCCTCAACGGTATCAGCACGATTAAACGAACAAGGGATGTTCAAGAACAAGTTGCTATGCTTATTCTTGAACAAACAAGACTCACGGTTACAATAACCGATCGACGACCACCACGAACCACCAAGAAGACACGGCGGCAATGGAGAAGCTCACGGCTTCAAGGAGGTGGCCGAGAGAGAGCTTGTCGAGTGAGGCTAGGGTTTTATGATATCAAAAATGTTATCAAGGAAAAAAGAATTAATCTAATTAATTACCTTTTCATTATAAACAATTTAATTAAAGGCTTTCACAAAGCCTCATGGGCTCAAGCCCATGATTTAATTAAATCCTCACAATTATTTAATTAAGACTGTTCTTAATTAATTAATTCATCCAATGAATTTAATTCCCTATATCGATTTAATCTTTTGTGCTACCCGATAGGATCTTGTAATGTTGGCAGTGACATAAAATCTCATTTTACGTTACAAGCAAAGAGCGGTGTCTAGCAACACATCGAGGCTACCCAAATTACAAGAATGTCAATGACTCGACATAACCTTTAGAACTTGTGATAATATTAACCATGTAACTTAATCCCTTTGTCCTTTGTGTTTAGATTGAACACGAGTCATGGAATTGTCATACTCGTATATCCAATCTTTATTTCTTGATCCCCAAGTAGAACTAGAATAAACGAATAAGCTCGATATCTCATATCGACTCATTCGAGCATGGCCATGCATTTTAGTTCTCACTTGATCAAGGGCCTAACACATCTCCTGTTATATAGGAGGGACAAATCCTATCTCGATCAGTCAACATCCCTCTACATAATTCGTAGTGTATCCAATAGTCGCCTTTATAGTATACCCTGTTACGGGTAACGTTTGACGATATCAAGATACATAACTCCTTATGTTGGGATCTCTGATGATCACAAGTCGTAAGGATTACATACATTATTATCACTATGAGAATTGCATATGACGATCATATAACTATCCATGTTGCATTCTCATGGTGGGTCTGTCCAGTACATCGTTCTCTAACATGTACCCATATGTTGATTTGATATCTCATATCAATGAACAATTCATCGATCAACACATACTAGTCTCTACGTATTATCATTATCCCTTTCATGATAATACTTGACTAGGGACATCTTTAAGAATAATACAATATTATTCTAAGGACTATTAACATATATATTAATTCACATTGCACAGTTAAAAGAATAATATATAATAATGAATTGCCATTCATAAAATCATATTACATTGTATGTCATAAACAATCATCTAATGATATGTCTTAGGGCATATCCCAACAGTTTCTTTTCCAATGGCCGGTCTCACCGCAATGGAAACAGTTCCCTTCATTTGCTATCCCTCCCTTTGGTTTCAGTGCATAAGACTTAGGCTTAGATTTAACAAAGACCTTCTTTGCTTTCTTGTTGCCTTTAGCTTTGGCCTTTCCTTTGCCCTTATTCACAATAAGAACATTTTTGGCCTTAGTCTTCTTTGTATTTGCTTCATATTTTCTCAACATACCAAGCAATTGAGGTAGAGTCTTTTCCATGTCAGTCATATTGTAATTTACTACGAATTGACTGAAGCTCTCCGGCAACGATTGCAAGATTACATCGGTGGCCAACTCTTGGTCCAGTGGAAAACCCAGCTTGTCCAGATTCTCAATGTACCCAATCATCTTGAGCACATGAGTTCCAACTAGGCTTCCCTCTACCATCCTGCACTGAAATAACGCCTTAGAGACGTCATACCTCTCTTGTCTTGCTTGCTGTTGGTACAATTTCTTTAAGTGTTCGATCATATCGAACGCCTCCATTTCCTCATGTTGCTTCTGAAGCTCAGAGTTCATGGTGGCAAGCATAAGGCACCCTACATCAAGTGCGTCACTCTGATGCTTCTTGTAAGCATCTTTATCAGCTCTTGTAGCTGTTAGGGGAGGTTCCTCAGGACATATTGTTTCTTTTCTTGTTTGAGGACTATCCTCAAATTCCTATGCCAGTCTAGGAAATTTGACCCATTTAGCTTGTCCTTCTCAAGGACCGATCGCAGTGATAATGTCTTAGGGCATATCCCAACAAATCTCCCACTTGCACTAAGACCACTCAGACATATACCTAATGCCTAGAGATCTAGTATGACGATCATGCTTCTGCTGTGACAGTGGCTTCGTCAATGGGTCAGATACATTATCATCTGTTGGTACTTTGCATATTTTAACATCTCCCCTTTCAACGATTTCTCGAATGAAATGGAAAACGCCTAAGTATGTGCTTGGATCTTTGGTGAGATCTCGGTTCCTTAGCCAATGCGATCGCTCCATTGTTGTCACAATAGAGTTCTATCGGATCTTTAATGCTAGGCACCACTCCAAGTTCAGAAATGAACTTCCTCATCCAAACAGCTTCCTTTGCTGCATCCGAGGCAGCAATATACTCAGCTTCCGTTGTAGAATCGGCTACTGTTTCTTGCTTTGAACTCTTCCAGCTCACAGCACCTCCATTCAGGCAATACACATATCCAGATTGCGATCGAAAATCATCTTTGTCAGTTTGGAAGCTTGCATCAGTGTAACCCATTACATTGAGCTCTTCCTCACCTCCTTCTCAAGTACTTCAGGATGTTCTTGACAGCAATCCAGTGACCTTCACCTGGATCAACTTGATATCTGCTCGTCATGCTCAAAGCATACGATACATCGGGACGAGTACATATCATGGCATACATGATAGATCCAATAGCTGACGCGTATGGAATCTTGCTCATGCGTTGTCTCTCATCTGGTGTTGAAGGACACTGTTCCTTCGAGAGATAAATGCCATGCGTCATAGGCACGAATCCTTTCTTTGATTCTTGCATGCTAAACCTTTTAAGCACCTTGTCTATGTATGTACTTAGACTTAGACCAAGAAGCCTTCTCGATCTATCTCTATAGATCTTGATTCCTAATACATAGGTGGCTTCTCCCAAGTCATTCATCGAAAAGCAATTCCCTAGCCAAATCTTTACAGATTGCAAGGCAGGGATATCATTTCCAATAAGAAGTATGTCATCTACATACAACACTAGGAAAATGATTACGCTCCCACTGACCTTCTTGTAGACACAAGGTTCATCTTCGTTTTTGATAAAACCAAACTCTTTGATTGCATCATCAAAACGAAGATTCCAACTCCCAGAAGCTTGCTTCAATCCATAAACGGATCGTTGTAGCTTGCATATATTTCCAGCATCCTTTGGATCGACAAAACCCTCGGGCTGTGTCATGTACACATCCTCGAGCAGATTTCCATTAAGGAAAGCTGTTTTGACATCCATCTGCCAGATTTCATAATCATGAAATGCAGCTTTTGCAAGTAAGATCCTTATGGATTAAACCATGGCCACTGGTGAAAAGGTTTCATCATAGTCAATACCATGAATTTGTTTGAATCCTTTTGCAACCAGCCGACCTTTATAGGCTTGTACGTTACCATCCATATCGGTCTTTTTCTTGAAAATCCATTTGCACCATATGGGCCGTACCCCTTCAGGCGGATCAACCAAAGTCCATACTTGGTTTGCATACATGGATTCCATCTCAAATTTCATGGCCTCTTGCCATTTCTCAGAATCATTGCCCATTATAGCTTGTTGATAAGATGACGGCTCATCCTCATCAATAAGTAGTAAATCACCTTGTTGAGTCACAAGAAATCCATATCTCTGTGGCTCCCGGTGTTCTCTTACAGACCTACGCTGGGCTTGTGTCTCTTGAGCAGGTGCTTCTTCCACAACAGCTTGCGGTGCCTGCTCTGTTTCCATCTCAATCTCAGGTTCAGTGTTTTCTTGTGGTTGAACTTCACTAAGTTCTATTTTTCTCCCACTGGTTTTTCTAGAAATAAATTCTCTTTCAAGAAATACAACAGTCCGAGCAACAACTACTTTGTTCTCGGTGGGATAATAGAAATAGTATCATTTCGTTTCCTTAGGATACCCCACAAATAAACACTTATCAGATTTGGGTTCAAGTTTGTTAGTGGCGTGACGTCTAACGAAAGCCTCACAACCCCAAATCTTCATAAAAGACATTCTAGGACGCTTCCCAGTCCATATCTCATATGGTGTCCTTTCCACTGATTTAGATGGAACACGGTTCAGTAAGAAAATCGCTGTTTCTAGAGCGTGTCCCCAAAACGATATCGGAAGATCTGCATGACTCATCATTGATCTAACCATGTCCAACAAGGTTCGATTTCTCCTCGCGGATACACCATTCCATTGTGGAGTATACGGAGGAGTGAGTTGTGGGACTATCCCACACTCCTTTAGATAGTCATGAAACTCTTGGCTTAAGTATTCTCCTCCTCGATCTGATCGAAGGATTTTGATACTTTTGCCAAGTTGGTTTTGTACTTCATTCTTGAAATCTTTGAACTTTTCAAAGGTTTCATGCTTATGTTTCATCAGGTACACATACCCATATCTACTGAGGTCATCAGTAAATGTAACGAAGTATTGAAAACCACCTCTAGCTTGTGTACTTATTGGTCCACATACATCCTTATGTATTAGTCCCAATAAAACATTTGCCCTTTCAACATGTCCCTTGAAAGGGGCTTTAGTCATCTTGCCCATTAAACAAGATTCGCATGTTTCATATGATTCAAAATCAAATGAATCTAATACTCCATCCTTATGAAGTTTATGCGGTTCTCGTTTATGTGGCCCAAGCGACAGTGCCAGAGATAAGTCGGATTACAATCATTATTTTTAATCCTTTTAGTATTTATGTTATAGATAGGCATATCAAGATTTAATACATAAAGACCATTCACCATTTGTGCACTAGCATAAAACATATCATTTAAATAAATAGAACAACAGTTGTCCTTTATTATAAATGAAAATTCATACTTGTCCAAACAAGAAATAGAAATAATGTTTTTAGTAATTGAAGGCACAAAATAACAATCTTTCAAAATCAATGATAAACCAGAAGGTAAAGCTAAATGATAATCTCCTATAGCTAATGCAGCAACTCTTGCTCTATTTCCAACTCGGAGATCAACTTCACCTTTCACCAACGTCCTACTCCTTTTTAGATCCTGCACATTTACACAAATGTGAGATCCACATCCAGTATCTAATACCCATGATGAAGAAGTAGATAAATTGACTTCTATAACAAAAATACCTGAAGCGGAAGTCACACTTCCTTTCTTTAGATCCTCCAGATATACTTTGCAGTTCCTTTTCCAATGGCCGGTCTCACCGCAATGGAAACAGTTTCCTTCCTTTGCTATCCCTCCCTTTGGCTTCAGTGCATAAGACTTTGGCTTAGATTTAGCAAAGACTTTCTTTGCTTTCTTGTTGCCTTTAGCTTTGGCCCTTCCTTTGCCCTTATTCACAATAAGGACATTTGTGGCCTTAGTCTTCTTAGTATTTGCTTCATATGTTCTCAACATACCAAGCAATTGTGGTAGAGTCTTTTCCATGTCAGTCATATTGTAATTTACTACAACTTGACTGAAGCTCTCAGGCAACGATTGCAATATCACATCGGTGGCCAACTCTTGGTCCAATGGAAAACCCAGCTTGTCCAGATTCTCAATGTACCCAATCATCTTGAGCACATGAGTTCCAACTAGGCTTCCTTCTACCATCCTGCACTGAAATAACGCCTTAGAGACGTCATACCTCTCTTGTCTTGCTTGCTGTTGGTACAACTGCTTTAAGTGTTCGATCATATCGGACGCCTCCATTTCCTCATGTTGCTTCTGAAGCTCAGAGTTCATGGTGGCAAACATGAGGCACCCAACATCAAGTGCGTCACTCTGATGCTTCTTGTAAGCATCTTTATCAGCTCTTGTAGCTGTTAGGGGAGGTTCCTCAGCGGGCAAGGGTTCCTCTAGGACATATTGTTTCTTTTCTTGTTTGAGGACTATCCTCAAGTTCCTATGCCAGTCTAGGAAATTCGTCCCATTTAATTTGTCCTTCTCAAGGACCGATCGCAGTGATAAAGTGCTAGTAGCGTTGTTAGTTGCCATGTATATCTACAATATAAATATGCAAAATAAGCTTATGATTTAAATCATTTAACATGGTCTTATATTAAATGATACTCCCACTATTTTGTTTAAAAATATCAACCCTCAAAACCTTTAGTGGGCCAAGATCCATATTTCGCCTAATCTTGAGTTAGCTTTGGCTAATCGCCCAAGACTCGGTTATTTAGGTAGACAACACTTTGTCAATTACATCACATGTAATTCTTGGATAGTTGGATGAACAACACTTTGTTCAATTCATCAAATGAATTATAATCCAACCCATGCCTCTAGGTTCCCAATCCTATTGAGATAACCTAGTTAAGTCGTACCCAATTAAAGTATAACGGATATCACTTTTATCCTTTCGCGCCTTACTAAGATTGCCACGGTGCTTTGCTTTGGCAAACCCACACATGTACAATCGAAGTTATTGACGAGTACTTTTATTTTGGAAGGCATCTAAAACTTAATATTTTAGAGGGATTTATTGATCTCATGATTAATTTGATAATTTAAAATATGTCCACTACATATAGTTGTATACATATCTACATATATGTGTAATACTATTATCAAACTAAAACATAAGATAAATCATGCATCAACATACATAATTAAACGTGACATGGTTATAGCCCCTACTAACGATCCTCTCAAGCCAATGAGAAAATCCTAAGAGTCAACCTAAGGTAACTTCACAAGCACCTTCCTTTGGCTCCAATTTGTGAATGGCCTCCTCATCCCGGCACGATGCTCCATCTTCATTGATCATCATCAATAAAATAAACTACACTATTTACAAGATATAGAATTCCTCGATTCACATTCGAGGGGAACATAGGGGAGGGATTACATTTAGAATGAAATAGAGAAAGGCACGACACGCAGGTCGTATTATAAATTACAAACATCCACAAATCCTATCTAATAGGTCAAAGGGCTATAACCACGCACCATGCTCAAACAACACATAAAGCATGCATTAACATTTAATTAATTAAATTCTAAAAATTTAATTCTAATTAAAACTGTAAAATAATTTTTGAAAAAATTATCGTACGCTCGGGACATCAAATGCCATGAACTTAATGCGACTTAGCTACGAACCACCATGGTTCGAACCAACCATACACCACGCCTGGACCAATTATGGGCCTAGGGTTCGAAACCCTAGCCCACGACATGGTCCAAGCCGATGGCATGGGTGCTGGCGCCGCTAGGGTTCCAAACCCTAGCCGCCTTGCACCATGTTGGTTTTTCATCGAGCCAACTTGCTCGAAACACCGAAATCCATGAGCCACAAGCCACGGTCCAACCATGGACGGTCCATGACGGTGACGGCTTAACCATCTCGAGCCAAGGGTTCGATAAACCCTAGCCCAAGCGGCGGCCGAGTGGCTTATGTGACTAGGGTTCAAAACCCTAGCCTTTTGGAAGCGGCGCGGCCCCATGCATGAGCCAAGGGTCCGAACCCTAGCTCACTAGCGGCAGCCCGAGGGTCAAGTCATGAAGTGGTCGAACCACCTTGAGCCAACACCTCGATTTTACGCTTTCGTGTATCGTATACAATTATTCGCCAATTATATCAAATACAATTTTACGATGAATTTCACAAACTCGATATAAACATATCATATATGTTTATACAGTTTTAATAGCATGCAATATAATTCTAATATGATTAAACTATTTAACCACATAAATCCGATATGAGCCTTGTACACGGCTCTGATACCACTGTATGTAATCCAAGAGCATACAACGCAGCGGAATTTAAAATTTGGATTACTAGACACCGGATCTATACATAGAATTTCATATCGGATAAAGGAATAACAAGTGTCTCACCCTTGTAGCGTGTTTGAGCCGATTCCACGGAGCTGCACCACGTCCAACGCCTCCTCCGAGTCACTAGCAAAACTTGTCTAGCTTTGCCTCAACGGTATCCACACGATTAAACGAACAAGGGATGTTCAAGAACAAGTTGCTATGCTTATTCTTGAACAAACAAGACTCACGGTTACAATAACCGATCGACGACCACCACGAACCACCAAGAAGACACGGCGGCAATGGAGAAGCTCACGGCTTCAAGGAGGTGGCCGAGAGAGAGCTTGTCGAGTGAGGCTAGGGTTTTATGATATCAAAAATGTTATCAAGGAAAAAAGAATTAATCTAATTAATTACCTTGTTATCATTATAAACAATTTAATTAAAGGCTTCCACAAAGCCTCATGGGCTCAAGCCCATGATTTAATTAAATCTTCACAATTATTTAATTAAGACTCTTCTTAATTAATTAATTCATCCAATGAATTTAATTCCCATATCGATTTAATCTTTTGTGCGAACCGATAGGATCTTGTAATGTTGGCAGTGACATAAAATCTCATTTTACGTTACAAGCAAAGAGCGGTGTCTAGCAACACATCGAGGCTACCCAAATAAAAGAATGTCAATGACTCGACCTAACCTTTAGAACTTGTGATAATATTAACCATGTAACTTAATCCCTTTGTCCTTTGTGTTTAGATTGAACACGAGTCATGGAATAGTCATACTCGTATATCCAATCTTTATTTCTTGATCCCCAAGTAGAACTAGAATAAACGAATAAGCTCGATATCTCATATCGACTCATTCGAGCATGGCCATGCATTTTAGTTCTCACTTGATCAAGGGCCTAACACATCTCCTGTTATATAGGAGGGACAAATCCTATCTCGATCAGTCAACATCCCTCTACATAATTCGTAGTGTATCCAATAGTCGCCTTTATAGTATACCCTGTTACGGGTAACGTTTGATGATATCAAGATACATAACTCCTTATGTTGGGATCTCTGATGATCACAAGTCGTAAGGATTACATATATTATTATCACTATGAGAATTGCATATGACGATCATATAACTATCCATGTTGCATTCTCATAGTGGGTCTGTCCAGTACATCGTTCTCTAACATGTACCCATATGTTGATTTGATATCTCATATCAATGAACAATTCATCGATCAACACATACTAGTCTCTACGTATTATCATTATCCCTTTCATGATAATACTTGACTAGGGACATCTTTAAGAATAATACAATATTATTCTAAGGACATTAACATATATATTAATTCACATTGCACAGTTAAAAGAATAATATATAATAATGAATTGCCATTCATAAAATCATATTACATTGTATGTCATAAACAATCATCTAATGATATGTCTTAGGGCATATCCCAACAGTTTCTTTTCCAATGGCCGGTCTCACCGCAATGGAAACAGTTCCCTTCCTTTGCTATCCCTCCCTTTGGTTTCAGTTCATAAGACTTTGGCTTAGATTTAACAAAGACCTTCTTTGCTTTCTTGTTGCCTTTAGCTTTGGCCTTTCCTTTGCCCTTATTCAAAATAAGAACATTTGTGGCCTTAGTCTTCTTTGTATTTGCTTCATATGTTCTCAACATACCAAGCAATTGAGGTAGAGTCTTTTCCATGTCAGTCATATTGTAATTTACTACGAATTGACTGAAGCTCTCCGGCAACGATTGCAAGATTACATCGGTGGCCAACTCTTGGTCTAGTGGAAAACCCAGCTTGTCCAGATTCTCAATGTACCCAATCATCTTGAGCACATGAGTTCCAACTAGGCTTCCCTCTACCATCATGCACTGAAATAACGCCTTAGAGACGTCATACCTCTCTTGTCTTGCTTGTTGTTGGTACAATTGCTTTAAGTGTTCGATCATATCGAACGCCTCCATTTCCTCATGTTGCTTCTGAAGCTCAGATGTAATGTCCGAAATAATTATTAATTGTGCAATGGATTTAATTATGGTGTTTATATGATATGTCGAGATTTAATTCTTGGGTATCGGATTTCGGAGCGGTTCAAGGAGATTCTTAAATTGTTGGGAATGTCATTTTGGACCGGTTGGAATAAATAATTTCGATTTGAACTTGTAGTGCAATTGAATTAAAAAGGGACTCTTGGAAATAATAAATTACTAAATGTAAGATGCAAGTTGAATATTTTGGGGAGAGATGAAATTGAATGGTTAGATTTAACCTAGGGTTAGGATTAAATATAAAAGCAAAATCCATCTTTATCTCCCTCACATCTCACGCCTCACGCCTTCCTCTTATTTTCCTCCTCCTCTTTTGTTTTCAATCGATCATTAGCAGTCGGTCCTAACGATTTTGACGAATTCAAACAGGTTTGTATGTGTAATCGTTCCTTGTTCTTTAGTCGTTCCTTTCTCCTTCATGCGTGGTCGTGGCTCGATAAGTCGTGCGATTCTTATGCTACAATGACTCGACGTTTTCTGTTGTATATTTTCGAAAATATGGTGGTTTTGGGCTCAAATTTCTTACTGATTATTGGTCCGAAATCGTTGTTGTTAAAGGCCTGAAAAAATTCTGCATTTTGGTTCAAATTTCTTGCTATTGTTGGGGAAAGTGTTGATGTCGATCGTGAATCGCTGTTCAAGGACTTTAGCTTCAAGTTTAGTCGATTAAGGCTTCGCTATGTTGGGTTGTAACAAGTTTGATTTATAGTTGGAGATAATAAACACACATCATTTCTTCTTGTTCTCCACTGCAGCTGTATCAATCGAACTTGCTGTTGAATTTGGGGTTTCTATTCCACCTTGCTCTTAAATTCAACAATTGAGTTTTTGTTTCAGTCGTGACTTGTACTTTGAGTGTAGCAGAGTCATATTTTGTTGAGTCTTGTTGTAGCTAGGGGACTTGTCATTTGTTTGTATGTATTGGCCCCTTAGGTGAGCTACTGCCCCATTTTGGTTACACTTCGAAACTTATCTGTTTGAACAGGTAGTTGTTGTGACATTCATTTCACTACCAGCCATGAATTTCACTTCCAGCTGCGCTTGTGTATTATTGTAGTTTTGAGTTTTATATCATTTTTGAAGTAATGAATTGCACAAACTTCCCGTGGCATTTCATGAGGAAGAACGTTCCTGAAAAAGGCGTAGTAATGAATTGAAATATGATGAATAATATGTGACGTAATGGCTAGTTAAATACCTAGATGATATGCCTCCGCCCTAAGTTGAAATAGTGAGATTTAGAAGAATGGCTAGTATACTGTAGCAAATGTCACGATCGATAAGTGCTAAAGACGAAGGTATTTCTTTTGATAATACAATCATTAACTTTTAGTTGATGTTACATGTGTTGCATATATGCCTTGTTTGATGGTTCAATGCTGAATTACAGTATTGATTACTTTGATTTTTAATGAAGCCCATCTTATTGAGTAGATTAACTTGGGAGATAGTCCACGAGCCTCGGGAGGCATGGGTAGCATAATCTTGTTGTCGACTATAAGGTACGTGGTGACGTACGAGCAGGTATACCCAGTAATTATATATTCATGCATACATGTATTTTAATGTGATGTTTAAGGTTCAGTGATTGAGTTTGGTAATTGAGTTTAATACACGTGGAATGGTGGATACGTCGATGTACGAGATCCGGGTATACGAGTTGATTATTGATGCCTTTGGCATGATCGATATGCGAAGTGGTTGAGAATGAGATTAATTGATAGGTAGAGCTGCCTTCGAGATGAGATTCGTCATGATTGAGTATAAACGGTAACTTGTGGTTATGTCGTAGTTATTGCATTGATGAGGATCATGCTTTGAATAATGCTATTGAACATGATGTTTATACAAGTATATAAGATTGAAACAGGAACAGTTCGTGATAGCTATGCCAGTTCGGAATTTGTAACAGAGAGTATACTTTATGAGTTTTGAATAATCTAAATTGTTGTATTACAATTTCGTATATTGATTTGTGAATGAATATTGAGTTGGAGTATGCTCACCCGTGTGGGGGCTGTTTCTGTTGAAACAGGTACACCAGGTACTATTGGTTCGAGCTTGTTGGATCATGCCGCTTCCAGAAGCGTATATGAGTGTGGGTAAATAGTATACGCTATTTATTCAGTTAGATTGGTATTTATTTATTTGTTGCTTGTATGTGAGCAACTGGAAGCATGTATATGGACTGTATAAGGTTGTTGAAGCCCACTTTTGATGTCTTCTTAGTATGGTGTTTTCCCTGGCTGGGAACTTACTTAGGATTTTGGTTTCGTTTAAGTATTGTGTTTTTCCCTGACTGGGAATTGTTTTGGTGATGTGTTTTATTTTGGGATAGCTCAATTTATGGGGAGCCTATGCCCAAATGTTTATAAAAATCCACAATGTAAAAGTGGTGTAATGGTGATGATAATGGGTGAACATTGAGTCTTATTGCTGAGTATTATTTATGTCATGGATAATATGTGAAGCATGTAATGATTCTTTTAAAGAATGAAACTTTTTTATACTCATACGACGTCATAAATGCACTAATGACGAGTATAAGGGGTTGGGGTCTTACATTAGTGGTATCAGAGCAGTGGTTAGCTCTTTGGGATGTTTAATGGCCTAGGGATGTGTTGATAGACATGTATATCACATACTTTTATGCATGATTGTAGTTTTCTGTCATTGTGACATGCCGCTTGCTATGTGCATTTTATGATATGAAGCAATGACAATTGGTGTTATTGCTAACCATCGTGATTGCAGGATCGTATGAAATACGATAAACATACACAATGAGGGTGGTATGGTTGAAAAGCCTCTAGTATGATAACTCGTTTTATTATCCTTAGCTTGACTATGGTAAAAATGATAATGCCTTTTAAGGTGCGTGATGAATGACATCGCTGACGGTAATTAATGTTGATAATAAGTGAACGTTGTTACTAGTAGAGGAATAAATGCATTTTATTGAGTTGAGTTTTGTGTACATGTTATGTATATGTATGTGCAGTGCTGGGAAATCTGATTTTGCAGGAGAAATCAGAAAATGAGATATATGATATCTGAAAATAGGAAATGGCAGGCAGTACGGTGCGATTGGAGTATAACAACAGATGATGTGACAATCGGGTATGTGTGTGTCATTTACAGGATGGCACAGGTACGTGTTGATGTACGAACATGTATAGATATTCATATTAATGTTGATTATGATATATCGAGAATTGTATATGAACGATGATGTTGAGGGTTGCTGGAATGAGCGATGTGATACTATTATTGTTATTGTTGATTGCGCGTTGTAGATGTCGCAGTAGTAGGGGAGCGACGATGGGGTATAGTGGGCTTGATGTTGCCACTATATCGATTGTTGATTGTGTCGCCGTAGTAGGGGAGCGACGATGGGGTATAGTAGGCTTGGTGATGCTACTATATCGATTGTTGATTGTGTCGTCGTAGTAGGGGAGCGACGATGGGGTATAGTAGGCTTGGTGATGCTACTATATCGATTATATATTGTGTCGCCGTAGTAGGGGAGCGACGATGGGGTATAGTAGGCTTGGTGATGCTACTAATCGATTATATACGATGTGTCGCAACGATGATGCGACGATGTGGTATAGTCGGCTTGGTGTTGCCACTATATCGATTATTTATGATGTGGTCACCGCTGACGAGCGAGCGATGTGATATGGGTCGCCACTGATGAGTGAGCGATGTGTTATTGGGTCACCACTGACGAGTGAGTGATGTGGTCGCCGCTGACGAGCGAACGACGTGTATATTTCAGGGTCAATGCTAGGGAGAGCATAGCGATGTGATTATTGTCGGGATCGACACTATTGAGAGTGTGCAATGTATTTTATGTGCCTCCACTATAGAGAGAGGGTGATGAATATACGTTAATTTAAATTGACCTTGTTGATTTGACGTATTGTGATAATCAAATGTATAGGTGAAAGTAATCATGGAGAGAGTGGGTGAAGAGACATTATTGTTTTCTTTCATTTTTGAGTGGATGAAGAGACATTATTGTTTTCTTTCATTTTTACTGCAGTGGATGCAATAGCGGGGTGTGATTGATACATATATATTGCTGACCTTTATTGGCGAGATGATGATATGATTATATTGTGATATTTAGATTTATAATATATGCCGCTATCATATCGAAGCGATGGAAATATTGTGAATGCTGCTGATATGTCGAGGCGATGAATATTTTTGGACGGTCATGTTATTGATGATGAGTATATCAATTGTGTATTGATATGAATTATATTTTGTGGAATATTTATGTTGAGAACAGGGACAGTTTAAAGGATCGAGTGTGGATCCACTGGGTACAGTAAGTGTTATTACCTCTTATTGTTTTAAGAATGTAATTTTATTGGATGTGATTATGGACAGTATATGAATGCCAGTAGTGGCGATGATATTGTGCATGCCCGTAGTGGCGATGAGATTATGTATGCCAGTGTTGGCAATTAGTATTAATATATTGCTATTGTGCTAGCAATGAATATTAGGGTGCCGTAATTGGGCGATGAATATTAATGTGCTGCTATTATGTTAGCATGAGTATTAGTGTATTGTTATTGTGCTAGCGATGTATATTGATGATGTGTTCATTAGGAATTGAGGTAAACTATTACGTTTGGTTTGGCATGTGAATATATGTTAATATCTGTTGATAGATGCTGATTGCATTATCTCAGTGAGTTATATTAATTTTGAGAATCGAATGTACAGATGGAATAACAGAAAATGATAATCGCTTGAGATGGTATTTATTACTGTGAAAAGCATGCTAGATTGATATATTGTAGGAGTAATAGGTGAACGTGATCACTATTAATGGGTACGTCACGGGATGACGTGGGATCACTATGAATGTCGTGTGTGGACATATGATCTTTGTGACCATTCATGATTAATGAATTATTATGTTTCGAATGGTTCGAGGATGAGTTAAAGATTGAAATGAATTGCGTCATTGAGGTATGCAATTGATTCTTATGTTGAATTTCAATCATCTAGATATGTAATAGTGTGCTGTAGCATGTTGTGTATAGGATTGCGTGAAACTTTTGACGCAGGGAATGAATGTTCGATGATGGAAACATTATGAATATCAAAATGCGTAAATGTCAAGGTACGTGGTTATGTTATGAGTATTTGAGAAATACTAATTAGTTTATTTTGTACTTGTCCTATGACAGATTAGTTGGGTGATGAAATGCGGATGCTTAAGAGTATGTGAGTACTGTGATGAACAAGATATTATGATGCTATTGTATATTGTAGATGATTTCATCTACAAAGGTATGAGACGAATTATTCGATATTGCTGTTGATGCCTTGTTTTAACTGGCTTATGCAAGTGATTTGTAAGGAACGATGGACAGTACAAGATAACTCATCCAAGTGGATAAGAATAAATGATGAGTTATGAGATAAATTTGAGGGATAAACAATATTATGATGTTATGTGCGTATAATAGTGACGTAAGAATACGTGTTAGACCATTCTTTATGATTGATATTGATGATATGTGGTTGTTGGTGCGTATAATATTGATATACGTATAAGAGAATTACTAATGGTGTTTTTAGTAAAATACTTTGCGCTAAATAATAGTCAAAAGATGATATGAGAGGTTGATGTGTAAAGGCTCGAGAGTTCTGCTATTTCATACGGACAATGGTGGTGATGTTGGTATACGTTGCATACATTTGAAACCACACAGGTATGAGCTTAGTTATACGATAAAATTGTTGATGTGTCGTCATACATTCTGCTACACACATGATATGCCTGGATTGCATGATTTAGCGGTTATATGATGATGTTAATCCCGTAAGGATTCATATGAATAAGGGTATTCATATATGATAGCTCATTGAGTGCTAATGTTAAAATATGGTAAAGTGATGTGATTTGCAGTCTTGCGAGCGTTGGTGTAATGGGGCACATGTGTGAGCCGTGATGGTTCGGATGGCTGTCGTCCTACAGATGGTCAAGTCACTATCTTGAGCTGTATACCGGTACGTAAATTTTACAGTTGGATTTTAATGGTAAGCATGCATTTAAATTTCGGGGTCGAAATTTTATTAGTTGGGGAGAATTGTAATGTCCGAAATAATTATTAATTGTGCAATGGATTTAATTATGGTGTTTATATGATATGTCGAGATTTAATTCTTGGGTATCGGATTTTGGAGCGGTTCAAGGAGATTCTTAAATTGTTGGGAATGTCATTTTGGACCGGTTGGAATAAATAATTTCGATTTGAACTTGTAGTGCAATTGAATTAAAAAGGGGACTCTTGGAAATAATAAATTACTAAATGTAAGATGCAAGTTGAATATTTTGGGGAGAGATGAAATTGAATGGTTAGATTTAACCTAGGGTTAGGATTAAATATAAAAGCAAAATCCATCTTTATCTCCCTCACATCTCACGCCTCACGCCTTCCTCTTATTTTCCTCCTCCTCTTTTGTTTTCAATCGATCATTAGCAGTCGGTCCTAACGATTTTGACGAATTCAAACAGGTTTGTATGTGTAATCTTTCCTTGTTCTTTAGTCGTTCCTTTCTCCTTCATGCGTGGTCGTGGCTCGATAAGTCGTGCGATTCTTATGCTACAATGACTCGACGTTTTCTGTTGTATTATTTCGAAAATATGGTGGTTTTGGGCTCAAATTTCTTACTGATTATTGGTCCGAAATCGTTGTTTTTAAAGGCCTGAAAAAATTCTGCATTTTGGTTCAAATTTCTTGCTATTGTTGGGGAAAGTGTTGATGTCGATCGTGAATCGCTGTTCAAGGACTTTAGCTTCAAGTTTAGTCGATTAAGGCTTCGCTAGGTTGGGTTGTAACAAGTTTGATTTATAGCTGGAGATAATAAACACACATCATTTCTTCTTGTTCTCCACTGCAGCTGTATCAATCGAACTTGCTGTTGAATTTGGGGTTTCTATTCCACCTTGCTCTTAAATTCAACAATTGAGTTTTTGTTTCAGTCGTGACTTGTACTTTGAGTGTAGCAGAGTCATATTTTGTTGAGTCTTGTTGTAGCTAGGGGACTTGTCATTTGTTTGTATGTATTGGTCCCTTAGGTGAGCTACTGCCCCATTTTGGTTACACTTCGAAACTTATCTGTTTGAACAGGTAGTTGTTGTGACATTCATTTCACTACCAGCCATGAATTTCACTTCCAGCTGCGCCTGTGTATTATTGTAGTTTTGAGTTTTATATCATTTTTGAAGTAATGAATTGCACAAACTTCCCGTGGCATTTCATGAGGAAGAACGTTCCTGAAAAAGGCGTAGTAATGAATTGAAATATGATGAATAATATGTGACGTAATGGCTAGTTAAATACCTAGATGATATGCCTCCGCCCTAAGTTGAAATAGTGAGATTTAGAAGAATGGCTAGTATACTGTAGCAAATGTCACGATCGATAAGTGCTAAAGACGAAGGTATTTCTTTTGATAATACAATCATTAACTTTTAGTTGATGTTACATGTGTTGCATATATGCCTTGTTTGATGGTTCAATGCTGAATTACAGTATTGATTACTTTGATTTTTAATGAAGCCCATCTTATTGAGTAGATTAACTTGGGAGATAGTCCACGAGCCTCCGGGAGGCATGGGTAGCATAATCTTGTTGTCGACTATAAGGTACGTGGTGACGTACGAGCAGGTATACCCAGTAATTATATATTCATGCATACATGTATTTTAATGTGATGTTTAAGGTTCAGTGATTGAGTTTGATAATTGAGTTTAATACACGTGGAATGGTGGATACGTCGATGTACGAGATCCGGGTATACGAGTTGATTATTGATGCCTTTGGCATGATCGATATGCGAAGTGGTTGAGAATGAGATTAATTGATAGGTAGAGCTGCCTTCGAGATGAGATTCGTCATGATTGAGTATAAACGATAACTTGTGGTTATGTCGTAGTTATTGCATTGATGAGGATCATGCTTTGAATAATTCTATTGAACATGATGTTTATACAAGTATATAAGATTGAAACAGGAACAGTTCGTGATAGCTATGCCAGTTCGGAATTTGTAACAGGGAGTATACTTTATGAGTTTTGAATAATCTAAATTGTTGTATTACAATTTCGTATATTGATTTGTGAATGAATATTGAGTTGGAGTATGCTCACCCGTGTGGGGGCTGTTTCTGTTGAAACAGGTACACCAGGTACTATTGGTTCGAGCTTGTTGGATCATGCCGCTTCCAGAAGCGTATATGAGTGTGGGTAAATAGTATACGCTATTTATTCAGTTAGATTGGTATTTATTTATTTGTTGCTTGTATGTGAGCAACTGGAAGCATGTATATGGACTGTATAAGGGTGTTGAAGCCCACTTTTGATGTCTTCTTAGTATGGTGTTTTCCCTGGCTGGGAACTTACTTAGGATTTTGGTTTCGTTTAAGTATTGTGTTTTTCCCTGACTGGGAATTGTTTTGGTGATGTGTTTTATTTTGGGATAGCTCAATTTATGGGGAGCCTATGCCCACATTGTTATAATGGGTGAACATTGAGTCTTATTGCTGAGTATTATTTATGTCATGGATAATATGTGAAGCATCTAATGATTCTTTTAAAGAATGAAACTTTTTTATACTCATACGACGTCATAAATGCACTAATGACGAGTATAAGGGGTTGGGGTCTTACATCAGAGTTCATGGTGGCAACATAAGGCACCCAACATCAAGTGCGTCACTCTGATGCTTCTTGTAAGCATCTTTATCAGCTCTTGTAGCTGTTAGGGGAGGTTCCTCAGGACATATTGTTTCTTTTCTTGTTTGAGGACTATCCTCAAATTCCTATGCCAGTCTAGGAAATTCGTCCCATTTAATTTGTCCTTCTCAAGGACCGATCGCAGTGATAAAGTGCTAGTAGCGTTGTTAGTTGCCATGGATATCTACAATATAAATATGCAAAATAAGTTTATGATTTAACCATTTAACATGGTCTTACATTAAATGATACTCCCACTATTTTGTTTAAAAAATATCAACCCTCGAAACCTTTAGTGGGCCAAGATCCATATTTCGCCTAATCTTGAGTTAGCTTTGGCTAATCGCCAAACTCGGTTATTTAGGTAGACAACACTTTGTCAATTATATCATATATAATTCTTGGATAGTTGGATGAACAACGCTTTGTTCAATTCATCAAATGAATTATTATCCAACCCATGCCTCTAAGTTCCCAATCCTATTGAGATAACCTAGTTAAGTCGTACCCAATTTAAAGTATAACGGATATCACTTTTATCCTTTCGCGCCTTACTAAGATTGCCACGGTGCTTTGCTTTGGCAAACCCACACATGTACAATCGAAGTTATTGACGAGTACTTTTAATTTTGGAAGGCATCTAAAACTTAATATTTTAGAGGGATTTGTTGATCTCATGATTAGTTTGATAATTTAAAATATGTCCACTACATATAGTTGTATACATATCTACATATATGTGTAATACAATTATCAATCTAAAACATAAGATAAATCATGCATCAACATACATAATTAAACGTGACATGGTTATAGCCCCTACTAACGATTCTCTCAAGCCAATGAGAAATCCTAAGGGTCAACCTAAGGTAACTTCACAAGCACCTTCCTTTGGCTCCAATTTGTGAATGGCCTCCTCATCCCGGCACGATGCTCCATCTTCATTGATCACCATCAATAAAATAAACTACACTATTTACAAGATATAGAATTCCTCGATTCACATTCGAGGGGAACATAGGGGAGGGATTACATTTAGAATGAAATAGAGAAGGCACGACACGCAGGTCGTATTATAAATTACAAACATCCACAAATCCTATCTAATAGGTCATAGGGCTATAACCACGCACCATGCTCAAACAAGACATAAAGCATGCATTAACATTTAATTAATTAAATTCTAAACATTTTAAATTTAATTCTAATTAAAACTGTAAAATAGAATTTTGAAAAATAGCGTACGCTCGGGACATCACATGCCACGAACTAAAATGACTAAATCACTAACCACCATGGTTCGAACCACAAAAACACACGGCTGGACCAATTATGGGCCTAGGGTTCGAAACCCTAGCCCATGGCCGAACCATGGCTCGAGCGGCGGCGGCGCTAGGGTTCCAAACCCTAGCCGCCTCGCACCATCTTTATTTTTTTTTATCGAGCCAACTTGTTCGAAACACCGAAATTCATGAGCCACAAGCCACAGTCCAACCATGGACGGTTCATGACGGTGACGACTTAACCATCTCGAGCCAAGGGTTTGAAAAACCCTAGCCCAAGCGGCGGCCGAGAGTTGATGTGACTAGGGTTCAAAACCCTAGCCTATTTGAGGCGGCGGCCGAGCCATGGTGACTAGGGTTCAAAACCCTAGCCATTTGATGGCAGCGGCCGTGAGCCATGCACGAGCCAATGTTCCGATTTTGATCACGAATTATCAAATATTTCGATCCGTCAATTATATCATATATAATATTATACGATGATTTTCACAAACTCGGTTTATTCCATATCATATATGAAAATACAGTTTTAAAGCATGCAATATTTGTTCTAATATGATTAACACGATTTAATCACGTAAATCCGATATGAGCCTTGTACACGGCTCTGATACCATTGTTAGTAATCCTTAGAGCATACAACGCAGCGGAATAAAATTTTGGATTACTAGAACAATGGATCTATACATAGGATTTCATATCGGATAAAGGAATACGAAGGTCTCACCCTTGTAGCGTGTTTGAGCAGATTCCACGGTGCACTACGTCCAACGATCCCGAGTCACGAGCAACACCTCCAAGGTCTTGCCTCAACGGTATCCACACGAATAAACGAACAAGGGACGTTCAAGAACAAGTTGCTAGACTTATTCTTGAACCAAAACCAACCCCACGATTCAAAACCTTAAACGGCAGCCGTTCCGATCACTATTAACGTCGGCCGTGAAGATGAAGGAGGAAGGAGGCGGCGGCCGTGAGGTTTTTGGCTTGAGAGCTTTTAGGTTTTGATTATTGTAATATCAAGGAATGAGTTAATCTAATTAATCACCTTGTTATGACTATAAACAATTTAATTAAAGGCTTTCACAAAGCCTCATGGGCTCAAACCCATGATTTAATTAAATCCTCATAATTATTAAGACTCTTCTTAATTAATTAATTCATCCAATGAATTTAATTTCCCTTTATCAATTTAATATTTTGTGCGACCCGATAGGATCTTGTAATGTTGGCAGTGACATAAAATCTCATTTTACGTTACAAGCAAGGAGCGGTGTCTAGCAACATATCGAGGCTACCCAAATTACAAGAATGTCAATGACTCGACATAACCTTTAGAACTTGTGATAATATTAACCATGTAACTTAACCCCTTTGTCCTTTGTGTTTAGATTGAACACGAGTCATGGAATAGTCATACTCGTATATTCAATCTCTATTTCTTGATCCCCAAGTAGAACTAGAATAACCAAATAAGCTCGATATCTCATATCGACTCATTCGAGCATGGCCATGCATTTTAGTTCTCACTTGATCAAGGGCCAAACACATCTCCTGTTATATAGGAGGGACAAATCCTATCTCGATCAGTCAACATCCCTCTACATAATTCGTAGTGTATCCAATAGTCGCCTTTATAGATTACCCTGTTACGGGTAACGTTTGATGATATCAAGATACATAACTCCTTATGTTGGGATCTCCGATGATCACAAGTCGTAAGGATTACATACATTATTATCACTATGAGAATTGCATATGACGATCATATAACTATCCATGTTGCATTCTCATGGTGGGTCTGTCAAGTACATCGTTCTCTAACATGTACCCATATGTTGATTTGATATCTCATATCAATGAATAATTCATCGATCAACACATACTAGTCTCTACGTATTATCATTATCCCTATTCATGATAATACTTGACTAGGGACATCTTTAAGAATAATACAATATTATTCTAAGGACATTAACATATATATTAATTCACATTGCACAGTTAAAAGAATAATATATAATAATGAATTGCCATTCATAAAATCATAAACATTGTATGTCAAAACAATCATCTAATGATTTGTCTTAGGGCATATCCCAACAAAAAACACATACCATGACGACGATCATCACTGATCGTCGTCCTCATCATGCTCCGGAGGGGGAACTGGGTAGTGGTGCTCCTCGCCCTGATATGGAGGAAATGGTGGGTACTCAGAAGGTGGAGGTGCATGCGGATGATAAGGTGCAAAGTGTGGCTCCGGCGGGAACTGGAAACCTGGAAAGCCCTGGGCCATGGCAGTGTTCCATGCACTCTGATAGTGTATGAACTCCATCTGACGCTGTGCTACCTGCTCATGGTCCATCTGCAATGCTCTCTGCATGCTATGAATGTCCCGCTGCATGCTGTGAATGCTCTGCTGCTCCAGGCGAATATCTTGAAAAATGCTCAAAAATGGCGAATTTTCGATGTTCAGGGATTGACGATCGATCGCCCATTTTTGGCGATCGATCGCGAGCCAACAGTAGGCTCCAGAACCCTTTGGCGATCGATCGCCAGTTTTGGGCGATCGGTCGGCGAGGATGGCGATCGATCGCGCCAAAAGTGGCGATCGATCGCCAAGGTGTGAAATTTTCACCTTCGTCCAGTATGATCTCGCGATCGATCGGACCTGGGCGGCGATCGATCGCGAGATATAAACATATGTGTCTTTGAATTTTTTTGTGGGATTTTTGGATATTGGACTATATTTAGCTTCTAATATCGATTTGTATGGTTATGTAGAACCATCACAGGTACCCACGACTTCAAGAAGATAAAGTTCTTCGACTTCTCCATTTTTGGAATTAAGGTAAGTTAGAAACATACGGGCATCGGACGGTAACACATTTCCATACTATGACTATGCATCGATTGCATAAGTATTTATGATGTTTATGATGATGATTATGATAAGTAAATTTTTGATGATGATGTTATGATGAATGAAGATGATATGACGTTTACGATGACGATTATGATAAGATGATGATGTTTACAACATGATGATGTTTATAAGATGATGATGTTTATGACATGAGGACGATGATGTATGTTAAACTATGTTACTAGAAATGGTAGAATGTTCGGTGGTTGTTATGGGCAAGCGAGGAAGGTACTTGCCGCTCACATAACTAGCGAGGAGATACATCCGCTATCAAGGCGTAGTGAGGGGTATCACAGTTCCGCTAAGCGAGGAGATACATCCTCTATCAAGGCGTAGCGAGGGGTATCACAATTCCGCTTTATGTCGAGCGAGGGGAGCCAATTGTGCCGCTGTCATAATAGAACCAGGACAATCTCATTTCTAATTAACATTGTTGACTATGAGCACATAAGTGAAGTACGATTTTAATCATTTATGTCAAGAACTAATTGTTACATGCATGACTATGAAACAGGGACAACCAAAGAGGGTTAATGTGATTAACCACGAAGTATATGTTACCAATTACTTTCATGCATTTATTTATATGCCATTACCTTATGATGTTAAGTGGCGATGTACATGCTCATGATGGGTTGTTCCTGTAGGTACACTTGTGGACAGAAGATTAAGGGTCGGGTTGAGGCAGTGAGCTATGAGGAGCATGAAAGAAGATAGGATACAGGATTTTTGGATAGTCTCTACTCTAGGAGTAGTATAATTCTATCGCTTTAACATTCACTGAGAGGAATGTAATTAATTAAGTTTTGAAATTTCATTTTTGGCCTGTAATCTTATTAGCTCAAACTACAATCGGAACCCTAAGGTGTCATTAATGCATGTTTAGTCCATTATTCGTTATTAATATGATGTTAAGGTAGGAAGACCCTACATTAGTGGTATCAGAGCAGTGGTTAGATAACCCGGGAATGAGTGAAGGGTAGCCTTAGCAATAAGTTGGCTAGGTGCTTCTTTTAAACATGTTTTGTGCATAAGTTGCATATGAAGTATATGATGTAACATGTTTGATTATCTAACGATGTATTATATGAACTGCTTTTGGGTATTGTTGTTAACCCTTATCTTGCAGCATGGCAGCGAATGTGGAAGTGGGTGATGCAGTTAGTGTTAATGCAAGTGCGGGACGTACCAATCCCTACCACCGCCAGCCTTGGGCGCGGAACCTTCTGAGCAACAGTTGTTACCTGGAGAGCTAAGTTTGGCTCAATTTCTGACATACCGACCCCCGATGTTCGAGGGAACTGAGACAGGGGAAATGGCTGAGGAATGGTTAGAGAGAATAGAACAGATATTTGTGGCAGCTCCTTGTGCTAAGACAACCTGGATAAGACTAGCGGAGTTCCAGTTGGCCAAGAAGGCGCTGATGTGGTGGAAGACCACAGTAATAGAGCAAGAGGCTCAGGGTCAAGAAATCAATTGGAAACTGTTCAGAACTCGATTCCTGACCCGCTATTTCTCAGCTGCTGCACGACAGGCCAAGGAAGATGAGTTCACTAACCTTAAGCAAGGTAACCTGCCTGTATCAGATTATGCTCTTCAGTACTGTTCTTTGCTCAGATATGTGCCTCACATTGCCGCAAGTACTCAAGCCAAGATGAGGAACTTCATGAAAGGCTTGAGGCCTGAACTATATGACAGGGTGGTCACTTATGGCCCTGCTTGTTTTGATGATGCACTTTCAAGGGCTGAGTTAGCCGAGCTAGGAGTTGGTGCATATCCGGATGCCGTGCCACCTGCAACACCCCCTCAGAGATCCACTCCTGACAATTTGAAACCAAGGGGTGATCAGTTCAAGCCAAGAGGGAACACATCGGCTTCGAGGTTCAGTGGTAAGAGGCCCGAGAATCGTTGGAGAGGAAGCCGTAAGAATGATGCCCGTCGGGAAGAGGACAGTCTCAGGGAGGCAGGGTTGGGAAGTTCCAATGCTCTCTTTGTGGGCAACCACATATGACGAAAGACTGTGTAGGTTGCTATGTTTGTGGCAATAAGGGCCACTTTGCTCGGCAGTGTCCCAATCGGAAGGGACAACAGAACTCCACGGGAAGGCCTGCGGACAGAGCAGCACAGCACATACCACCTTTTGCACCGAGGCAGTATGTAGGTCAGCCCATGGGGCCACCTCAGGGACAGGTTTATGCTTTGACGAGGGAGCAGGCTACAGCGGCTCTGGAGGAGGTTATAGCGGGTACGTGTCTTTTATTTAAGCACCCTGCTTTTATATTGATCGACACAGGTGCGCCACACTCTTTCGTGTCGACAAGTTTTGTGGAAAGGCACCACATATGCGCTTCTCCGTCGCCCACGCCTCTTGTAGTCTCAACCCCCGCCGGATGAAGTTTGATTACTGATCAGATTGTTTATGATGGCCTCATTTATTTTGACGATAACGAGCTAAGGTCAGATTTGATTGTTCTGGGAAGGTCAGACTTTGACTGCATTGTAGGCATTGATGTTCTGAACAGGTATCAGGCAGTTGTGAACTTCAGACAGAGGACGGTCCGATTCAGGTCTGATATGGGAGTTCAGTGGACATTCTATGAGGATGGTTCTTGTCCCAAGATCCCGTTGATATCTGCTGTCAAGATGACATAGTTGTTGGAACGAGGCCATACATGATATCTCATCTATGCCGTTGATGTTACGGAAAAGAAGGAAGAATTAAAAGTTGAGGATGTGCTTTTAGTGGCGGAATTTCCTGATGTCTTTCCGGAAGAGATTCCCGGATTCCCACCGACGAGAGAGGTCGAGTTTGGGATTGAGTTACTACCGGGGACGCCTGCCATTTCTCGTGCCCCGTATAGGATGGCACCAGCGGAGTTAAGGGAGTTGAAGGTTCAGTTGCAAGAGCTCCTCGATAAGGGTTACATACGCCCTAGCGTATCACCCTGGGGTGCACCAGTTTTATTTGTTAAGAAGAAAGATGGTTCGATGCGGGTGTGCATCGATTACAGACAACTGAACAAAGCCACAGTAAAGAATAAGTATCCACTCCCGAGGATCGATGATTTGTTTGACCAGTTGCAAGGTACGAGGCTCTACAGTAAGATCGATCTGAGGTCGGGGTATCATCAGATTCGAGTAAGGGAAGATGATGTTCAGAAGACAGCTTTCAGGACTAGGTATGGGCACTATGAATTCCTAGTCATGCCTTTTGGGGTGAGAATGCCCCAGCTGTTTTTATGAGCCTGATGAACAGGGTGTTCCAACCGTATTTGGATCAGTTCGTCATTGTTTTCATTGACGATACTCATATACTCTCGGACCGAGGAGGAACACGTGAAGCACTTGAGGACAGTACTCCAAATTCTTAGGGATCATCAGTTATATGCGAAGCTTAGCAAGTGCAAATTCTGGTTGAGCAGTGTGGTATTCTTGGGTCATGTTATATCTAGCTGCGGGATATCTGTTGATCCCAGGAAGATTGAAGCTGTGATGGAGTGGGCGGCACCCACTTCTGTACCCGAGATACGGAGCTTCCTTGGTTTAGCGGGTTATTACCGACGTTTCGTCGAGGGATTTTCTAAGATCGCTAAGCCGTTGACACAGCTGACTCAGAAGGGAGTTCCGTTCTTTTGGTCCAAAGCTTGTGAGGAAAGCTTCCAAGAATTGAAGCGTGATAGGGTTGATTATTATGCTTTTTTATGCTATGATTTGTATATGTTTTCGTGTTGATTCTTGAATTATTTTACGTTTTATGGTATATATTTCTATATTTCAGGAATCAATGTTGAAATTCATAAAAGGGGAAGAAATCAAGCTAAAATGATGAAAAAATGAATAAAGTTGAAGAAAAGAGAAAAAAACCAGAATCAAAGACACATGTTGCTCCTTTCTCCTCAAATTACTATATGTTTGAGCCATGTTTGGAAATGTGGTCCATATAAAAATTGTAGAACTTTGAGTTTTCTTCGCGTGTACAGCTGATTCATCGAATTCGGAGTTCGTATGAGAAAGTTACGGCCAAAATACGAAACTCGCCAGAAGCTGAAAAAGGCGAAGAAACTTACTGTGAAGGACGATCGATCGAGAAAGGATTTCGATCGATCGAGAAATGCTGAAAACTGAGCGAAATTCTTACTGGAAGGCTCGATCGATCGGCCACTTTTTCGGATCGATCGGGACGAGCAGTTTTGAGAAAAAATACTTCCTTGTAGAGTTTGTATGCAAAAGGGAAGTCCATAATTCTTTCCCCTATACATATGGACGAGATTTACAACCCAAAATCAGATTTTGAACCCTAGGTACAACCTCCATCTCAGCTCCCCTTTCCTTCACCACCCAACCTCACGCCTTCTTCACCCAAAATCCATAATACACGCCTCCACCTTCTTCTCCCCTCACTTTCCTTCACTTCATGTCCAGCCTCCATCCTTCTACCATTCAACCTTCACCCATCTTCACCTATTCATCCTAGGATTTGGAACAACCCAACAAGGCGATAAAAAGAGACGATCGAGAAGGAAGCAAGAGAAGGAGCGAAGATCTACAACCGATGTCGACACTGGGAGTTTTTCTTTGTCTTTAAATTCTTAGTTTTGTTTTGTTTTGATTTATTATGAGGAACTAAAATTATTTATCGAGACTAGGCGAATCCTTTGTTATGAACCTTCGATTTGATGATTTAATTGAATTCTTATAGTTCTTTGCGTATGTTTTATGTTCTTCATGCTTTTAGAGGATTGATCACCTTGAATGATGTTAGTATCGTAATTGAGATCGAGAGATGATTTTATGATACTGAATTAATAATTCATACCATGGATTTAATACCGAGATCGAGAGACGACGTCAAATACATGCGTGATAGCCATAGATTCTAGTAATTGAAAGCTAGGAGTTTTCATGGATCTTATGCAACATTGAATTGTTAAATAAGTGAACGAGAGTTACTTACTGCAATTCGGTGTTAGGTTTAATATAGCTCGAGAGAGTGTATTAGATAAATTGGGAGAACTCTCACCTTAGAAATATTTGAATATTCAATCGTGAATTGTAGGGGATTGCATTGGTGAGCCAAAGTCTCGATAATCTTCTCTATTGGATTTTTCTCGTTTACTTTTATTGACTTGGTTGGATTAGTAGTTTATTTTATTTAATTAGTCGTTAATTTTAAATTAATTATCGTAGGTTAAATATAGTTAAAAGTGTCTTATTTGGTACTTACTTGTTAGTCTCTGTGGGTTCGACAATCCGTATCTTCCTATCTATACTAAAACTTGACACCTTGCACTTGCGGTCTAAAATCGCTAGATTGGAAATAATTGTTTAAAATAAAAGCGCTCAAAGCGTCGTTTGACGACAGCGCCAGTGTTATTGATTCCTTCTGAGAATAAGAGGTTTGCCTTGTACAGAGATGCATCATTGCAGGGTTTGGGCCGCGTGTTGATGCAAGATAGGCACGTGGTGGCTTATGCTTCGAGGCAGTTGAAGCCTCATGAGACCAGATACCCAGTTCACGATCTGGAACTGGCGGCCATCATTTTCGCCTTGAAGATTTTGCGACATTATCTTTATGGTACTTCATTTACCATTTTTACGGACCATAAGAGCCTGAAGTTCCTATTCACTCAGGCTGAATTGAATATGAGGCAAAGAAGGTGGATGGATCTACTCAAGGATTACGACTGTGAGATTG
The DNA here is from genome assembly GCA_907163345.1 of Haberlea rhodopensis. NCBI lineage: Eukaryota > Viridiplantae > Streptophyta > Magnoliopsida > Lamiales > Gesneriaceae > Haberlea > Haberlea rhodopensis. Next base: position 111,253 of record CAJQUN010000516.1, on the reverse strand, counting down.
AGCACCATCCTGGTAAAGCAAACTTGATAGCAGGACGCCTTAAGTCGGAAGGTGAAGAGTACTGCTGAGGACGCTATGTGTTTATCAGCTATGATGACTTCTTATTGCCATCCGGGCTATGATTTTGATGTGGACACGTCGCCAGTGCGAGTGTCGACCTTGTTGGCTGAGCCGATATATTCGAGGCTATCAGGAAAGCCCAGAGGTCGGATGATGAAGTTCAGAGATGGTCATCGATAGTACTTCGAGGACAGCCATCAAAGTTTAGAGTGGCTGAGGATGGTTCTCTGAGACTCGATGACCGATGGGTAGTTCCATGTACGCCAGAGTTGCATAGAGGAATCTTGGAGCGAGCTCACGGGAGCCAGTTCAGTGTTCACCCAGGAGGAAGGAAGATGTACAAGGACCTAAGTGATCAATTCTTGTGGAGACGCATGAAGCGTGATGTGATCGCTTTTGTTAAAAGATGTTTGATCTGCCAGCAGGTAAATGCAGAAAGGCAGAGGCCTGGTGGCGAGCTGAAGAGCTTGGAAGTACCTAAGTGGAAGTGGGAGCACATATCTATGGACTTCGTCACCCACTTGCCAAGGATGGCCTCTGGATTTGATGCGATCTGGGTGATCGTAGACAGGTTAACGAAGATGGCACACTTCATCCCTTATTGTATGTCCTTTACATACCTAAAGATGGCTCAATTATATGTACGGGATGTGGTGAGATTGCATGGTATCCCAGTCTCGATTGTGTCTGACAGAGACCCAAGGTTTACTTCACATTTCTGGGAGGGTCTCCAGACAGCTTTGGGCACAGAGGTGAGACTGAGTAGCTTATCACCCTCAGACAGATGGCCAGACAGAGCATACCATTCAGACGCTCGAAGACATGTTGAGGGCATATGTTTGGAGTTTCATACTCCGTGGCAAGATTCATTACCACTGGTAGAGTTCTCCTACAATAACAGCTATCAGGCGAGCATTCAAATGGCTCCTTTTGAAGCTCTTTACGGACGACGATGTAGGTCACCGCTGTATTGGGAGGACTTGACTAGTAAAGCGGTCGGAGGACCGGGTATGATTAAGGACATGGAAGAAAAGATTAAGATGATACGCTTAAGATGAAAGCGGCCCAGGATAGGCAAGCAACCTATGCAATAAGCGACGACGACCGCTAGAACTCCAAGTAGGAGACAAGGTCTTCTTGAAAATCTCACCTTCAGGGGTGTAGTTCGTTTGGTATGCGGGGGAAGTTATCTCCGAGGTATGTT
>CAJQUN010000516.1:0-109489 GCA_907163345.1 Haberlea rhodopensis | reverse complement strand
CTATCCCACACTCCTTTAGATAGTCATGAAACTCTTGGCTTAGGTATGCACCTCGTCGATCTGATCGAAGGATTTTGATACTTTTACCAAGTTGGTTTTGTACTTCATTCTTGAAATCCTTGAACTTTTCAAAGGTTTCATGTTTATGTTTCATTAGGTACACATACCCATATCTACTGAAGTCACCAGTAAATGTAACGAAGTATTGAAAACCACCTCTAGCATGTGTGCTTATTGGCCCACATACATCACTATGTATGAGACTCAATACATCATTTGTCCTTTCAACATGTCACTTGAAAGGAGCTTTAGTCATCTTGCCCATTAAACAAGATTCACATGTTTCATATGATTCAAAATCAAATGAATCCAATACTCCATCCTTATGAAGTTTTGATATGCGATTCTCGTTTATATGGCCCAAGCGACAATACCAGAGATAAGTTGGATTAAAATCATTATTCTTAATCCTTTTAGTATTTATGTTATAAACAGGTATATTAAGATTTAATACATAAAGACCATTAATCATTTGTGCACTAGCATAAAACATATCATTTAAATAAATGGAGCAACAATTGTCCTTTATAATAAATGAAAATCCAAACTTGTCCAAACAAGAAATAGAGATAATGTTTCTAGTAATTGAAGGCACAAAATAACAGTCTATTAAATCTAAAGATAAACCGGAAGGTAAAGATAATGAATAATCTCCTATAGCTAATGCACCAACTCTTGCTCCATTTCCCACTCGGAGATCTACTTCGTCTTTTGTCAATGTCCTACTACTTTTAAGATCCTGCACATTAACACAAATGTGAGATCCACATCCAGTATCTAATACCCATGATGAAGAAGTAGATAAATTGACTTCTATAACAAAAATACCTGAAGTGGAAGTCACACCTCCCTTCGTCTTCTTAAGATCCTCCAGATAAACTTTGCAATTTCTTTTCCAATGTCCGGTCTCACCGCAATGGAAACAGTTCCCCTCTTTTGCCACTCCTCCCTTTGGCTTTAGTGTAGAAGCATGTGTCTTAGACTTAACAAGGACCTTCTTGTTCTTCTTGTAGCCTTTAGCTTTAGTCTTTCCTTTGCTCTTATTCACAATAAGAACATTTGTAGGCTTAGACTTCTTGCTATTTTCTTCAAAAGTTCTAAGCATGCCAAGCAACTGTGATAGAGTTTTTTCAATTTCAATCATATTGTAATTCAAGACAAATTGACTGAAGCTTTCAGGCAACGATTGCAAGGATCACGTTAGTGGCCAACTCTTCGTCCAATGGAAAACCGAGCTTCTCCATATTCTCAATGTACCCAATCATCTTGAGTGCATGAGTTCCAACCAGACTTCCTTCTACCATTCTACACTGGAATAACGCTTTAGAGATGTCATACCTCTCTGTCTTGCTTGTTGTTGGTACAGTTGATTTAGATGCTCGATCATATCGAACGCCTCCATTTCCTCACGTTGCTTCTGAAGCTCAGAGTTCATGGTGGCAAGCATAGCCCACCCAACATCAAGTGCATCATTTTGATGCTTCTTGTAAGCATCTTTATCGGCTTTAGCAGCCGTCAAGGGAGGTTCCTCAGCAGGTAAGGGTTCCTCTAGGACATATTGCTTCTTTTCTTGCTTGAGGACAATCCTCAAATTCCTATACCAGTCTAGGAAATTTGTCCCATTCAGTTTGTCCTTCTCAAGGACCGATCGCAATGATAGTGCATTTGTAACGTTGTTTGTTGCCATGGATATCTACAATATAAATATGCAAAATAAGTTTATGATTTTAATCATTTAATATGGTCTTATATTAAATGACACTCTCACTATTTTGTTTAAAATTATCAACCCTCGAAAACTTTAGTGGGCCAAGATCCATATATCACTTAATCTTGAGTTAGCTTTGGCTAATCGCCCAAGACTCGGTTATTTAGGTAGACAACTCTTTGTCAATTACAATCACATGCAATTCTTGGATGATTGGACGAACAACGCTTTGTTCAAATTCATCTAATAAATTATTTTCCAACCCCATGCCTCTAGGTTCCCAATCCTATTGAGATAACGCTAGTTAAGTTGAACCCAATTTTAAAATAACACGGATATCACTTTTATCCTTTCGCGCCTTACTAAGATTGTCACGGTGCTTTGCTTTGGCAAACCCACACATGTTCAATCGAAGTCATGACGAGTATTTTTAATTGGAAGGCATCTTGAAACTTAATATTATAAAAGGGATTTATTGATCTCATGATTTTATTAATATTGAAAATATGTCTGGTACATATATGAATATATACATATCTACATATATATATATCAAGCATCAATATTAAATAAAACAGTAAACATGCATCTCATACATCAACATAAAGTAAACGTGACATGGTTATAGCCCCAACTAAAGATTTCTCAAGCCAATGAGAAAATCTAAAAGGTCAACCTAAGGGTAACTTCTCCAAGTACCTCTTTGGCTCCCTTTTGTGAATGGCCTTCTCATCCCGGCACCATGGTCCATCTTCATTGATCTCCATAAAAAAAAACTCTAACTAAACTAAATAACAATTACATGATTTAGAGAATTCCTCGAGTTACAATCGAGGGGGAGCATAGGGGAGGGAATACATTCAGAAAAATAGAGAAGGCACGACTCGCAAGCCGTATTAAATTACAAACATTCACAAACTCTTATCTAATAGGGCATAGGGCTATAACCATGCACCATGCTCAAACAAACACATAAAACATGCTATAACATTTAATTAATTAAATTCTAAACATTTTAAAATTTAATTCTAATTAAAACTATAAAATAAATTTTATGAAATTATCGTACGCTCGGGACATCACATGTCACGGAACCTTAGCCCAAAAGTTCACGTCCAACCATGAGGGTTCGAAACCCTAGCCGTCATGAGCCACAATGGTTCGAAACCTTTGTTTTAGCTCTCGGCCTTTCATGCACGATTCATGACGTTGGCGGCATGACCATCTCGAGCCAATGGGTTCGAAAACCCTAGCCCTCATGTGGCCCTAGCCGTCAACCTTCAATTTACCGTGAGCCATGATCGAACCAGGCGCCGCTCATTAAATTTTATCTAGCCAAAAGGAGGGTTCTAAACCCTAGCTATGTTTCGACACCTTCATGCACAATTATGAGCCACAACGGCTAAACCATCTCGAGCCAAGGGTTCGAAAACCTAGCTCTCATGTGGTAGCCGTGGGTCAAGTGTGGTGATGGCCGAAAAATCCGATCAAGCGGCGGTCGTGTGTTCTTTGGGTTATTAGGTTTTACGCCTTCGTGTATCGTATACATAAATTGTCAATTACATCATATATAATTTTACGATGATTTTCACAAACTTGATTTATTCCATATCATATATGATTATACAGTTTTAAAGCATGCAATATAATTGTAAATATGATTAAACAATGAACCACATAATTCTGATATGAGCTTTGTACACGGCTCTGATACCACTGTAAGGAATCCAACATGCAAATACACAGCGGAAATAAAATTTGGATTCCTAACCGAGGACCTATACAGAGTATTCATATCGGAATGATTAAAGAGTCTCACCCTTGTAGCGTGTTTGATGCAGAATCCTCGTTGTAGCACCATGAGTCACAAACGAAAATTTACACCTTCGTCTCTACGGTATCCACACGATCAAATCGAAAAGGGGATATAAGAACAAGTTTCTAGACTCGTTCTTAAACCGGAACAATAACCACACACGATTCTAACTCGAATGAAGATGGCCGGAAACACAAAAGATCAAGGCGGCGGCCGAGAGATCACTTTTGTTGAGAGGTGGCCGAGAGCTTCTTATGTTGGTGGCTAGGTTTTTGATATGTAGGATTAATCAAATTAATCACCTTGTTATCTAATTATATATGTAGGATTTAATTAAGGTTCAAGACTTTCTTAAAGCCTCATGTGCCCAAACCCATGATTTAATTAAATCCTTATAATCATTTAATTAAGACTCTTCTTAATTAATTAATTCATCCAATGAATTTAATTCTCTTTATCGATTTAATCTTTTGGGCGACACGATATGATCTTGCAATGTTGGCAGCGACATAAAATCTCATTTATGTCATAAGCAATGAGCGGTATCTAGCAACACATCAAGGCTACCCAAATTACAAGAATGTCATTGACTCGACATAACCTTAGAACTTGTGATAATATTAACCATGTAACTTAATCCCTTTGTCCTATGTGTTTAGATTGAACACGAGTCATGGAATAGTCATACTCGTATATTCAATCTCTATTTCTTGATCCCCAAGTAGAACTAGAATAAACGAATAAGCTCGATATCATATATCAACTCATTCGAGCACGACCATGCATTTTAGTCTTACATGATCAAGGGCCCAAACACTTCTCCTGTCATATAGGAGGGACAAATCCTATCTTGATCAATCAACATCCCTCTACATAATTCGTAGTGTATCTAATAGTTGCCTTTATAGTTTACCCTGTTACAGGTAATGTTTGACAATATCAAGATACATAACTCCTTATGTTGGGATCTCTGATGATTTCAAGTCGTAAGGATTACATACATTATTATCACTATGAGAATTGCTTATGACACTCATATAACTATCCATGTAGCATTCTCATGGTGTGGTCTGTCCAGTACATTATTCTCTAACATGTACCCATGTGTTGATTTGATATCTCATATCCATGAACAATTCATCAATCAAAACATACTAGTCTCAATGTATTATCATTATCCTGATTTATGATAATACTTGACTAGGGACAATCTTTAAGAATAATACAATATTATTCTAAGGACATTAACTTATATATCAGTTCATATTGCACAGATATTCGAATAATATATAATAATGATTTGTCATTTATAAAATCATAATACATTGTATGTTATGAACAATCATCTAATGACTTGTCTTAGGACATATCCCAACACAAGGATCTACTGCGGAGATGCCCACATCGTGGCCTCCCTATCTGGCTGCAGGTACAAACATTTTATAATGGTTTATTTTCTGGTAATCGTTCTATGATTGGTGCAGCGTCAAGAGGAACTGTGATGAGGAAGACGCCCGCGGAAGCTTATACGCTGTTTGAGGAGATGGCTGCTAATAGCTGCCAATGGCAGTCCGACAGGAACGTGCCAAAGAAGCAAGCCAGAGTGCATCAAGTGAGTGAAGTCACTGCCCTAGCTGCCCAGTTGGAAGCGCTGAACAAGAAGATCGATAGTTTAAGCATGCATGCAATGCAAGTTCAAACTGTTACATGCGAGCTTTTGCCAAGGAGGACATCCGAGCACTGAATGCCAAGTAGGTAACCCTTTCATTACAACTAATGAAGCTGCTAAGTTTGTAGGAAACCGACCACCACAGACCAACCCCTACCCAAGTACATACAATACTGGGCCGAGGAACTATACCCAACCACCACCGGGGTATGCACCAAAGCCAAGCATGGAGAAGATCTTAACCAAGTTCATATCGTCAGCTGAAACAATGATGAACAATCATGAGGCGTCGATAAAGAACTTGGAAGTCGAAGTGAGACAGCTAGCAAAGATCATAGCCGGACAAGTACAAGGAGCACTTCCTAGTGACACCAAGACAAATCCTAGGGAGCAAGTCCATGCCATCATGTTGAGGAGTGGAAAGGAGGTCGCTGAGAAGAAGGATGTGCAAGTTGAGTTAAAAGGCGAGGCAGACATCAAACAAGAAGATGAACAAACACGCGATAAAAGTAAGTCTACTAAGACATCTACACCCATCACACCACCTGCTAAGGTAGATATCCCACCCCATTCCCCATTGCATATAAGAGAGCAAAAATAGATGCTAAGTTTGCTACGTTTTTACAAAATTATGCTAAGTTTTTAAAGGAGATTCTGTCAAAAAAAACAGAAACTGGGAGAGCATGAGATGATAAACTTAAGTGAGGAGTGTTCTGCTGTCCTTCAAAATGATTCACCTCCAAAGTTAAAGGATCCAGGAAGTTTCACTATACCTTACAAAATAAATTCTAAATCTTTTAATAAATCTTTATGTGATTCGGGGTCTAGTGTCAATTTAATGCCTTTGTCTATGTACAGGAGCTGGGCTTAGGAGAACTTAGAGCAATCAATGTTTCACTGCAGATGGTGGAAAAGTCCATCAAGTACCCTTATGGGATAGTGGATGATGTATCGGTCAAGGTTGATAAATTCACCATTTCGATGGATTTTATCGTGTTGGACATAACTGAAGATGTATACATGCCTCTTCTAGGAAAACCATTCCTAGCCACTGGAAGGGCATTGGTTGATGTCCAAGAAGGGAAGTTGATCCAACGAGTAGGGGGGATTAAGTTACTTTTGACATGTTCAAAGCTTTGAACACTACTCACACTGAGCACCGATGTTTTAGTATCAATATAATTGATACAATGTCTGTTGATGCGATGCAGGTTAAGAGCGAGAAGAAGGTGGAGGTCACACCTAAGGCCCATCAAAGAGGAGAAAAATTCCGTGAAGGTGGGCACTGTTCACAGTGAAAGCAAAATGGTAACGACACTACCACAAGGATGATGTGAAATCACCCCCCACTTCCCCGGGCGGCACTTGAGCTTACATGGTAAAAGTCCAGCTTGAGACTATATATCAAGAACTTTTTCTTACCCTTAGCTTTGTTTCTGGTTTTTTTTTATTTTGATTTTAATTGAGGTGAAAGACTCCATGCGTGCTGTGATCTGTCCAACACTATACCCCACGAGCTGACGAGGAATTGGACAATGATCACTGACGGTCGTTGTCAAAGGTAAATGCTTTGTCTCATTTTCCATGCTTAGTACATTGAGGACAATGCATGAATTAAGTTTGGGGGAGTAGTGCATTACTGAGTCATGCTTCTTATGTGGAATTTGATCGTTTCTTGAGCACCAATAATTTTTTTTTCAATTAGCAAGATAAGAATGAATCATAGTAGTGGTCTCTATTCCATGATGATATTAGTCTTACTATGCATGTCAACTTGAGTTTTGATGATTGCAAGACTTGTTTGTGAATATCTTGTTTTGAGTAGCATGTCAAAGATGAGGAATATCTTGAGCACATTTGAGTCATAATCCTGTGAATTTCATTTGTAGTAGCGAAAATCTTTGTGAACTTGATGAATTGTTTTGAGCATCTTAGAGTACCTTAGAAACTATTTGATGATGACACTTTGAGGCGAAATTTTATAGTTATGAATTTGACTTGGAAATGATTTAGGCGATCTTTGGACCGTTTGAGTCTTTCAAGCTTAACATGATATATATCAATCTCTAATGTCCCATGTTGAACATAATTGAAAAAGAATGGAGCATGTTAACATACTAGCCCCATTCAACATTTTTTTGGCAACTGATTATACCACCTTTATGAGCCTAAATCGAAAGAATTCATCCTTACTCAAAGGGAATATAATGATTCTCATTAGATGCACATAAATTGTAATATTTTGATTAGCTTATTGTAAAAAAAAATGATGAATGAGAAAAGAAAATAATAGAAAAAGCTTTGATAAAAAAAACCAAATAAGACCCAAAGTGGCCAAGGCTAAAAGAAAAATAAGAGAAGCTCAATTTTGTGCTAAAAATATGAACATTGCATGCTTATACTCTCTTCTTTGTGATCCTATCTTTTCTTTGAAGCCAACACCTAGACCTAACTTTACAAGCTTAAAAAGACCTATTGATTCAAGTCTAGGGAGTGACTACATTGGTGGAGAAGTGTTTGAAATAGGACTATGGAATGCTCAAGGATAATTATAACTTTCATTGACTAGCATGATTTGATCTATGATAATTGCATGAAACTTGAAAGTGACAATAGCACACATGCACGTTCTGATTTGGAGACATGTTGCTTGATTTAGGAGAAAGCACGACTTTTTAAACTTTTTAATTTGATTCTTGTTCGTCTGTAAGTGAGATGTCTGAGATACATGATTGACTGCTAATTGGTTTATTTTAATCTTCAAAATTGAACTCGACTTTTTGATCTTATTTCTTGCTCGAGACTATCAAGTTTAAGTTTGGGGGAGTTGATAAGTGTGATTTTTACAGATAATTTGATATATGATTAAGGGAGTTTTTGTAGTAATTCTGGAAAATATTACGCTTTTTGGTATATATTTGTATATTTCAGGAATTTAGGTCCAAATGCATAAAAAGTGGAGGAAATAGGCTTAAAATGATGAAAAATGACCAAACCGAGAACATATTGACAAGGAGGGACTAAATCGCAAGATTGGAGATTTTGACATCCGCGATCGATCGGCAACTTACGAAGATGGATCGCCAAACCCAAAAAAATCGAGATTTCTTCTCCTATCAAGCTATTTTGTGTCCAAACTCTACAACACTCCTCCAACACAATATATAGAAGATATTGGACGAAATAAGGAGACTCTTGGCTCATAATAGACTCAACAAACTCAGCCACCATCACTCTCCTTCATCCCATGTGATGCTCGGAATATTTGATAATTATTCATTTGATCTAGTTGTGGTATTTAAATAACATTTAAGGATTTAAATTATTGGGCATCATATGTTGGACCCGGGTGAGATAAATAAATCTTGGTTGAGCTTATAGTATTAATTAAATTCAAAGAGATCCTCAAATTCTCGAGAATGTATTTTAGTCCGAAATTCGAAATAAATAATTTCGGGAGGAATTTGTACATTGAGTAAATTTTAAGAAGCATTTAAATCTTTTGGTAGATGTAGTAAAGATTTTAATTAGAAGGAAGTGTATATGTATAAAATTAACTTACAGCATGGGATGAGATACAAAAGAATAAAACACATTCCACCTTCTAACACACACTCAAAAAAAAATCGGCTCCCTCATTCTTTTCCCCTCCTTCTTCACGCCATCCCCAAACCCTCGCCCAAGTAGCGATTTGTTCCCTCCATTGAATCTCGGTTTTTTTTTTCGCAGACATTGAAGGGTAACTTCCCTCTTACCCTAATCACTCTTTCCATGGTTGTTTATGAAGCATTGGTTCGATTTTTTGGTAGCTTTATTGGAAGGGTTTGTTATGTGGTTCGATTTTTGACTTATTGATAATGTTTTCTGTTGTTCTTGTCCGTATAAAGAGTGTGTGCAGATGTGTGTGCGAGTGTGTGCAACTGTGTGTGCGTGAGTGTGTTTCTTCGTGTGTGTGTGTGTGTGTGTGTGTGTCTAGCATGTAGTATGGTGTAGGTGAAGTTCATACAAGAAAATGTGCATTCCATCATGTATTGATTAATGTATGAGACTTCTAAATATGTGTGTATATGTTGTGGCTTGGATTGGAATGGTGTTTGATAATGTAGAAGGTTAGCTTGGGTTGGTGTAATGGGTTAAGGCGATTATGTGGCTGTAATTCAAGTATGAAAATGGTAATGGGGAATTGGATAGCATGAGAAATGTTATTGATTGTTGGAAGTTAATTATGACTCAAATTTTTGTGGTTGTCTTGGTTGATTATAAAAGCCAACTTTAACTTGCAAATCATGCTTATAATGTGTTTGAAAATATGCTTAAATGTGATTCAAGTGTGGGTCTAAGCCTTGTGAGTAGGTGGAGATAAGAATGAACTTCTATGGCTTGTAACCATTATTATAGTGTTGGTGGGTATTGGGCAATGGTATGAGATGTTTGTGAGTTGTGGGTGATTATATGAGATAAAAGTTGGGAATCTTGTTCTAACCTTATAATGGATGTTAAAAATTAAATTAAATGAATATTTGTGACTTGCACGCTCATTTTATATGATGATTATGTTTTGAGGAATTCTCGAACAATGAGTTAAGGTTATATATGTTGAACCTTAGTAATGTAAATATTACGTACTTGAGTTAGTCATAACTCGAATAAATGGAAGGTAATGGCTTGTTTGTGTGGTATATGGGGTATGCTAATTGAGATTGAGTATGTTATATTGAATTAAAGTTGAAATGCATATAAATGATATCAATTGTATTATTAATGAACTAGTTGATAAATTGGCATTCAATATAGATACTCAACGGTCTCAGGACGTTAAATGTGGCTTGTTCATGTCGTTGACTATAAGGTACGTAGTGACGTATGAGCAGGTATACTTATTATGAAGTACTTACACATTCATATATTCATGAATTATTAAATGTCATGATGGAACGTAAGAAATGTATATGTGTGTTGAGTATGACATATGTGGCATGGTGGATACGTATTTGTACGTGATCCAAAAATATGAATATGTATAGATGTATGTGTGGTATGAGGGATGCGTAGTTATACGTGATCCGAGTATACGAGCTGAGTATTGATGCCTGGGGCATGATCAATATGAGAAAATGTTGAGAATGAGATAGATTGATAGGCAGGATCATATGCGATATGAAATTGTTTATGATTAAGCATAAATAATTGATTTTGGTTGTACTGAATTTATCGGGTTGAGGAGTATCATGTTTAAATAACGTTACTGAACTTGATTTTATGAAAGCATGTGAGTTTGAAACAGGAACAGTGAGTGGAAGCTATACAGATTCAGAACTGTACAGGGAGTACATTTTTATAGATTTTCAATATTTGTAAATTGTGATATTAGGATCGTATCATGATCTTTATGCATTGTGATGGTATGGGTAGTGTGATGTTGGTATGCTCACCCTGTGTGGGGGCTGTTTCTGTTGAAACAGGTAGAACAGGTACGACATGTACTACGACGTTTTGGGATGGTAAGCTCGAACTCGTTGAATGATGCTGCTCCCCGGAGTGTAGTTTGAATATTGAAGGCATGCACTATTTATGCATTTAATTGGCATTCATTTATTTGTTGCTCGTATGTGAGCACTTGGAGTCATGTATATGGACTGTATAATGGTGTTGACGTCCACTTTTTATATCTCCTTAGTACTGTATTTTCCCTGGCCGGGAACTTACTTATGTTCTTTTAGTATTGTGTTTTTCCCTGGCTATGAGTTATTTTTAGTAATGTGTTATATTTTCGAATAGCCCAAATTATGGGGAGACTCTGCCCAAATTTTTATAAAAGTCATGGTGATTATGTGAAGCATGTAATGATTCTGTAAAGAAAAGAAATTTTTACATACTTAAATGATGTCATAATCACATTATTGACGTATTGGGACGTTGGGGTCTTACATTGGTGGTATCAGAGCAGTGGTTAGCTCTTTGGGATGTTTAAGGGCCTAGGGATGTGTTGATAGCATATATAGCACATGATTTATGCATGATTGCGGTTTTGTGTCAGTGCGACAAGGTATTTATATGCTTATGTGCATAGTATGACATGAAATGATGGAAATTGTTATTATTGCTAACCAATGTGGTTACAGGGACATATGGCATACGATGAATGTGATAGTGAGAATAACCGGTGATGCCAATGAACGTACGCACTTGATGTTGTATACGTGTAAATTGAAGTGTATGCACGCCATATCTGTATACAGTACTGAGTAAACATAAATTGCAGGAGAAATGAGAAAATGAGATATGATATCTGAGGACATGAAATGGTAGACAGTGATGTGCTATTGGAATATGACAACATATGATGTGACAATCGGGTATGTGTATGTCATTTACCTGTTGACATAGGTACGTGACAATGTATTAGCGCTGATTCAATTGTTCCTGTTTATTGTATAATGTATTAATGACTGGTGATCCTTGTGGATGGTGATTTATGATTGGGTGATGTGACAGGGTCACTGCCGAGGAGCGAGTGATGTGTTTATTTATGGGTCGCCACTAGAGTGTGCGATATGTGTAAGACCCCAACACCTAAACTCGTCATTAGTTCATTTATGACGTCGTATATGTATAAATTTTTCTTTTTCTTTTCATTCTTCAAAAAGAATCATTACATGTTTCCCATAATCTCATGACATAACCAATGATCAACATTATATAATCATCTCGACCAACAAATAGACTCAAGGATTTCACCCATACCATACACCACTTTTTCATTGTGGGTTTTTATAAAAATTTGGGCAGAGTCTCCCCATAAACCGAGCTATCCGGAAATAAAAGACATCACATAATATAACTCCCAACCAGGGGAAAACACATTACAAAAACAGAATACTGAAATACTAAGTAAACTCCCAGCCAGGGAAGACACCACACTAATAAGACAACAAAAGTGGGTTTCAACGCCCTTATACAGTCCATATACAGATACAAGTGCTCACAGAAGAGCAACGAATAACGGATACTCCGGATGCATAATTAATATATTTACCAACAGCTCAACCTCGTATATCGGCTCAATCTCATACTATGCTTCTGGAAGCATCATCCAACAAGGTTCGAGCCTAGCACTCCAAGGCAGTATCGTACATGTTATACCTGTTTCAACAGGAACACTCCCCACACAGGGTGAGCATACTGTTGGGATATGCCCTAAGACATATCATTAGATGATTGTTTATGACATACAATGTAATATGATTTTATGAATGGCAATTCATTATTATATATTATTATTCTTTTAACTGTGCAATATGAATTAATATATATGTTAATGTCCTTAGAATAATATTGTATTATTCTTAAAGATGTCCCTAGTCAAGTATTATCATGAATAGGGATAATGATAATACGTAGAGACTAGTATGTGTTGATTGATGAATTGTTCATTGATATGAGATATCAAATCAATACGTGGGTACATGTTAGAGAACGATGTACTGGACAGACCTACCATGAGAATGCAACATGGATAGTTATGTGATTGTCATATACAATTCTCATAGTGATAATAATGTATGTAATCCTTACGACTTGTGATCATCAGAGATCCCAACATAAGGAGTTATGTATCTTGATATTGTCAAACGTTACCCGTAACAGGGTATACTATAAAGGCGACTATTGGATACACTACTAATTATGTAGAGGGATGTTGACTGATCGAGATAGGATTTGTCCCTCCTATATAACAGGAGATGTGTTTGGCCCTTGATCAATCGAGAACTAAAATGCATGGACATGCTCGAATGAGTCGATATGAGATATCGAGCTTATTCGTTTATTCTAGTTCTACTTGGGGATCAAGAAATAAAAATTGAATATACGAGTATGACTATTCCATGACTCGTGTTCAATCTAAACACATGGACAAAGGGATTAAGTTACATGGTTAATATTATCACAAGTTCTAAAGGTTATGTCGAGTCATTGACATTCTTGTAATTTGGGTAGCCTCGATGTGTTGCTAGACATCGCTCCTTGCTTGTAACGTAAAATAAGATTTTATGTCACTGCCAACATTACAAGATCCTATCGGGTCGCACAAAAGATTAAATCGAGAAGGGAAATTAAATTCATTGGATGAATTAATTAATTAAGAAGAGTCTTAATTAAAAGATTATAAAGATTTAATTAAATCATGGGTTTGGGCCCATGAGGCTTTTAGAAAGCCTTAAACCTTAATTAAATCTTATAATATAAATACAAGGTTATGATTAATTGTTTAAAACAATTCATATCATTCCACCCTAAGCTACACACGGCCGCCTCACTCTTCTCTCTCGGCTTCTTCATAACCGAAGAGTGTAGGGTGATTTTGTGCCATCTTTTGATTGTGAATCAATTGTGTGCTTATTGTTCCGGTCTAAGAACGAGTCTAGCAACTTGTTCTTAGACTATCCCTTCACCCGATTTGATCGTGTGGATACCGTTGAGGCAAAACTTGTTAAGGTTTTTGCTAGTGACTCGGAGGAGGCGTTGGACGTGGTGCTGCTCCGTGGAATCTGCTCAAACACGCTACAAGGGTGAGACCTTCGTAAAACCTTTATCCGATATGAATCCCTATGTATAGATCCGCGGTTTAGTAATCCGAAATTTTATTCCGCTGCGTTGTATGCTTTAAGGATTACTTACAGTGGTATCAGAGCCAGGTTCAAGGCTCATATCGGATTTTGTGATTAAATTGTGTTAATCATATTAGAACTTATATTGCATGCTATTAAAACTGTATGAACATATATGATATGTTAATATCGAGTTTGTGAAAATCATCATAAAAATTATATTTGATATAAATTGGCGAAATTAGAACCATATAACACATGTGTTCGGCCATCACCATCACAAATGACATACGGCTAGCCACATGAGGGCTAGGGTTTTCGAACCCTAGTAGCCGTGCATGGGCTCGGCCATCGTCGCCCCTTTGCTAAGGTTTTGAACTCTTTGGCTCGATAATGGTTCAAGCATGCATGGATAAGTGGCTTCACCGCATGAGAGCTAGGGTTTTTTGAACCCTTGGCTCGAGATGGTTGAGCCACCACCGTGCATGAACTGACCATGATTCGTGGCTCAAGAATTCCGGCGTTTCGAACAAGTTGGCTCGATGAAGAACAAAAGTTATGCACGGCGGCTAGGGTTTGGAACCCTAGCGCCGCCGCCGCTAGCACAAGGCTTGGCCATGGGCTAGGGTTTCGAACCCTAGGCCCATGCCATGGTCCAGCCATGGGGCATGGTTGGTTCGAACCATGGTGGTTCGTAGCTAAGTCGAAATTAGTTCGTGGCATGTGATGTCCCGAGCGTACGATAATTTTTCAAAAATTCTATTTTACAGTTTTAATTAGAATTAAATTTAAAATGTTTAGAATTTAATTAATTAATTGTTAAAGCATGCTTTATGTGTTGTTTGAGCATGGTGCATGGTTATAGCCCTTTGACCTATTAGATAGGACTTGTGAATGTTTGTAATTTATAATACGACCTGCGAGTCGTGCCTTCTCTATTTCATTCTAAATGTAATCCCTCCCCTATGTTCCCCTCGAATGTGAATCGAGGAATTCTATATCTTGTAAATAGTGTAGTTTATTTTATTGATGATGATCAATGAAGATGGAGCATCGTGCCGGGATGAGGAGGCCATTCACAAATTGGAGCCAAAGGAAGGTGCTTGTGAAGTTACCTTAGGTTGACTCTTAGGATTTTCTCATTGGCTTGAGAAAATCATTAGTAGGGGCTATAACCATGTCACGTTTAATTATGTATGTTGATGCATGATTTATCTTATGCTTTAGATTGATAATTGTATTACACATATATGTAGTTATGTATACAACTATATGTAGTGGACATATTTTAAATTATCAAACTAATCATGAGATCAATAAATCCCTCTAAAATATTAAGTTTTAGATGCCTTCCAAAATTAAAAGTACTCGTCAAAAACTTCGATTGTACATGTGTGGGTTTGCCAAAGCAAAGCACCGTGGCAATCTTAGTAAGGCGCGAAAGGATAAAAGTGATATCCGTTATACTTTAAATTGGGTACGACTTAAATAGGTTATCTCAATAGGATTGGGAACTTAGAGGCATGTGTTGGATTATAATTCATTTGATGAATTGAATAAAGTGTTGTTCGTCCAACTATCCAAGAATTACAATGTAATTGGCAAAGTGTTGTCTACCTAAATAACCGAGTCTTGGGCGATTAGCCAAAGCTAACTCAAGATTAGGCGAAATATGGATCTTGGCCCACTAAAGGTTTCGAGGGTTGATATTTTTTAAAACAAATAGTGGGAGTATCATTTAATATAAGACCATGTTAAATGATTAAATCATAAACTTATTTTGCATATTTATATTGTAGATATCCATGGCAACTAACAACGTAACAAGCACTTTATCACTGCGATCGGTCCTTGAGAAGGACAAATTAAATGGGACAAATTTCCTAGACTGGCATAGGAACTTGAGGATAGTCCTCAAACAAGAAAGGAAACAATATGTCCTAGAGGAACCCTTACCTGCTGAGGAACCTCCCCTAACGGCTACAAGAGCCGTAAAGGATGCTTACAAGAAGCATCAAAGTGATGCACTTGATGTTGGGTGCCTTATGCTTGCCACAATGAACTCTGAGCTTCAGAAGCAACATGAGGAAATGGAGGCGTTTGATATGATTGAGCATCTTAAGCAACTGTACCAACAACAAGCTAGACAAGAGAGGTATGACGTCTCTAAGGCGTTATTCCAGTGTAGAATGATGGAAGGAAGTCTGGTTGGAACTCATGTACTCAAGATAATTGGGTATATTGAGAATCTGGAGAAGCTGGGTTTTCCTTTGGACCAAGAGTTGGCCACTGACGTGATCTTGCAATCGTTGCCTGAAAGCTTCAGTCAATTTGTCTTAAATTACAATATGATTGAAATTGAGAAGACACTACCACAGTTACTTGGCATGCTTAGAACTTTTGAAGCAAATAGCAAGAAGTCTAAACCTACAAATGTTCTTATTGTTAATAAGAACAAAGGAAAGACTAAAGCTAAGAACTTCAAGAAAAACAAGAAGGTCTTTGTTAAATCTAAGCCAAAGTCATCTGCACTGAAACCAAAGGGAGGGATAGCGAAGGAAGGGAACTGTTTCCATTGCGGTGAGACCGGCCATTGGAAAAGAAACTGCAAAGTATATCTGGAGGATCTAAAGAAAGGAAGTGACTTCCACTTCAGGTATTTTTGTTATAGAAGTCAATTTATCTACTTCTTCATCATGGGTATTAGATACTGGATGTTGATCTCACATTTGTGTAAATGTGCAGGACCTCAAAAAGAGTAGATTGTTGGCGAAAGGCGAAGTTGATCTCCGAGTTGGAAATGGAGCAAGAGTTGCTGCATTAGCTATATGAGATTATTATTTATCTTTGCCTTCCGTTTATCATTGATTTTAAAAGATTGTTATTTTGTGCCTTCAATTACATTATTTCTATTTCTTGTTTAGACAAGTATGGATTCTCATTTATTATAAAGGATAACTGTTGTTCTATTTATTTAAATGATATGTTTTATGCTAGTGCACAAATGGTGAATGGTCTTTATTTATTAAATCTTGATATGCCTATCTATAACATAAATACTAAAAGGATTAAAAATAATGATTGTAATCCGACTTATCTCTGGCATTGTCACTTGGGCCACATAAACGAGAACCGCATATCTAAACTTCATAAGGATGGAGTATTAGATTCATTTGATTTTGAATCATATGAAACATGCGAATCTTGTTTAATGGGCAAGATGACTAAAGCCCCTTTCAAGGGACATATTGAAAGGGCAAATGTTTTATTGGGAATAATACATAGTGATGTATGTGGACCAATAAGTACACAAGCTAGATGTGGTTTTCAATACTTCGTTATATTTACTGATGACCTCAGTAGATATGGGTATGTGTACCTAATGAAGCATAAGCATGAAACCTTTGAAAAGTTCAAAGATTTCTAGAATGAAGTACAAAACCAACTTGGCAAAAGTATCAAAATCCTTCGATCAGATCGAGGAGGTGAATACCTAAGCCAAGAGTTTCATGACTATCTAAAGGAATGTGAGATAATCCCACAACTCACTCCTCCATATACTCCACAAAGGAATGGTGTATCAGAGAGGAGAAATCGAACCTTGTTAGACATGGTTAGATCAATGATGAGTCATGCAGATCTTCCGATATCGTTTTGGGGACACGCTCTAGAAACAACGATTTTCTTACTGAACCGTGTTCCATCTAAATCAGTGGAAAAGACACCATATGAGATATGGACTGGGAAGCGTCCTAGTATGTCTTTTATGAAGATTTTGGGTTGTGAGGCTTTCGTTAGACGTCACGCCACTAACAAACTTGGACCCAAATCTGATAAGTTTTTATTTGTGGGGTATCCTAAGGAAACGAAAGGATATTATTTCTATTATCCCACCGAGAACAAAGTTGTTGTTGCTTGGACTGGTGTATTTCTTGAAAGAGAATTTATTTCTAGAAAAACCAGTGGGAGAAAAATAGAACTTAGTGAAGTTCAACCACAAGAAAACACTGAACCTGAGACTGAGATGGAAACAGAGCAGGCACCGCAATCTGTTGTGGAAGAAGTACCTGCTCAAGAGACACAAGCCCAGCGTAGGTCTGTAAGAGAACACCGGGAGCCACAGAGATATGGATTTCTTGTGACTCAACAAGGTGACTTACTACTTATTGATGAGGATGAGCCGTCATCTTATCAACAAGCTATAATGGGCAATGATTCTGAGAAATGGCAAGAAGCCATGAAATCTGAGATGGAATCCATGTAGGCAAACCAAGTATGGACTTTGGTTGATCCACCTGAAGGGGTACGACCCATAGGGTGCAAACGGATTTTCAAGAAAAGACCGATATGGATGGTAACGTACAAACCTATAAAGGTCGGCTGGTTGCAAAAGGATTCAAACAAATTCATGGTATTGACTATGATGAAACCTTTTCACCAGTGGCCATGGTTAAATCCATAAGGATCTTACTTGCAATAGCTGCATTTCATGATTATGAAATCTGGCAGATGGATGTCAAAACAACTTTCCTTAATGGAAATCTGCTCGAGGATGTGTACATGACACAGCCCGAGGGTTTTGTCGATCCAAAGGATGCTGGAAAGATATGCAAGCTACAACGATCCATTTATGGATTGAAGCAAGCTTCTCGGAGTTGGAATCTTCGTTTTGATGATGCAATCAAAGAGTTTGGTTTTATCAAAAACGAAGATGAACCTTCTACAAGAAGGTCAGTGGGAGCGTAATCATTTTCCTAGTGTTGTACGTAGATGACATACTTCTCATTGGGAATGTTATCCCTGCATTACAATCTGTCAATATTTGGCTAGGGAATTGCTTTTCGATGAAAGACTTGGGAGAAGCCACCTATGTATTAGGAATCAAGATCTATAGAGATAGATCAAGAAGACTTCTTGGCCTAAGTCAAAGTACATACATAGACAAAGTGCTTAAAAGGTGTAGCATGCAAGAATCAAAGAAAGGATTCATGCCTATGACGCATGGCATTTATCTCTCGAAGGAACAGTGTCCTTCAACACCAGATGAGAGACAACGCACCAGTAAGATTCCATATGCGTCAGCTATTGGATCTATCATGTATGCCATGATATGTACTCGTCCCGATGTATCGTATGCTTTGAGCATGACGAGCAGATATCAAGTTGATCCAGGTGAAGGTCACTGGATTGCTGTCAAGAACATCCTGAAGTACTTGAGAAGGACTAAGGATACATTCTTGATTTATGGAGGTGAGGAAGAGCTCAATGTAATGGGTTACACTGATGCAAGCTTCCAAACCGACAAAGATGATTTTCGATCGCAATCTGGATATGTGTATTGCCCAAATGGAGGTGCTGTGAGCTGGAAGAGTTCAAAGCAAGAAACAGTAGCCGATTCTACAACGTAAGCTGAGTATATTGCTGCCTCGGATGCAACAAAGGAAGCTGTTTGGATTAGGAAGTTCATTTCTGAACTTGGAGTGGTGCCTAGCATTAAAGATCCGATAGAACTCTATTGTGACAACAATGGAGCGATCGCATTAGCTAAGGAACCTAGATCTCACCAAAGATCCAAGCACATACTACGGCGTTTTCATTTCATTCGAGAAATCGTTGAAAGGGGAGATGTTAAAATATGCAAAGTACCAACAGATGATAATGTATCTGACCCATTGACGAAGCCACTGTCACAGCAGAAGCATGATCGTCATACTACATCTCTAGGCATTAGGTATATGTCTGAGTGGTCTTAGTGCAAGTGGGAGATTTGTTGGGATATGCCCTAAGACATATCATTAGATGATTGTTTATGACATACAATGTAATATGATTTTATGAATGACAATTCATTATTATATATTATTATTCTTTTAACTATGCAATATGAATTAATATATATGTAATGTCCTTATAAAAATATTGTATTATTCTTAAAGATGTCCCTAGTCAAGTATTATCATGAATAGGGATAATGATAATACGTAGAGACTAGTAAGTGTCGATTGATGAATTGTTCATTGATATGAGATATCAAATCAATACGTGGGTACATGTTAGAGAACGATGTACTGGACAGACCCACCATGAGAATGCAACATGGATAGTTCTGTGATTGTCATATGCAATTCTCATAGTGATAATAATGTATGTAATCCTTACGACTTGTGATCATCAGAGATCCCAACATAAGGAGTTATGTATCTTGATATTGTCAAACGTTACCCGTAACAGAGTATACTATAAAGGCGACTATTGGATACCCTACGAGTTATGTAGAGGGATGTTGACTGATCGAGATAGGATTTGTCCCTCCTATATAACAGGAGATGTGTTTGGCCCTTGATCAAGTGAGAACTAAACTGCATGACCATGTTCGATTGAGTCGATATGAGATATGACTATTCCATGACTCGTGTTCAATCTAAACACATGGACAAAGGGATTAAGTTACATGGTTAATATTATCACAAGTTCTAAAGGTTATGTCGAGTCATTGACATTCTTGTAATTTGGGTAGCCTCGATGTGTTGCTAGACACCGCTCCTTGCTTGTAACGTAAAATAAGATTTTATGTCACTGCCAACATTACAAGATCCTATCGGGTCGCACAAAAGATTAAATCGAGAAGGAAAATTAAATTCATTGGATGGATTAATTAATTAAGAAGAATCTTAATTAAAAGATTATAAAGATTTAATTAAATCATGGGTTTGGGCCCATGAGGCTTTTAGAAAGCCTTAAACCTTAATTAAATCTTATAATATAAATACAAGGTTATGATTAATTGTTTAAAACAATTCATATCATTCCACCCTAAGCTACACACGGCCGCCTCACTCTTCTCTCTCGGCTTCTTCATAACCGAAGAGTGTAGGGTGATTTTGTACCATCTTTTGATTGTGAATCAATTGTGTGCTTATTGTTCCGGTCTAAGAACGAGTCTAGCAACTTGTTCTTAGACTATCCCTTCACCCGATTTGATCGTGTGGATACCGTTGAGGCAAAACTTGTTAAGTTTTGCTAGTGACTCGGAGGAGGCGTTGGACGTGGTGCTGCTCTTTGAATATGCTCAAACACGCTACAAGGGTGAGACCTTCGTAAAACCTTTATCCGATATGAATCCCTATGTATAGATCCGCGGTTTAGTAATCCGAAATTTTATTCCGCTGCGTTGTATGCTTTAAGGATTACTTACACATACTCCAACTCAAAATTCAATCATAAATCGTTATACAAAATCATAATGCAACAGTTTAGATTATTCAAAACTCATAAAATATACTCCCTGTACAAGTCCGAGTTTGTATATTTTCCATGCACTGTTCCTGTTTCAAACTCACGCACATTCGTAATGTCAAGTTGTAAGGACCCCAAGCCCTTAAACCGTGATTAGTGTATTAACCACTATGTGTGGTACATGCTTTCTATAAAATGTCAATCGGGAAGCTCTGATGATACTTAATCATTGCCTGTCAATGAAAGACTCATACGTTTGCCCTTTACCAACCCCTTGGTGCCACTTTTCACATTGTAACTTTTATAAAAATTTGGGCAGAGTCTCCCCATAAATAGAGCTATCCCAAAAAAAGAGTACAACACATAACAAAATTCCCGGCCAGGGAAAGCATAATACTCAACAGAAAGCAGTAATACAAGTAGATTCCCAGCCAGGGAAGACACCACACATATGTCAACAAAAGTGGGTTCCAACACCCACATAATACACCAATGACTCTCATATCATTCTAGCAATTCAACCTAATTGCATGCAACCTTAAATGAAAGAGAGAAAGGCTCATGCCTTTATATACAATCCATATACAAGTATAATCGTGCTCACATGCGAGCATCATGAATATGTATAAATCCTCAGGTGTATATATAGGTACTCTATACGATACCGTGCTCCATCAAGCCCTGGTACCACGATCCTGGGAGTACCTCAAATCAACAGCTCGAGCTCAGCTCCATAGCCATCGATGTACCTGTCCACCTGTCCCAACAGAGACAGCCCCCAACGGGGTGAGCATACCAATACACAAAATCCCATAATCATAATAATGAAATTCATAATTTACAACAAAGGTAAATGCTAATGAATTTAAATGATACTCCCTGGATGGCAACATCCTCATCCGGGATTCCGTGTACTGTCCCTGTTCTCACAACATCAAACTCATCAAATCTCATAAATCAGTAAATCAACACATTGATTTACACATCGCATGCCTGATTCTCAAATATCGAGAATGAATGATTCCAAGTTCATATATATGCAAATAAGATATATCAATATCTAATATTGATTTCATAACCTTGCTTTCCATTATACTTAGACATCTCAAATGTCTCATAATGAATACATGATTCTACGAGCCTAGACATCTCAATGTCTCACGAAGAATACATGATTCTACAAACCTAGACATCTCAAATGTCTCATAATATAGTCATATAAACCCAGTACCCCTTATATCATGTAAGAGTCATCCTACTCTAGTGTCACGCACGCTACAAGCTGCGATATCAAGATTTGGGTCATTCCTTGGCCATATCAACATATATGTATAACCATACGCAAAACATTCAATGCAATCAAAAACACCTTATGCATTTCACATATATATAGTAATGCTCGTACGTCGCACGTACCTTAAATCATCCGAAGTCCGAGCCAAGCCTTGCTCGAGTTCCATGCCCCGAGGAATGATGTGCTAACACGATAAATAATTCACAATTATTTACGAACATGCAACCTATGCTCAAGCACACCCATATCCCTCACAACATTGTCAATACACGACAATTATCCTCTTAAAAGACCCGGGGTAGGGTACATGCAGGGAAGGAAATAAATGAGACAATCGAAATTTGTTCAAGAATGCCCTACAAAAATCGAACCTTAATCTCACAATTTCGAACCCAATTAAATACCATAATTCATCTAAAATGTCAATTAATCAATCCATAGCATGAATAATCATCCCACATGCCAAACCCCCAAATTCGAAATCCAAAGCCCTAAATTCGAACTCAATACCTTAAATTCGAACACAATTAAGCATCAACAATACATCTAAAACATGTAATAAATTACCCATAACAAGAATCGTCACAACCCTTCCAAAACCCCCAAATTCGAACCCACTTCATGCACCCATCCAAAAAAATCGAACCCAAGCCACGAAAATCGAAATCATTCGAGCCAATAATCACAATTTGGCAGGGAATCACATCACAAGCATGGAAAAAGGGGTTAGGAAGGTTACCCAAACGAAATCGGAAGAAATCGGACGAAAAATCGAAGAACCCTAGAAATTGGGGATCGGCGCACTTCCGCAAAATCCGACTTCCACACGCGATGAAACTTCGAATTGATGGAGGGGAAAGGAGCGCCTCGTCGAGACGAAGCCGGCGGCGGGTCGCACGCGCCCAACGGCGGCCGGACGGCGGCGGGCGGAGCGCTTTTGCGCGCGGCAGCTGTTCAGACGGGAAAAGGGGGCGCGCGCGGGAGAGAGGAAAAGAACTTTGGGGCTGAAATGATAATTTATGACAAATTTTGGGTTCAATTGGTATTTATAGCAAAAATACCCCGAAAAATTAATAGCCCCACAAATACATCGTGATTCCTTAAAAATCATCTGTTTTCAAAAACTCTCTCTCTAACTCCAAAACCCCCTACCGGTGCTCACACAGCACCCGAGATTCCGAGACACATCAAAAACCCAACTCTTAGGTTTTACACCGTAATGTGAATACAATCTCAACCTCTGGATCCAACGATCCCAACTGCCCAAATAAACGAGCCCAGAAGGCCCAACACCTCGATTAAATCCCAAATCGTCACGTAAAACCACTTTAGGGATTATTAATACTCCGGGATTAACACCTATAATCCCTGGTCATCACAATATCCCCCACTAAAAGAATTTCGTCCTCGAAATTAGCACTGGTGTATCACATAACACCTAGGCTACACAACAACATGAAGCCATAACCTCGATTCCTGACCATATCAGAATCGAATTAATAAACGCGAGGATACTTACCTCTCATCTAACTCTGAAACAGAGCGACATACCAAAACCAACATATCACCCAAGAGGTAAAACGTACCTCGATGCGGGTCATCCCAAAAGTCAGCCTCTCATGACTGCAAATCAACCAATACTTACGACTGTAGATCGGACAGTCCTCCTTCGATCTAATACAACAGTACGAACACGTCCTGAATGACACCTCAACCGTAAGAACGTTGACCTCGTGTCAATCTCTGGAGTGGAATAGACTTCCAAATCCATCATAACGTCAAAGAGCGTCAGCACAACTCAACGCTAACAGTCCAAAAGCAGTTAGTCAACTGAAACTGCAAGGATTCGAATCGCTCTTGATTCTATCGTAGATATCATCCAATGATATTTTACTATGCCTTACGATGTCTAACATACATCGTTACGAGGGAAACACTAGTACAACCACGGTGTACACATATCAAACCTGGTTTCCACTTTCAACTTCCTCCATCGAAGGAGTAGTCGCCTCATTGCAACTTAATTTGGGCAACTCACGGCCACAAATTCAAACAAAAGACATCTCACAAGATGTCCACCTCCGGATGTTCCAAGAATCACGTCCTGATCATAAATAACAACCGAGACTCCGCAGAGTTTAAAATTCTTAAGGGGCATGCAATAAACCCATTGCATCCTCAACGCTTGTGTCATCAGCGACACTCAACCAATCCGAAATCCTGCCATCCCTTGAAAATCCTCGGATTTAACAATCCAAACTTGGGAAGGCTGTCGCATAACTCGAAGGAAAACACCAACAAGGGAAGTACCTTAACCCTCGCAAGAAAATCCCTCCTCAAGGGAGTCAACTAACTTCACGATTATTCCTCATAAACATCGTGCCATGGAGATTCCCAATCTCAAGGTGTTCCATATCTCTCATTAGAGATTTAACCATCCAAAAATAGCATAACTCTATGCTTAACAGATAGGAAATCAATAACTGGCATCCGTATACTCACCGGTATACCTGCCTAAGCACGAACACCTCACGCATACTCAAAGCACTTGGCTCGGGTATCTGCAACATACCCCTAAGCCCCAAACACAACCGTCAATTCTGAGTCATTCCTTACTCAGTGGAGGATGAAAATCGACGATTAACAATACACGGTGTGATTCCCAAGATCAACACCACTTGCACCAACTTACCGAATCTTTCATGATTCCCAAATAGGTATAATACTACCTCCTTCCTCGCAAGGGAAGTGCCATCGAACTCGAGATCCACAAGTCTCGAACCATCGTTCGGAAAAACTGGATACAATAACACCCATTGTATCCCAATACACGGGTTCCTTTAGATTGAGTCAATAACAACCTGATGACTCTCTTGTTGGTACTCCAACATCCTGAGCTGTCCCAGACAAGTCTCCAAGATTAGATATAAACGTATACACGTTTCAGCGAGGCACGCACAACCTCAAATGATGTGGTGACTACTAGAGTCCACCACGATCCACATCGCATCACCTTACGATTGCCAAACTTGGTTCCAACGAGCAGTGTAACGGCTCTAGCAAGCCCATCATGGTGCTGCACATACACGGCAGACAAACCAGTCGCTGCCTCTCTAGGTTCACCTCAATCCTACCAACAAGACGGACGTTTCCACATGGTATAACATACTATGGGAAGAAAACTCAATAGAGTAGTGGGTCTTTATCCAACACTCCTCAATGCCGATACACCCTGGACACTCCAATGTCCCTATGTACTTAACATAACCTGATCCTACTCCCTTAGGACACATCCTACACCCTCAAGGGTGGTGTGATCATGTCTACCACATGTCACATCGACAGAAAGCGAGTAATTTCCTCCACGATTACTCCTATCGTCAAAAACATGGCCAAAAAGCCAATCCAACGAGCATACTTCTAGGGTATCACCACTCGTAATATGATCGCCCCAATCGTAAGCTGCGGTACAATCCCATGTACAGCGCATCCATCCATTCCTCGAGCAACCCGCTCGGTATAAGGGTCACGTCCATCGGTGCCGCACACACCACCTTGTGCTCGGTACTGGCACCCAAGGCATACCACAGAATACGTATACTCAACGCATCGATCATCGTAACGATGATGCATGTCTAATAAGACATCTCCTACACCATCGTCATCGTCATCCTGTGACGACACATGCCAACTCATGGCATCTAAAACATTGTCAACTAGTGACGATACATGTACATCAGCGTATGTCATCCACTATCATGCTAGTAAAATAGGCATAATAAAACATGTATATCAATGCATGCCAGCTACAATAAAGCTACTAAAATAGCAATATCTCATACCTCATCGCTAGTGATATAGCGTCATACCTGTCTCCGTCGCTCAATAATAGTGCGTAATCAGCACCCATCGCTCGAAGGCGGCAAAAATCCTGTGCTGAGTACATAGCGGCAAGATCCCTCGCTATAGAATCGACGGTATGACACCTCGTCAGATAATAAGTGGCATGAAACCTCGCTATACCCTGAGCATGAATCATCGTCCACATAGTAGCGGAAAGAGGCATCGCTATCAATACACCTGGCGGAATGAACCATCGCCAATAGATATAGCGGAATGAACCATCGCTATAAATACACCTGGCGGAATGAACCATCGCCAATCAATATAGCGGAATGAACCATCGCTATCAATACACCTGGCGGAATGAACCATCGCCAATAGATATAGCGGAATGAACCATCGCTATAAATACACCTGGCGGAATGAACCATCGCCAATCAATATAGCGGAATGAACCATCGCTATCAATAAACCTCGAATTGAGTCACTTATCAGTAGTGTATTTCAATGCTTCTCACTACTCCATATAAGCGGAATCCTTCCTCGCTTCATATGGACCTTAGCGCAAGCATTGAAATCCTCACTAGGATAACCTGGACTCGTGAAATATCAGTGCATTTCAATGCTTCTCACTACTCCATATAAGCGGAATCCTTCCTCGCTTCATATGGACTTTAGTGTAAGCATTGAAATCCTCACTTTATATTTCACAATATACATATGCAAAACGATGCGTATCAACATGTATCATATCATAATGCACTATCTTATGCATACCTTGATTTACCTTGTGTTAAATGACTAACCACATAATACATGTTGCCCTTGGGATGCCCGTACATATGTATAATCATCATTCCTTTTCGTATTCCTTATTTCCTGTAACCTGCAACCATCAGGGTTAACAACAATAGCCATATACGCTATGCATCAACATTCAATACATAATAAAAACGCATTATATGAATGTATGGATATGCAATGTCATGACATTCTTTTTTCCTTAAATCCTTATTTCATCCTGAGCCCTTATCATTAGTACATTTTAATGCTTCTTGCTACTCCAGGAAAGCGGAATTCTTCCTCGCTTCCACTGGACTTTAGCGTTGCTACTCCATGTAAGCGGGACTCTTCATCGCTTCCAATGGACTTTAGCGTTGCTACTCCATATAAGCGGGACTCTTCATCGCTTCATATGGACTTTAGCATTGCTACTCCATATAAGCGGGACTCTTCATCGCTTCATATGGACTTTAGCATAAGCCATTAAAATCCTTACTAAGATAACTTTGACTCAAGAAATACACCTCTTATATTTCATAACATGCATATGCAAAAACAATGCACAATAACATATATCATAACCTCAATGCACCACTTTGCATTCATCATGTGTCAACAAGACAACGTAAAATACATGTTACCTCGGAAATATCCCTTTATCTGATTTTCTTAAAACCAGCTTCCTTGGCACATAACACACGGAGTGCCAGACATCCCCATAAATGTCATCCTATCGTGTTCCACACGATTCCTGCAACCACAATGGTTAGCAATACCACTTTTCATATCATAAGAGCACATAAACAATTTGCTATGTCATACAACATTAATGCCATCATGCATAAATATGTGCTATCAATAACTTCCTAGGCCCTTAACAGCCCCAATGAGCAACCACTGCTCTGATACCACTAATGTAAGGACCCCAAGCCCTTAAACCGTGATTAGTGTATTAACCACTATGTGTGGTACATGCTTTCTATAAAATGTCAATCGGGAAGCTCTGATGATACTTAATCATTGCCTGTCAATGAAAGACTCATACGTTTGCCCTTTACCAACCCCTTGGTGCCACTTTTCACATTGTAACTTTTATAAAAATTTGGGCAGAGTCTCCCCATAAATAGAGCTATCCCAAAAAAAGAGTACAACACATAACAAAATTCCCGGCCAGGGAAAGCATAATACTCAACAGAAAGCAGTAATACAAGTAGATTCCCAGCCAGGGAAGACACCACACATATGTCAACAAAAGTGGGTTCCAACACCCACATAATACACCAATGACTCTCATATCATTCTAGCAATTCAACCTAATTGCATGCAACCTTAAATGAAAGAGAGAAAGGCTCATGCCTTTATATACAATCCATATACAAGTATAATCGTGCTCACATGCGAGCATCATGAATATGTATAAATCCTCAGGTGTATATATAGGTACTCTATACGATACCGTGCTCCATCAAGCCCTGGTACCACGATCCTGGGAGTACCTCAAATCAACAGCTCGAGCTCAGCTCCATAGCCATCGATGTACCTGTCCACCTGTCCCAACAGAGACAGCCCCCAACGGGGTGAGCATACCAATACACAAAATCCCATAATCATAATAATGAAATTCATAATTTACAACAAAGGTAAATGCTAATGAATTTAAATGATACTCCCTGGATGGCAACATCCTCATCCGGGATTCCGTGTACTGTCCCTGTTCTCACAACATCAAACTCATCAAATCTCATAAATCAGTAAATCAACACATTGATTTACACATCGCATGCCTGATTCTCAAATATCGAGAATGAATGATTCCAAGTTCATATATATGCAAATAAGATATATCAATATCTAATATTGATTTCATAACCTTGCTTTCCATTATACTTAGACATCTCAAATGTCTCATAATGAATACATGATTCTACGAGCCTAGACATCTCAATGTCTCACGAAGAATACATGATTCTACAAACCTAGACATCTCAAATGTCTCATAATATAGTCATATAAACCCAGTACCCCTTATATCATGTAAGAGTCATCCTACTCTAGTGTCACGCACGCTACAAGCTGCGATATCAAGATTTGGGTCATTCCTTGGCCATATCAACATATATGTATAACCATACGCAAAACATTCAATGCAATCAAAAACACCTTATGCATTTCACATATATATAGTAATGCTCGTACGTCGCACGTACCTTAAATCATCCGAAGTCCGAGCCAAGCCTTGCTCGAGTTCCATGCCCCGAGGAATGATGTGCTAACACGATAAATAATTCACAATTATTTACGAACATGCAACCTATGCTCAAGCACACCCATATCCCTCACAACATTGTCAATACACGACAATTATCCTCTTAAAAGACCCGGGGTAGGGTACATGCAGGGAAGGAAATAAATGAGACAATCGAAATTTGTTCAAGAATGCCCTACAAAAATCGAACCTTAATCTCACAATTTCGAACCCAATTAAATACCATAATTCATCTAAAATGTCAATTAATCAATCCATAGCATGAATAATCATCCCACATGCCAAACCCCCAAATTCGAAATCCAAAGCCCTAAATTCGAACTCAATACCTTAAATTCGAACACAATTAAGCATCAACAATACATCTAAAACATGTAATAAATTACCCATAACAAGAATCGTCACAACCCTTCCAAAACCCCCAAATTCGAACCCACTTCATGCACCCATCCAAAAAAATCGAACCCAAGCCACGAAAATCGAAATCATTCGAGCCAATAATCACAATTTGGCAGGGAATCACATCACAAGCATGGAAAAAGGGGTTAGGAAGGTTACCCAAACGAAATCGGAAGAAATCGGACGAAAAATCGAAGAACCCTAGAAATTGGGGATCGGCGCACTTCCGCAAAATCCGACTTCCACACGCGATGAAACTTCGAATTGATGGAGGGGAAAGGAGCGCCTCGTCGAGACGAAGCCGGCGGCGGGTCGCACGCGCCCAACGGCGGCCGGACGGCGGCGGGCGGAGCGCTTTTGCGCGCGGCAGCTGTTCAGACGGGAAAAGGGGGCGCGCGCGGGAGAGAGGAAAAGAACTTTGGGGCTGAAATGATAATTTATGACAAATTTTGGGTTCAATTGGTATTTATAGCAAAAATACCCCGAAAAATTAATAGCCCCACAAATACATCGTGATTCCTTAAAAATCATCTGTTTTCAAAAACTCTCTCTCTAACTCCAAAACCCCCTACCGGTGCTCACACAGCACCCGAGATTCCGAGACACATCAAAAACCCAACTCTTAGGTTTTACACCGTAATGTGAATACAATCTCAACCTCTGGATCCAACGATCCCAACTGCCCAAATAAACGAGCCCAGAAGGCCCAACACCTCGATTAAATCCCAAATCGTCACGTAAAACCACTTTAGGGATTATTAATACTCCGGGATTAACACCTATAATCCCTGGTCATCACACAAGTTTAGTATTATCATTGAAAACATGATACTCAACGACACTATGAATTCAATACAACAACAATATATTATTTATGCTCAACATAAATAATTCAACATCGATGTACACCTGGTTATCCCACCATCTCATTCTGACACTTTCTCATGTCGCTCATGCCCAAGGCATCAATACTCAACCAGTATAATCGGATCACGTACCACCACGTGTCCTTCACACAACACATGTATGCACATATTCTTTTCTTTACTCATCTTCTTGGATCACGTATAACTACGTATCTACCAAACTACGCATTTTAAACTCAATTATCAGATTCAATCGATTAACCTGAAACATCATATTCAAATCACATGTGTACATGAATGTATAGATACTAGATATACCTGCTCGTACGTCACCACGTACCTTATAGTAGACAACATGAACAAGCTATCATCAACGTCCGAAGTCTCCTGAGGAGTCTATATCGAATATCAATTCAATATTAGCTCGAAATCAAAGCAATTCATAACCTTCATATATTTCTTACTTTTATATCCATATCATAAATCAATAACTCAATATTATGAATCAAATCATAATCAGTACTTTGGATGCACACGTCCTCACATTAATCATGATATATTATTGGTAATGCAAAACCCCATTATCTCTCACCAACCGCTACATCAACACACATGATGCAGAAAACACACACCCATACGTGCTAGATCACATCCAACTCACATAGCAGTTCACTAGACACAGCAGTTCAACATGAGGAAAGGGAGTGTAGGGTGTTTGAATAATAACATCCAACCAGTGTCTAACTAAAACAATCCAATTAAGCCAATTAACATGTTCCAAACATTCAAACCCACACCGAGGTGATTCAAACCAAGACATGAAAGGAAGAATCCATGTTTATAAGATATTCCATAATTTATATCAAATTCCCTTAATCATAACATAAGATCCTTTATTGCTTTAAATTCAACTCTAAATAAATTAAAGATGCATTGGTTCCATAATTCTTGATTTATAACTCACTACTAAGAGTAGTAATTCAATAAAGTGACATAAGTCAACAATACATGTCATGATACACATTCAAGCATATACAACACCATAAAATCTATTCCATGTTAACACATACTAGCATGTATCTAACCCATTTATTTACACACTACACATACTTCCAAAGATAACACATCTCGCACCATAGTCCAACTCCCACCAACACTATTACCATGGTTACAAGCCATAGAAGTTAATTCTTTTCACCACCTACAACAAGGCTTAGACCCACACTTGAATCACATTTAAGCATATTCACAAACACCTTCCATGCATGATTTTAGTCTTCATCTTTTAACCAACAATAATACTAAGCCAAGACATAATTTAACAATTTATTCTCAACAATCAACCATTCATTAAAGTGGGTTATAATTAGACCCCTAACAATTCATAGCATATATATACTCCAAAACATATAATTATAGGCATAGAACCTCCAAACATGTAATCATCACTTAGATACCAAACTACAAGTTGGAACCACATACCAACATGTAAGAATCAAAACATAAAGCCTTACAACACCCACTAACACATGTATAACACACACCCACACACCTAGCAGCACACGCACATGCACACACAGTACACACACGCCCACACAGTACACGACCCACACCATACACAGATGCACCATTCCATTTAATTCACACAAAACCAACCAAGATATCACCTTCAAGTCCAAAAATCGAACCACATTAGCAAACCCTTCCAAAATGCTAGTAAAAATCGAACCAAAGCTTTATCAAAATTCGAGGGATTCCAAGGGAATAACGACTGAAGGATGAGGAGGATCACCCACAAAAATATTTGGAAGAAATCGCCCAAAATCGGACGAATTCGGAAATTCGAACCGCTGCGCTTCCTTGCAAGATCCGAACGCAATCCGCGACGAAACTTCAGGTTCTTGGTATGGAAAGTTGCGCCTGGAAGAGACGAAGACGATGGTGGTTCGGACGCGCCGGAAGCAGGTCCGACGGTGGCGCGCGCGCGACTTTAGCGGCGAGTGGTCGGACATGTGCGATGATCCAGCAGAGAAGAAAAGAGAGGATCGGGTTTTAGTGCGTGAGTTTACACATTTTACTATGTGTTCCGAAAATGCCCAACATAACATATTTATTTTTGTATCCTGGCCCGGTTTTGTACATCCAAGTGTCGCCGGTGTACTGATATATTATTTATAGACAACGATTGAGATTTATACACACTCCAAAAACCCAAAACTTAAATTCTTCATTTTAATTAATTTATCCCTAAAATATTATCGGAGTATATTTTACAATCTCAAAATATTTTATGATCCAATTAACTTGTCAGTTGACCTTCACTTGGTCAATTCCACTTCTAATTAATTAATTCTAAAATTAATTATCAATACAATCCAAATCATATTTAGTCCAACAAATGATTATTAATAAATCTGGACATCACAATTCTCCCCAACATATAAAATTTCAGTCCTCAAAATTTCAACGCATGCTTACCATAAAAGCCAACTGTAAAATTTACGTACCCTATATAGCTCGATATAGTGACTTTACCATCTGTAAGATGACAGTCCTCGGAATCGTCGTGGCTCACACATGTGCCCCATTGCACCAACGATCGCAAGAAGTGTTTAACCGTCAAGCTTCTTTGTCATATCTCACTACCTGTGTATTTTCATCGACACAATTCCATTGCACAATCTTATTTCCCGTCTTATACTTTCATCACAGTACCCATCATATAATCTCGTTAAATCATGCAATCCATACTTTCATGTATATTCAAGAATATATGACAATACACCAACATTTATCTTAATTAACTTCATACCTGTGTCGTTTCAAATGTATGCAACTTATACCAACATCATCACCATCGTCCGTATGAAGTAACGGTACTCTTGAGCCTTTCCTCATCAATCTTTCATATATCATCTCCTGGCTATTATCTGGTGCAAGGTAATGACTAGAAAACCCATTAGTCATTCTCTCATACGTATATACACATTATACACACCAACAGCCACAGACCATCAGTATCAAATCATGATAAATGGCTTAACACCAATATTCTCATGTCACGATTATACTTATCTAAAACAAGGCATCAACATCAATATCGAATAGTTCGTGACATACTTTTGTAGATGGAATTATCTACAATACACAATGGCATCATAATATCATGTTCATCGCGGCACTCACATACTCTTAAGTATCAACATTTCCAATTTACATTACCCAACTATTATCTGTCATAGGGCAAGTACAAAATAAACTCGTTAGTATTTCTCAAATACTCATAAGATAATACGTACCTTGTCATTTACGCATTTTGATATTCATAATGTTTCTGTCATCAAACATTAATTCCCTGCATCAAAAGTTTCACGCAGTTCTATACACAACATGTTACAGCACACTATCTCATAGGGTGATTGAAATTTAACATAAGAATTAATTGCATGCCTCAATGACGCAATTTATATCAATCTTTGACTCATCCTCGAAACATAATAATTCATTAATCATGAACGTTCACAATGAACACATGTCCACACACGACATTCGTAGTAATCTCGCGTCATACCGTGACATACTCATGTCATCCTGTGACACACTAATTAAACTCATGTCTATCTGATTGTATTCCATTCAACATTATAGTTGATTAATCAATTATTAATCCTACCACATACAAAACTAGCATGCTTTCACAACAATAATTATCATCACAAAATGATTAACATCTATTTTCAACATCTCATCTATACACACCGTAGATATGAGAGTGTTATCACAGAGGTTACACCCCTTCTTGCCTCATTACCGCAACAAAATATGAATATGACACATCTAGGTTCCACTTCAATTCCATTATCAACTTTTCTACATGTACATGATTTCAACATCAATATAAATCAACAAAATAACTCGAATCAACATATATCAATATGTTCAACCAACTGAAACGGTTTACCTCGATACTTCGTCCTCCTGGATCGGTCCAATATTCTCTTGGGCCTAAATCACATGTACCCAATGAGCAATAACATAACTGTACATAGCACAACTTCTATTGCCATCTGCAATCAAAGTATCATCAATACTCATTGCTAACACAATTGCGGTACAACAGCACTCATTGCTACCACAATAGCAATACATCAATCTTCATCGCCCTACGGCGGTACATAATACTCATCGCTAACGCTGGCATACATAATATCCATAATCATAATGAATATACATTCTTAAAACAATAAGATGTAATAATACTTACTGTACACAGTTGATCCACACTTGATCCTTTAAATTGTCCCTGCTCTCAACATAAATATTCCACAAAATATGATTTCATATCAATACACAAATTGATATACTCATCATCAACAGAATAGCGGAATGAGGCGTCGCTATATATATAATCGGTGGTAAGAACTATCGCCATGGAATCAGCGGAACACACCATCGCTAAACACATGTCTGGAGGCATGAGCCATCGCCAATAACATAGCGGAAAGAGACATCGCTATACACGTACCTGGCGGAATAACCATTGCCTATAATATAGCGGCATGAACCATCGCTCGATATAGCTGGCGGCATGAATCATCGCCAATCAATACATCTGTCGGAATGAACTATCGCCAATCAATATAGCGGAATGAAACATCGCTATCAATATATCCGGTGGCAAGAACCATCGCCAATCAATGTAGCGGAATGAGACATCGCTATCAATATATCCTGCGGCAAGAACCATCGCCAATCAATATAACGGAATGAGACATCGCTGTCAATATATCCGGCGGTAAGAACCATCGCCAATAGAATAGCCGATACCTAGTCATTGTTACGGTAGTGTATTTTAATGCACCTCGCTCAAATGCGACATGCGGCACTCCCACCCCTCGCTTCACATATAGGCGGCATAGAATAACCTTGCTTCAATGGACATGCGGCGCTCCCACCCCTCGCTTCACATTTTAGCGGCAAATATTCTTTCCTCGCCTCATATGATAACCACGCTTCAATGTGACATGCGGCGCTCCCACCCCTTGCTTCACATTTTAGCGGCACAAAACAAACAAATAGCGGCAAGCATTTAAAATCATCACTCATCCATAACAATGACTCATGATATATTCACCAAGTATTCCATCCATACCTGCAACACAAAGCATATTCCATATCCCAACTTACATTATCATGAGTGTATTTTAACCCACCCCGCTCAAATGCGACATGCGGCACTCCCACCCCGCTCAAATGCGACATGCGGCACTCCCACCCCTAGCTTCAACATTTGGCGGCGAAGCATTAAAATCATCACTCCATTGTACACATGCAACCACAATGCATAATCCATGATGTATATAAAACGCAGGTTACCGTTTCGTATCTTTCATCCCTGGCCTTAGCCTTTCGCGTCATAGTGTCCCTACAGGAACAATCCCAAACCATGAGCATACGATAATCCATATTCACCACAATATGATTGAAATGAGTAAATGCATAGACTATGAGTACAAAGTACTTCATGTATCCCAATGCATTTCAAAATGCTCCATTTGGTTGTCCCTGTGTCACAACTCACAATCATAATCAACAGATTATATTATGATTCTATAGATGTCATGACATATAATTATTTCACTATGATCACATATCACAAATGCACATAAGCAAAATAGTCGTGTCACAGAACACTAACTACTATCATGCATAAATATGTGCTACCCGTCCCTATCAGCATGTTCCAGGCCTTCAACAGTCCCAAAGAGCTAACCACTGCTCTGATACCACTAATGTAAGACCCCAACACCTAAACTCGTCATTAGTTCATTTATGACGTCGTATATGTATAAATTTTTCTTTCTCTTTTCATTCTTCAAAAAGAATCATTACATGTTTCCCATAATCTCATGACATAACCAATGATCAACATTATATAATCATCTCGACCAACAAATAGACTCAAGAATTTCACCCATTACCAGCCCCATTACACCACTTTTTCATTGTGGGTTTTTATAAAAATTTGGGCAGAGTCTCCCCATAAACTGAGCTATCCAGAAATAAAAGACATCACATAATATAACTCCCAACCAGGGGCAAACACATTACAAAAACAGAATACTGAAATACTAAGTAAACTCCCAGCCAGGGAAGACACCACACTAATAAGACAACAAAAGTGGGTTTCAACGCCCTTATACAGTCCATATACAGATACAAGTGCTCACAGAAGAGCAACGAATAACGGATACTCATCCGGATGCATAATTAATATATTTACCAACAGCTCAACCTCGTATATCGGCTCAATCTCATACTATGCTTCTGGAAGCATCATCCAACAAGGTTCGAGCCTAGCACTCCAAGGCAGCATCGTACATGTATACATGTTTCAACAGAAACACTCCCCACACAGGGTGAGCATACTCCAACTCAAAATTCAATCATAAATCGTTATACAAAATCATAATGCAACAGTTTAGATTATTCAAAACTCATAAAATATACTCCCTGTACAAGTCCGAGTTTGTATAGTTTCCACGCACTGTTCCTGTTTCAAACTCACGCACATTCGTAATGTCAAGTTTAGTATTATCATTGAAAACATGATACTCAACGACACTATGAATTCAATACAACAACAATATATTATTTATGCTCAACATAAATAATTCAACATCGATGTACACCTGGTTATCCCACCATCTCATTCTGACACTTTCTCATGTCGCTCATGCCCAAGGCATCAATACTCAACCAGTATAATCGGATCACGTACCACCACGTGTCCTTCACACAACACATGTATGCACATATTCTTTTCTTTACTCATCTTCTTGGATCACGTATAACTACGTATCTACCAAACTACGCATTTTAAACTCAATTATCAGATTCAATCGATTAACCTGAAACATCATATTCAAATCACATGTGTACATGAATGTATAGATACTAGATATACCTGCTCGTACGTCACCACGTACCTTATAGTAGACAACATGAACAAGCTATCATCAACGTCCGAAGTCTCCTGAGGAGTCTATATCGAATATCAATTCAATATTAGCTCGAAATCAAAGCAATTCATAACCTTCATATATTTCTTACTTTTATATCCATATCATAAATCAATAACTCAATATTATGAATCAAATCATAATCAGTACTTTGGATGCACACGTCCTCACATTAATCATGATATATTATTGGTAATGCAAAACCCCATTATCTCTCACCAACCGCTACATCAACACACATGATGCAGAAAACACACACCCATACGTGCTAGATCACACCCAACTCACATAGCAGTTCACTAGACACAGCAGTTCAACATGAGGAAAGGGAGTGTAGGGTGTTTGAATAATAACATCCAACCAGTGTCTAACTAAAACAATCCAATTAAGCCAATTAACATGTTCCAAACATTCAAACCCACACCGAGGTGATTCAAACCAAGACATGAAAGGAAGAATCCATGTTTATAAGATATTCCATAATTTATATCAAATTCCCATAACATAATATCCCCAATTCATTCCTCAACCCTAACCCATCTCCCATTTTCGAAATTCACCAAGGAAGGAAGAAGAAAGCTTCACAAAAACTTTGTTTGTGTGATCTTTGTTAGGATTTGGAGCCTACAAGAGGTATGGAACCATTCCTAAAAGTTTTATGATGTTTGGTGTTGAAATGGGTTGATTTTGAAGTAAATTATGTGGGTTTGTTTTGGGTATATGTTGTTTATGGTTGGGGTATGATTTATGGTTATATGAGGATGTTTATTGAAGATTTGTAGTGATTTGGTATGGTGGGTGTTTGAATATTTGAGTTTGTTTGAGTTTGGGAAGGAGAAGGGTGAATAGTGCCCGAATATCGCGTGTGCAGAACTCGGCGATCGATCGGCGCCTTCAGCGATCGATCGCGAGCTGCAAGGGCTGAAGGCAGTAGCCTTCAGCGATCGATCGAGAGTTTGGAGCGATCGATCGGCGAGGTCGCGATCGATCGGCGCAAACTCGGCGATCGATCGCGAATTGGAAAATTTTGTTGGACGAGGCAGTGTGATCTCGCGATCGATCGGGGCTTCATGGAGATCGACCGCGAGACACCAAAATGTATAATTTTGATGTTTTTGTGGGATTTTTGGATATTGGACTATAATTAGCTTCTAATATCGATTTGTATGATTATGTACAACCATCCCAGGTACCCACAACTTCAAGGAGATAAAGTCCTACAACTTCTCCATTTTTGGAATTAAGGTACGTAAGAAGCGTACGGGCATCAGACGGTAACACACTCCTAACTATGACTATGCATTTATCGCGTAAGTATGTACGATGAAATGATGACGTTTACATGAAATGATGACGTTTACATGAAATGATGTTTATATGTTATGATGATTTAAATGATGTCACGATGTTATGATAAGTAAGTCCACGATGAAGATGATTTTATAATGAATGAAGATGATAAGATGTTTAAGACGATGTTATGATAAATAAGTCCACGATGAAGATGATTTTATAATGAATGAAGATGATAAGATGTTTAAGACGATGTTATGATAAGCAAGTCCACGATGAAGATGATTTTA
This sequence comes from Haberlea rhodopensis, assembly GCA_907163345.1. Taxonomy (NCBI): domain Eukaryota; kingdom Viridiplantae; phylum Streptophyta; class Magnoliopsida; order Lamiales; family Gesneriaceae; genus Haberlea; species Haberlea rhodopensis. Next base: position 70,335 of record CAJQUN010000516.1, on the reverse strand, counting down.
TAATGAATAAAGATGATAAGATGTTTAAGATGATGTTATGATAAGTAAGTCCACGATGAAGATGATTTTATAATGAATAAGATGATAAGATGTTTAAGATGATGTTATGATAAATAAAGATGGTTTTTATGATGAATAAAGATGAGAAGATGCTTACGATGATATTATGATAAATGATGATGATGTTTATGATGGATAAAGATGATAAGATGCTTACGATGACATTATGATAAATGATGATGATGTTTATGATGAATAAAGATGATAAGATGCTTACGATGATGTTATGATAAATGAAGATGATATGACGTTACTATAACGATTATGATGAGACGATGATGTCTATAAGATGATAATGCTTATATGACAATGATGTTTACAGGATAATGATGTCTATAAGATGCTATGATGTTTATGATGAATATGAAACTATGTTATTAAGAATGGTTGAATGTCCGGTGGTTATTATGGGCAAGCGAGGAAGGTCTTGCCGCTCACATAACTAAGCGAGGGGGTACATCCGCTATCAAGGTGTAGCGAGGGGTCATCCGCTAAGCGAGGGGGTACATCCGCTATCAAGGTGTAGCGAGGGGTATCATCCGCTGAATAAAGAGATACATCCGCTATCAAGGCGTAGCGATGGGTATCATACGATGTGTTATGTCGAGCGAGGGGGCCAATTGTGCCGCTGTCATAATAGAACCGGGACAGTTCCACTTCTAATTAACATAGTTTGATGTGATCATATATATGAAGTATGATTTTAATCATTTATGCCGAGAACTAACGATTATATGCATGACTATGAAACATGGACAACCAAAGAGGGTTAATGCAATTAACCAAGAAGTATACGTTACCCATTTACTTCATGCATTTATTTATATGCCATTACCCTATGATGATGAGTAATGATGTACATGCTCACGATGGGTTGTTCCTGTAGGTACACATTTGGATTTGGAGGGCTATGGGCAGGGTTGAAGAAGTGAGCTTCGAGATGCCTTATGAATTAGGATTCAGGATTTGGTATAGTCTCTACTCCAGGAGTACTATAATTCTATAGCGCCAATCATTTGAGAATGTAATTAATTCGCTTGAAGTTTTATTTTGGCCTATAATTCTAATAACTCACGTAATAACCGGAGCCCTAAGCTGTCTGTGATGCATGTTTAGCCCTAATTATTTCTTGCTATGATGTTAAGGTAGGAAGGCCCTACATTAGTGGTATCAGAGCAGTGGTTAGATAACCCGGGAATGAGTGAAGGGTAGCCTTAGCAATAAGTTGGCTAGGTACTTACTTGTAAACATGGTGTGTGCATATGTTACATAAGAAGTATATGATGCTATGCTAACATGTTTTATTTATCTAACGAGGTATTATATGAACTGCTTTTGGGTATTGTTGTTAACCCTTGTCTTGCAGTATGGCAGAAAATGCTGAAGTAAGTGATGCGATTTCATATGCACTTCTCCGTCGCCCATGCCTCTTGTAGTCTCGACACCCGCTGGAAGAAGTTTGATAACTGATCAGATTGTTTATGACGGCCTCATTTATGTTGAGGGTAACGAGCTGAGGACTAGACTTGATTGTTCTGGGAATGTCAGACTTTGACTGCATAGTGGGCATTGATGCTCTGAACAAGTATCAGGCAGTTATGAACTGCAGGCAGAGGACTGTCCGATTCAGATCTGATATGGGAGTCAAGTGGACATCCTTTGGGGATGGTTCCCGTTCAAGGATTCCGTTAATATCTGCTGTCAAGATGGCACAGTTATTGGAACGAGACCATGAAGGATATCTCATCTATGCTGTTGATATTACTGAAAAGAGGAAAGAGTTAAAGATTGAGGATGTGCCCGTAGTGGCGGTGTTTCCTGATGTATCTCCGGAAGAGATTCCCGGATCCCCACCGACGAGAGAGGTCGAATTTGGGATTAAGTTACTACCAGGGACGTCTACCATTTCTCGTGCCCCGTATAGGATGGCATCAGCGGAGCTAAGGGAGTTAAATGTTCAGTTGCAGGAGCTCCTTTGACAAGGGCTATATACGCCCTGGGGTGCACCAGTTTTATTTGTTAAGAAGAAAGATGGTTCAATGCGGCTGTGCATCGATTTCAGACAACTGAACAAAGCCATGATGAAGAATAAGTATCCGCTTCCGGGGATTGATGATTTGTTTGATCAGCTGCAGAGTACGAGGCTCTACATTAAGATCGATCTGAGGTCGGAGTATCATCAGATTCGAGTTCGAGAGGATGATGTACAGAAGACAGCTTCCAGGACTAGATATGGACACTACGGATTCTTAGTCATGCCTTTTGGGGTGACGAATGCCCTAGCTGTTTTATGAGCCTGATGAACAGAGTGTCCCAACCATGTTGGATCAGTTCGTCATAGTTTTCATTGACGATATGCTTATTTACTCTCGAACTGAAGAGGAACACGTAAAGCACTTGAGAACAGTACTCCAGATCATTAGGGATTGCCAGACCCCTGACACAGCTGACTCAGAAAGGAGTGCCGCTCTATTGGTTTGAAGCTTGTGAGGAAAGCTTCCAAGAATTGAAGTGTCGTGGCTACGACACCTATATTGGTGATTCCTTCTGAGAATAAGAGATCTGCCTTGTACACGAATGCATCACTGCAGGGTTTGGGCTGCGAGTTGATGCAAGATAAGCATGTGGTGGCTTATGCATCGAGGCAGCTGAAGCCACATGAGGCTATGTACCCAGTCCATGATTTGGAGCTGGCAGCCGTTATATTTGCCTTGAAGATTTGGAGGCATTACTTGCATGGTACGTTGTTTACCATCTACACGGACCATAAGAGCCTGGAGTTTTGTTCACACAGGCTGAGATGAATATGCGACAAAGAAGATGGATGTCATGAATTTATCAGCTATGATGACCTCTTGTTGCCATTTGGGCTATGATTTTAATGTGGACACGTCGCCGGTGCGAGTGTCGACCTTGTTGGCTGAGCCAGACTTATTTGAGGCTATTAGGAAAGCCCAGAGGTCAGATGATGAGGTTCAGAGGTGATCGTTTTTAGTACTTCGAGGACAGCCACCAAAGTTCAGAATGGCAGAAAATGATTCCTTGAGGCTGGGCAACCGATGGGTAGTCCCAGATACGCCGGAGTTGCTTAAAGGAACATCGGAACGGGCTCATAGTAGTCGGTTCAATATCCACCCAAGAGGAAGGAAAATGTATAAGGACCTAAGTGGTCAGTTCTGGTGAAGACATATGAAGCACGATGTGATCGCTTTCGTTAAAAGATGTTTGATCTGCCAACAGGTAAAGGCAGAGGCCTGGTAGCGAGCTGAAGAGCTTGAAGGTACCTAAGTGGAAGTGGAGGCATATCATTATGGACTTTGTGACCCACTTACCAAGGACGGCCTCTGGATTTGATGCGATCTGGGTGATCGTGGATAGGCTAACAAAGGTAGCTCACTTCATCCCCTAATGTATGACTTTTGCGTACCTAAAGATGACCCAATTATATGTGCGGGATGTGGTGAGGTTGCATGGCATTCCAGTCTCGATTGTGTCTGATAGAGACCCAAGGTTTACTTCACATTTTTTTTTGGGAGGGTCTCCAGGCAGCTTTGAACACAGAGGTGAGACTGAGTATGGCCTATCACCCTCAGACAGACGGCCAGACGGAGCGTACCATACAGAAGCTCAAGGACGTGTTGAGGGCATGTGTGTTGGAGTTTGATACTCTGTGGCAAGATTCAGTGTCAATGATGGAGTTCTCCTATATTAACAGCTATCAGACGAGCATTCGAATAACTCCTTTTGAAGCTCTTTACGGATGACGATGTAGGTCACCGCTGTATTGGGAGGACTTGACTAGTAAAGCGGTCGGAGGACCGGATATGATTAAGGATATGTAAGACAAGATAAAGTTGATACGCCAAAAGATGAAAGCGGCCCAGGATAGGCGAGCGGGCTATGCCAATGAGCGGCGACGACCGCTGGAATTCCAAGTAGGAGACAGGGTCTTCTTGAAAATCTCACCCTTCAGGGGTGTAGTTCGTCTTGGTATGCGGGGGAAGTTATCCCCGAGGTATGTTGGTCCATATGAAGTATTGCAGCGTATCGGTATTTTGGCCTACCGTTTGGCTCTACCGCCGTATTTATCTGGGATTCATGATGTTTTTTTCACGTTTCTATGTTGCGGAAATATGAGCCAGACCCGTCTCATGTATTACAGCCTACTGAAGTGCAGTTAGACTCAGATGTATCCTACGTTGAACGACCGGACAGAATTCTGGATCGTGAGGATCGCAGAATACGAAGTAAAGTTATACCGATGGTCAAAGTTCAGTGGGATCGTCGGGGTGTCGAGGAGGCTACGTGGGAGACGGAACGGCATATGGTGCAGCACTACCCGGAACTATTTTCTGGTATGAATTATGTTTAGTTTCATTTTGGGTAAGTGCATGCGATTTCGAGGACGAAATCTTATAAGTAGGGGAGTAATGTAATGCCCCGAAATTAATTATTTGCAATTTGAGCATTAATGATGTTAATATGATGAATTATGTTGATAATTGATTTATGTGTTGAAATTAATTATCATGTTGAAATGCTTAATCACATTATAGGCGTGACCCGGGGGTTGCATTTCAGGGTGCATGTTATGCATGTTAGAAAATAAGGTGTTAACATGATTTGACTATGTTGATGGTTAATTATGAGGAAAGCGTGATTTAGTGGAAGTTTAATGCATTTTTGTAAATGCTTTTAAAATACCATGTTGGGGTGTTTTATACATCATGTTAACTTTGGGGTATAATTTTAATATTAACCTTATAACCCCCTTTTCCCTCTATACCCACTTACTTTACCAATCACTTTTAAAATCCCCAATTCATTCCTCAACCCTAACCCATCTCCCATTTTCGAAATTCACCAAGGAAGGAAGAAGAAAGCTTCACAAAAACTTTGTTTGTGTGATCTTTGTTAGGATTTGGAGCCTACAAGAGGTGTGGAACCATTCCTAAAAGTTTTATGATGTTTGGTGTTGAAATGGGTTGATTTTGAAGTAAATTATGTGGGTTTGTTTTGGGTATATGTTGTTTATGGTTGGGGTATGATTTATGGTTAAATGAGGATGTTTATTGAAGATTTGTAGTGATTTGGTATGGTGGGTGTTTGAATATTTGAGTTTGTTTGAGTTTGGGAAGGAGAAGGGTGAATAGTGCCCGAATATCGCGTGTGCAGAACTCGGCGATCGATCGGCGCCTTAAGTGATCGATCGCGAGCTGCAAGGGCTGAAGGCAGTAGCCTTCAGCGATCGATCGCGAGTTTGGCGCGATCGATCGGCGAGGTCGCGATCGATCGGCGCAAACTCGGCGATCGATCGCGAATTGGAAAATTTTGTTGGACGAGGCAGTGTGATCTCGCGATCGATCGGGGCTTCATGGAGATCGACCGCGAGACACCAAAATGTATAATTTTGATGTTTTTGTGGGATTTTTGGATATTGGACTATAATTAGCTTCTAATATCTATTTGTATGATTATGTAGAACCATCCCAGGTACCCACAACTTCAAGGAGATAAAGTCCTACAACTTCTCCATTTTTGGAATTAAGGTACGTAAGAAGCGTACGGGCATCGGACGGTAACACACTCCTAACTATGACTATGCATTTATCGCGTAAGTATGTACGATGAAATGATGACGTTTACATGAAATGATGACGTTTACATGAAATGATGTTTATATGTTATGATGATTTAAATGATGTCACGATGTTATGATAAGTAAGTCCACGATGAAGATGATTTTATAATGAATGAAGATGATAAGATGTTTAAGACGATGTTATGATAAATAAGTCCACGATGAAGATGATTTTAAATGAATGAAGATGATAAGATGTTTAAGACGATGTTATGATAAGCAAGTCCACGATGAAGATGATTTTATAATGAATAAAGATGATAAGATGTTTAAGATGATGTTATGATAAGTAGGTCCACGATGAAGATGATTTTATAATGAATAAGATGATAAGATGTTTAAGATGATGTTATGATAAATAAAGATGGTTTTTATGATGAATAAAGATGAGAAGATGCTTACGATGATATTATGATAAATGATGATGATGTTTATGATGGATAAAGATGATAAGATGCTTACGATGACATTATGATAAATGATGATGATGTTTATGATGAATAAAGATGATAAGATGCTTACGATGATGTTATGATAAATGAAGATGATATGACGTTACTATAACGATTATGATGAGACGATGATGTCTGTAAGATGATAATGCTTATATGACAATGATGTTTACAAGATAATGATGTCTATAAGATGCTATGATGTTTATGATGAATATGAAACTATGTTATTAAGAATGGTTGAATGTCCGGTGGTTATTATGGGCAAGCGAGGATGGTCTTGCCGCTCACATAACTAAGCGAGGGGGTACATCCGCTATCAAGGTGTAGCGAGGGGTATCATCCGCTAAGCGAGGGGGTACATCCGCTATCAAGGTGTAGCGAGGGGTATCATCCGCTGAATAAAGAGATACATCCGCTATCAAGGCGTAGCGATGGGTATCATACGATGTGTTATGTCGAGCGAGGGGGCCAATTGTGCCGCTGTCATAATAGAACCGGGACAGTTCCACTTCTAATTAACATAGTTTGATGTGATCATATATATGAAGTATGATTTTAATCATTTATGCCGAGAACTAACGATTATATGCATGACTATGAAACATGGACAACCAAAGAGGGTTAATGCAATTAACCAAGAAGTATACGTTACCCATTTACTTCATGCATTTATTTATATGCCATTACCCTATGATGATGAGTAATGATGTACATGCTCACGATGGGTTGTTCCTGTAGGTACACATTTGGATTTGGAGGGCTATGGGCAGGGTTGAAGAAGTGAGCTTCGAGATGCCTTATGAATTAGGATTCAGGATTTGGTATAGTCTCTACTCCAGGAGTAGTATAATTCTATAGTGTGATGCCCCGAAATTAATTAATGGTAACTTGGACATTAATTATGTTTATATGATGTATCATGTATTGATAGATTTATGTGTTGGGTATTAAGATGTTAACATGATTAATTGTGTTAAATTATCAATTATGAGGAAGATATGATTTTAAATGAAGTTTAGAGCATTGTTGTAAAGTGCCTTTAAAATACCAAGTTGGGTATTTTATACATCATGTTAAGTTTGGGGTACAATTTTTATTAAGTTATTACAAACCCTTTTAAATCCCCTACACATCACTTTAACCCCCCACATTACCATTCACCTTTTAAAAATCCCCAAATCACTTCCCAACCCCAAACCCTACCCATTTTCGAAATCCACCAAAAAGGAAGAAGGAAAGTCCCACAAAAACTTTGTTTGTGTGATCTTTGCTAGGATTTGGAGCCTACAAGAGGTATGGAACCATTCCTATAAGTTTTATGATGTTTGGTGTTGAAATGGGTTAAGTTTTTGATGTTTTATGTGGGTTTGTTTGGGTATGTGTTGTGTATGGTTGGGGTATGATTTTTGAAGTGTTTTATGTTGGTTTTGGTGGGTTATGATGTTATTGAAGTTATGAGGAAGTTTGGTTTTGGGGTGGTATGTGAAAGAGCTTGAAAAATGAGCTTTAATGGCGAAAATTCGATGTACAGCACTCGGCGATCGATCGCCCGTCCTTGGCGATCGATCGCGAGCGTCCAGTACCAGCCAGAAGCATTTGGCGATCGATCGCCACTTTTGGGCGATCGATCGGCGGGCCTGGCGATCGATCGCGCCAAAAGTGGCGATCGATCGCCAAGAAGGAGATTTTGGCCCCTCGTCCAGTGCGATCTCGCGATCGATCGCGCCTGGGTGGCGATCGATCGCGAGCTGAAGAAAAGTGGATTTTTGATTTTTTTGTGGGATTTTTGGATATTGGACTATGTTTAGCTTCTAATATCAATTTGTATGGTCATGTAGAACCATCCCAGGTGCCCACAACATCCAGGAGATAAAGCTCTCCAAATTCTCCACTTTTGGGAATTAAGGTACGTAAGAGATACGAGCATCGGACGGTAAACCATGCCCTTACATATTATGATGATGTTTAAGATGATGTTTACGATGATGACGTTTAAGATGATGTTATGATGATGATATCTATGATGATATTTATAATGATGATGCTTATGATGATGTTACGATTATGATGCTTAAGATGATGTTTATGATAACGATGTTATGAGGACGTCTATAATGACGAAGTTTATGATAAGGTCATACGACGTGTATGATTGGGTAAGACGCCCATGTGGTAAGACACCACCCAAAGTATAGGATTGGGTAAGATGCCCTCGTGGTAAGATGCCACGCAATGTTTATAATATGGTAAGACGCCAGATGATTGGGTAAGATGCCCATGTGGTAAGATGCCACGCAATGTTTATAATATGGTAAGACGCCATATGATTGGGTAAGATGCCCACGTGGTAAGATGCCACGTAATGTTTAGAATATGGTAAGACGCCATATGATTGGGAAAGATGCCCACGTGGTAAGATGCCACGCAATGATTATGATACGGTAAGATGCCATACAATGGGGTAAGACACCCCAATATATGAATAAGAGTCAGGGATAACCAAGGAGGTCGGAGGACGACCAATAACTTTTACTTAACTAAGATGTTATGCATTATTGTATGCTTTTATATAATGTTAAGTAAATATATGAATGCTCATGATGTGTTATCCCTGTAGGTACACTTTTGGACCAAGGGCCTAGGGTCGGGTTGAGGAAGTGAGCTAAAGGGAGCATGATGAACGTAGGATGCAGGATTTTTGATAGTCTCTACTCTAGGAGTAGTGTAAATCTATAGCTTTAACATTCTTTATTGGGAATGTAATTAAATAGCTTTGAAAACGTTATTTTTGGCCTGTAATCTCCCTAGCTCAAACTACAACCGGAACCCTTAAGAGGTTATAAATGCATGTTCTGTTCCATCTTTGTGTACTAAATGATATTAAGGTAGGAAGACCCTACATTAGTGGTATCAGAGCAGTGGTTAGATAACCCGGGATGAGTGAAGGGTAGCCTTAGCAATAAGTTAGCTAGGTGTTTACTTTCGAACATGTTTTGTGCATAAGTTGCATATGAAGTATATGATGTTATGCTAACATGTTTTGTTTATCTAACGAAGTATTATACGAACTGCTTTTGGATCTTGTTGTTAATCCTTGTGTTGCAGTATGGCAGCAAATGTGGAGGTAGGTGACGCAGTGAGCATCAATGCAAGTGCGGGGCGTACGAATCCCCTACCCCCGCCAGCTTTTGATGATGAACCGGCCGAACAGCGGTTATTGCCAGGGGAGCTAAGCTTAACTCAGTTTCTTGCTTACCGACCCCCAACCTTTGAAGGAACTGAAACTGGGGAACGAGCTGAGGAATGGTTGGAAAGAATAGAGCAGATCTTTGTGGCAGCCCCATGTGCGAAGACAGCGTGGATACGGTTAGCGGAGTTCCAATTGGCCAAGAAGGCGTTAATGTGGTGGAAGACCACTGTGGTAGAGCAAGAGGCTCAAGGTCATGAAGTGAACTGGAAAATGTTTCGAACTCGCTTCCTGAACCGTTATTTCTCGGCTGCAGCACGACAGGCTAAGGAAGATGAATTCACTCACCTCAAGCAAGGTAATATGTCGGTATCGGATTATGCTCTTCAGTTTTGCTCCTTGCTCCGATATGTACCTCACATTGCCACAAGCACGCAAGCGAAGATGAGGAATTTCATGAAGGGTCTGAGGCCGGAGCTATACGATAGGGTGATCACTTATGGCCCTACTTGTTTTGATGATGCACTCTCAAGGGCTGAGCTAGCCGAACTAGGAGTGGGTGCATACCCTGATGTTGTACCACCGTCGGCACCCTCTCAGAAATCCACTCCGGATAATTTGAAGCCGAGGAATGATCAGTTCAAGTCAAGGGGGAACTCCTCAGCGTCAAGGTTTAGTGGTAAGAAGTCCGACAATAGGTGGAAAGGAAACCGAAGAGGTGATGCCCCATCTGGAAGGGGGCAGTCTCAGGGAGACAGATCCGGGAGGATCCAATGCACTCTTTGTGGGCAACCACATTTGGCAAAAGACTGTATAGGGTGCTATGTTTGTGGCGACAAGGGCCACTTTGCTAGACAGTGTCCCAACAGGGGAAGTCAACAGGGTTCTGCGGGGAGGCCTGCAGATAGGACAGCGCAGCACCGACCACCATTTGTGCCGCGTCAGCATGGAGGTCAGCCCATGGGGCCACCTCAAGGACAAGTCTATGCACTGACAAGGGAGCAGGCTTCAGCGGCTCCGGAGGAGGTTATAGCGGGTACGTGTCTTTTATTTACGCACCCTGCTTTTATATTGATCGACACAGGTGCGTCACACTCTTTTGTGTCGACAAGTTTTGTGGAAAGGTACCACTTATGCACTTCTCCGTCGCCCACGCCTCTTATAGTCTCGACCCCCGCTGGAAGAAGTATGATTACTGATCGGATCGTCTACAATGGCCTCATTTATTTTGAGGATAAGGAACTAAGGTCAGACTTGATTGTTCTGGGAATGTCAGATTTTGATTGCATTCTGGGCATTGATGTTCTGAACAGGTATCAGGCAGTTGTGAACTGCAGGCAGAGAACTGTACGGTTTAAATCCGATATGGGAGTTCCATGGACGTTCTATGGGGATGGTTCTCGCTCTAAGATTCCGTTAATATCTGCTGTCAAGATGGCGCAGTTGTTGGAACGAGGTCATTCAGGATATCTCATTTATGCCGTCGATGTTACGGAAAAGAAAGGAGAAGTGAAAGTTGAGGATGTGCCCGTAGTGGCGGAGTTCCCTGATATCTTTCCGGAGGAGATTCCCGGATTCCCACCGGCGAGAGAGGTCGAGTTTGGGATTGAGTTATTACCAGGGACGTCGGCCATTTCTCGTGCCCCTTATAGGATGGCACCAGCGGAGCTAAGGGAATTAAAGATTCAGTTGCAAGAACTCCTTGATAAGGGCTATATAAGCCCTAGCGTATCGCCCTGGGGAGCACCAGTTTTATTTGTGAAGAAGAAAGATGGTTCGATGCGTTTGTGCATCGATTACAGACAACTGAACAAAGCTACGGTGAAGAATAAGTACCCACTCCCGAGGATCGATGATTTGTTTGATCAGTTGCAGGGTACGAGGCTCTACAGTAAGATCGATCTGAGGTCGGGGTACCATCAGATTCGAGTAAGAGAAGAGGATGTCCAGAAGACAGCCTTCAGGACTAGGTATGGGCATTATGAATTCCTAGTCATGCCTTTTGGGGTGACAAATGCCCCGGCTGTTTTCATGAGTTTGATGAACAAGGTGTTCCAGCCATATTTGGACCAATTCGTCATAGTTTTCATTGACGACATACTCATCTACTCTAGGACTGAAGAAGATCATGTACGGCACTTGAGGACAGTACTTCAGATCCTTAGGGATCATCAGTTGTATGCAAAGCTGAGCAAGTGCGAATTCTGGTTAGACAGCGTGGTGTTCCTAGGCCATGTCATATCTAGCCAAGGGATATCTGTGGATCCGAGGAAGATTGAAGCTGTGATGGAGTGGGCAGCACCCACTTCTGTACCCGAAATACGGAGTTTTCTGGGCTTAGCAGGTTATTACCGACGTTTTGTCGAGGGGTTTTCCAAGATCGCTAAGCCATTGACACAGCTGACTCAGAAAGGAGTCCCATTCTTTTGGTCCGAAGCTTGTGAGGAAAGCTTCCAAGAATTGAAGCGTCGTTTGACGACAGCGCCAGTATTGGTGATTCCGTCTGAGGATAAGAGGTTTGCCTTGTACACGGATGCGTCACTGCAGGGTTTGGGCTGCGTATTGATGCAAGACAGACAAGTGGTAGCCTATGCTTCGAGACAGTTGAAGCCTCATGAGACCAGGTACCCAGTCCATGATCTGGAACTGGCAGCTATCATTTTCGCCTTGAAGATTTGGCGTCATTACCTTTATGGTACTACGTTTACCATTTTTACGGACCATAAGAGCCTGAAGTTCTTGTTCACTCAGGCAGAGTTGAATATGAGGCAAAGGAGGTGGATGGACTTACTCAAGGATTATGACTGTGAAATTGAGTACCATCCTGGTAAGGCAAATTTGATAGCAGACGCCTTAAGTCGGAAGGTGAAGAGCACGCTGAGGATGTTATGTGTTTATCAGCTTTGATGATTTCTTATTGCCATCTGGGCTATGATTTCGATGTAGACACGTCGCCGGTGCGAGTGTCGACCTTATTAGCCGAGCCAGACGTATTTGAGGCAATCAGGAAAGCCCAGAGGTCGGATGATGAAGTGCAGAGATGGTCATCAATAGCACTTCGAGGCCAGCCAACAAAGTTTAGTGTGGCTGAAGATGACTCTTTAAGATTGGGCAACCGATGGGTGGTCCCAGATGCGCCAGGATTGCGTAAAGGAATTTTAGAACGGGCTCATAGTAGCCGGTTCAGTATCCACCCCGGTGGAAGAAAGATGTATAAGGACCTAAGTGGTCAATTCTGGTGGAGACGCATGAAGCGTGATGTGATCAGCTTCGTTAAGAGATGTTTGATCTGCCAACAAGTAAAGGCAGAAAGGCAGAGGCCTGGTGGCGAGCTGAAGAGCTTGGAGGTACCTAAGTGGAAGTGGGAGCATATATCTATGGACTTCGTGACCCACTTGCCAAGGTCGGCCTCTGGATTTGATGCGATCTGGGTGATCGTGGATAGGCTGACGAAGGTAGCTCATTTCATCCCTTACAGTATGACTTTCACGTATTTAAAGATGGCCCAATTATATGTACGGGATGTAGTGAGGTTGCATGGGATTCCAGTCTCGATCGTGTCTGACAGAGACCCAAGGTTTACTTCTCATTTCTGGGAGGGTCTCCAGACAGCTTTGGGCACCGAGGTGAGACTAAGTACAGCTTATCACCCTCAGACTGATGGCCAAACGGAGCGTACTATACAAACGCTCGAAGATATATTGAGGGCATGTGTTTTGGAGTTTGATACTCCGTGGCAAGAGTCTATACCTCTGGTGGAGTTCTCCTACAATAACAGCTATCAGGCGAGCATTCAAATGGCCCCTTTTGAAGCTCTGTACGGACGACGATGTAGATCACCGCTGTATTGGGAGGACTTGACGAGTAAAGCGGTCGGAGGACCGGATATGATTAAGGACATGGAGGAAAAGATTAAGATGATACGCTTAAAGATGAAAGCGGCCCAAGATAGGCAAGCAGCCTATGCCAATAAGCGGCGACGACCGCTAGAATTTCAAGTAGGAGACAAGGTCTTCTTGAAAATCTCACCCTTCAGGGGTGTTGTTCGATTTGGTATGCGGGGGAAGTTATCCCCGAGGTATGTTGGACCGTATGAGGTATTACAGCGTATCGGCACTTTGGCTTACCGATTGGCTTTACCGCCGTCCTTATCTGGAATTCATGATGTCTTCCATGTTTCTATGTTGAGAAAGTATGAGCCAGATCCGTCTCATGTATTACAGCCTACTGAAGTGCAGTTAGACTCAGATGTATCCTACGTTGAACGACCGGTCAGAATTCGGGATCGTGAGGATCGCAGACTACGAAGTAAAGTTATACCGATGGTCAAAGTTCAGTGGGATCGTCGGGGTGTCGAGGAGGCTACGTGGGAGACGGAGCGGCATATGATGCAGCATTACCCCGAACTATTTTCTGGTATGATTTATGTTTAGTTTCTTTTGGGTAAGTGCATGCGATTTCGAGGACGAAATCTTGTAAGTAGGGGAGTAATGTGATGCCCCGAAATTAATTAATGGTAACTTGGACATTAATTATGTTTATATGATGTATCATGTATTGATAGATTTATGTGTTGGGTATTAAGATGTTGACATGATTAATTGTGTTAAATTATCAATTATGAGGAAGATATGATTTTAAATGAAGTTTAGAGCATTGTTGTAAAGTGCCTTTAAAATACCAAGTTGGGTATTTTATACATCATGTTAAGTTTGGGGTACAATTTTTATTAAGTTATTACAACCCCTTTTAAATCCCCTACACATCACTTTAACCCCCCACATTACCATTCACCTTTTAAAAATCCCCAAATCACTTCCCAACCCCAAACCCTACCCATTTTCGAAATCCACCAAAAAGGAAGAAGGAAAGTCCCACAAAAACTTTGTTTGTGTGATCTTTGCTAGGATTTGGAGCCTACAAGAGGTATGGAACCATTCCTATAAGTTTTATGATGTTTGGTGTTGAAATGGGTTAAGTTTTTGATGTTTTATGTGGGTTTGTTTGGGTATGTGTTGTGTATGGTTGGGGTATGATTTTTGAAGTGTTTTATGTTGGTTTTGGTGGGTTATGATGTTATTGAAGTTATGAGGAAGTTTGGTTTTGGGGTGGTATGTGAAAGAGCTTGAAAAATGAGCATTAATGGCGAAAATTCGATGTACAGCACTCGGCGATCGATCGCCCGTCCTTGGCGATCGATCGCGAGCGTCCAGTACCAGCCAGAAGCATTTGGCGATCGATCGCCACTTTTGGGCGATCGATCGGCGGGCCTGGCGATCGATCGCGCCAAAAGTGGCGATCGATCGCCAAGAAGGAGATTTTGGCCCCTCGTCCAGTGCGATCTCGCGATCGATCGCGCCTGGGTGGCGATCGATCGCGAGCTGAAGAAAAGTGGATTTTTGATTTTTTTTTGGGATTTTTGGATATTGGACTATGTTTAGCTTCTAATATCAATTTGTATGGTCATGTAGAACCATCCCAGGTGCCCACAACATCCAGGAGATAAAGCTCTCCAAATTCTCCACTTTTGGGAATTAAGGTACGTAAGAGACGTACGAGCATCGGACGGTAAACCATGCCCTTACATATTATGATGATGTTTAAGATGATGTTTACGATGATGACGTTTAAGATGATGTTATGATGATGATATCTATGATGATATTTATAATGATGATGCTTATGATGATGTTACGATGATGATGCTTAAGATGATGTTTATGATAACGATGTTATGAGGACGTCTATAATGACGAAGTTTATGATAAGGTCATACGACGTGTATGATTGGGTAAGACGCCCATGTGGTAAGACACCACCCAAAGTATAGGATTGGGTAAGATGCCCTCGTGGTAAGATGCCACGCAATGTTTATAATATGGTAAGACGCCAGATGATTGGGTAAGATGCCCATGTGGTAAGATGCCACGCAATGTTTATAATATGGTAAGACGCCATATGATTGGGTAAGATGCCCACGTGGTAAGATGCCACGTAATGTTTAGAATATGGTAAGACGCCATATGATTGGGAAAGATGCCCACGTGGTAAGATGCCACGCAATGATTATGATACGGTAAGATGCCATACAATGGGGTAAGACACCCCAATATATGAATAAGAGTCAGGGATAACCAAGGAGGTCGGAGGACGACCAATAACTTTTACTTAACTAAGATGTTATGCATTATTGTATGCTTTTATATAATGTTAAGTAAATATATGAATGCTCATGATGTGTTATCCCTGTAGGTACACTTTTGGACCAAGGGCCTAGGGTCGGGTTGAGGAAGTGAGCTAAAGGGAGCATGATGAACGTAGGATGCAGGATTTTTGATAGTCTCTACTCTAGGAGTAGTGTAAATCTATAGCTTTAACATTCTTTATTGGGAATGTAATTAAATAGCTTTGAAAACGTTATTTTTGGCCTGTAATCTCCCTAGCTCAAACTACAACCGGAACCCTTAAGAGGTTATAAATGCATGTTCTGTTCCATCTTTGTGTACTAAATGATATTAAGGTAGGAAGACCCTACATATAGCGCCATTCATTTGAGAATGTAATTAATTCGCTTGAAGTTTTATTTTGGCCTGTAATTCTAATAACTCACGTAATAACCGGAGCCCTAAGCTGTCTGTGATGCATGTTTAGCCCTAATTATTTCTTGCTATGATTTTAAGGTAGGAAGGCCCTACAAGTGATGTGTATATATGATTTGTGGTCGCTGCTGACAAGCGAGCAATGTGATATGAGTCGCCACTGATGAGTGAGAGATGTGATATTAGGTCACCACTGACGAGTGAGTGATGTGGTCGCCGCTAGCAAGCGAGCGACGTGTATATTTCAGGGTCAATGCTAGAGAGTGCATGTGACGTGTATATCGATACTGAGTTGGTGCTAGGGAGAGCATACGATGTGATTATTGTCGGGATCGACACTATTAAGAGTGTGCAGTGTATCTTATGTGCCTCCACTATAGAGGGAGGGTGATTTAAATTGATCTTGTTGATTTGACGTATTGTGATAATCAAATGTTCAGGTGAAAACGATCATGGAGAGAGTGGATGAAGAGACATTATTGTTTTCTTTCATTTTTATTGCAGTGGATGCAATAGCGGGGTGTGATTGATACCGATATATTGATGACATTTATTGGCGAGATGATGGTATGATTATATTGTGATATTTGAGATTTGTATTATTTACCGCTATCATATCGAAGCGATGAATATTATGAATGCCACTGATATGTCGAGGCAATGAATATTTTTGGACGGTCATGTTATTGAGATGATGAGTATATCAATTGTGTATTGATATGAACTTATATTTTGTGGCATATTTATGTTGAGAACAGGGACAGTTTTAAGGATCAAGTGTGGATACATTGTGTACAGTAAGTGTTATTACATCTTATTGTTTTAAGAATGTAATTTTATGCATTGTGATTATGGATATTAAATGTATGCCAGTCGTGGCGATGAAATTGTGCATGCCCGTAGTGACGATGAGATTATACATGCCATTGTTGGCGATGCGTATTGACGTATTGCTATTGTGTTAGCAATGAATATCTTAGTACCATTATCGTTATTAGCGATGAATATTGTTGTACCGCAATTACATTAAGCGATGAGTATTAATGACATATTGATTGCAGATGGCAGTGAATACCTTGTTATGACACCTATGTTGTTATTTCTCGGATACACGAGCTGTAGGTGAGAGGATATTGGAATGTTCCAGGTGAACGAGGAATTGAGTTTTGTTTGGTTTAATATGTTTGATATATGTGGATTGTGAACTATCACGATTGATTGTTATGATTTAGGATAACCAATAAAAAAAATGAGGAAGAATTTAAAAAGAAATTGAAATGACGTATAGTCTTGATATGTTCATTGATTAGTTGTGAAGAGACGAGATAACAGTGGGGTAATGATGATCAGATTGAAATGATATTGGTTTATAAAAAAAAAACATGATTGTTTTGTATACTGTGAGATTAATGATCTGTTAATCATGTTATGTTGAGTTAAATTTAACAATGTTGGAATGAGGTTAATGAACAGGTCATGAGATGACATGGAACATCACGGGATGACGTGAGATCGCTACGGATATCCTGTGTGGATGTGCGATCATTGTGAATGTTGTGGGTCGACATAGTAAGTACGAAATTATGATGTTATTCTCTGGTATATAATGACAACACTGATAAATAATCATTGAGGGATTAATGATGAGTTAGACATGATGTGATAGACAATATAATGATGTCATAATGAGAATACATGGGATTTATGAGTATTCACTTTAGATTATCTATCATTATGATATTGTGTTAGAAACTGGGAAGCATATAAATGATGATATATGCGATGAGACTGATGTATGAGAATCATGAATTATTCATGAAATAATACGTTGTTGAATAAAGGATCAAAATTAATTATGTCATTGAGGCGTGGAATTGATTCTTATGTTGAATTTCAATCACATAGATATGTGATAGTGTGCAGTAGCATGTTGTGTATAGGATTGCGTGAAACTTTTGACGCAGGAATTAATGTTCGATGATGGAAACATTACGAATATCCAAATGCGTAACTGACAAGGTACGTGGTTATGTTATGAGTATTTGAGAAATGCTAATGAGTTTATTTTGTACTTGTCCCATGACAGATGATATTTGGGTGATGAAATGCGGAAGTTGGTGCTTAAGAGCATGTGAGTACTGTGATGAGCATGATACTATGATGCTATTGTGTATTGTAGATGATTCCATCTACAAAGGTATGATATGAATTATTCGATATTGATGTTGACGCCTTGTTTTAGATGGAGTATAATCGTGACATAGGAATATTGATGTTAGGCCATTCATCATGATTTGATATTGATGATCTGTGGCTGTTGTTGTCTTTTATGGTAAGCATGCATTTTAAATTTCGAGGACGAAATCTTATTAGTTGGGAAGAATTGTGATGCTCGGAATATTTGATAATTATTCATTTGATCTAGTTGTGGTATTTAAATAACATTTAAGGATTTAAATTATTCGGCATCATATGTTGGACCCGGGTCGGATAAATAAATCTTGGTTGAGCTTATAGTATTAATTAAATTCAAAGAGATCCTCAAATTCTCGAGAATGTATTTTAGTCCTAAATTCGAAATAAATAATTTCGGGAGGAATTTGTACATTGAGTAAATTTTAAGAAGCATTTAAATCTTTTGGTAGATGTAGTAAAGATTTTAATTAGAAGGAAGTGTATAGGTATAAAATTAACTTAAAGCATGGGATGAGATACAAAAGAATAAAACACACTCCACCTTCTAACACACACTAAAAAAAAATCGGCTCCCTCATTCTTTCCCCCTCCTTTCTTCACGCCCCCAAACCCTCGCCCAAGTAGCGATTTGTTCCCTCCATTGAAGCTCGGTTTTTTTTTTGCGCAGACATTGAAGGGGTAATTTCCCTCTTACCCTAATCACTCTTTCCATGGTAGTTTATGAAGCACTGGTTTGATTTTTTGGTAGCTTTATTGGATATGTGGTTCGATTTTTGGCTTATTGATAATGTTTTGTGTTGTTCTTGTCCATATAAAGAGTGTGTGCAGATGTGTGTGCGAGTGTGTGCCGCTATGTGTGCGTGTGTGCAGCAGTGTGTGTGAGTGTGTTTCTTCGTGTGTGTGTGTGTGTGTGTCTAGCTTGTAGTATGGTGTAGGTGAAGTTTATACAAGAAAATGTGCATTCCATCATGTATTGATTAATGTATGAGACTTCTAAATATGTGTGTATATGTTGTGGCTTGGGTTGGAATGGTGTTTGATAATGTAGAAGGTTAGCTTGGGTTGGTGTAATGGGTTAAGGCGATTATGTGGCTATAATTCAAGTATGAATATGGTAATTGGGAATTGGATAGCATGAGAAATGTTATTGATTGTTGGAAGTTAATTATGACTCGAATTTTTGTGGTTGTCTTGGTTGATTATAAAAGCCAACTTTAACTTTCAAATCATGCTTATAATGTGTTTGAAAATATGCTTAAATGTGATTCAAGTGTGGGTCTAAGCCTTGTGAGTAGGTGGAGAAAAGAATGAACTTCTATGGCTTGTAACTATTATTATAGTGTTGGTGGGTATTGGGCAATGATATGAGATGTTTGTGAGTTGTGGGTGATTTATGAGATAAAAGTTGGGAATCTTGTTCTAACCTTATAATGGATGTTAAAAATTAAATTAAATGAATATTTGTGACTTGCACGCTCATTTTATATGATGATTATGTTTTGAGGAATTCTCGAACAATGAGTTAAGTTATATATGTTGAACCTTAGTAATGTACATACTTGAGTTAGTGATAACTCCAATAAATGGAAGGTAATGGCTTGTTTGTGTGGTATATGGGGTATGCTAATTGAGATTGAGTATGTTATATTGAATTGAAGTTGAAATGCATATAAATGATATCAATTGTATTATTAATGAACCGATAAATTGATATTCAATATAGATACTCAACGGTCTCAGGACGTCAAAGGTGGCTTGTTCATGTCGTCGACTATAAGGTACGTAGTGACGTACGAGCAGGTATACTTATTACGAAGTACTTACACATTCATATATTCATGAATTATTAAATGTCATGATGGAACATAAGAAATGTATATGTGTGTTGAGTATGACATATGTGGCATGGTGGATACGTATTTGTACGTGATCCGAAAATATGAATATGTATATATGTATGTGTGGTATGAGTGATGCGTAGTTATACGTGATCTGAGTATACGAGCTGAGTATTGATGCCTGGGGCATGATCAATATGAGAAAATGTCGAGAATGAGATATTGATAGGCAGGATCATATGCGATATGATATTGTTTATGATTAAGCATAAATAATAGATTTTGGTTGTATTGAATTTATCGTGTTGAGGAGTATCATGTTTAAATAACGATACTAAACTTGATGTTATGAAAGCGTGTGAGTTTGAAACAGGAACAGTGAGTGGAAGCTATACAGATTCAGAACTGTACAGGGAGTACATATTTATAGATTTTCAATATTTGTAAATTGTGATATTAGGATCGTATCATGATCTTTATGCATTGTTATGATATGGGTAGTGTGATGTTGGTATGCTCACCCTGTGTGGGGCTGTTTCTATTGAAACAGGTAGAACAGGTACGACATGTACTACGACGTTTTGGGATGGTAAGCTCGAACTCGTTGAATGATGCTGCTCCCCGGAGTGTAGTTTGAATATTGAAGGCATGCACTATTTATGCATTTAATTGGCATTCATTTATTTGCTGCTCGTATGTGAGCACTTGGAGTCATGTATATGGACTGTATAATGGTGTTGAAGTCCACTTTTATATCATTAGTACTGTATTTTCCCTGGCCGGGAACTTACTTATGTTCTTTTAGTATTGTGTTTTTCCCTGGCTGGGAGTTATTTTTAGTAATGTGTTATATTTTCGGATAGCCCAAATTATGGGGAGACTCTGCCCAAATTTTTATAAAAGTCATGGGGATTATGTGAAGAATGTAATGATTCTTTAAAGAAAAGAAATTTTACATACTCAAATGACGTCATAATCAGATTATTGACGTATTGGGACGTTGGGGTCTTACACCCAACCATCAATACACCATAACCATTGAAGAGAAGACGCATCGGAAGAGACGGGACGACGGAGCAACGCAATGAGTCAAAGTCTCTCGTTATTTCCGTATTTCTAACTCTAATTCTCTATTTTCTTAGATTTTAATGTTTAAATTGTTGCAAAACAAGTTTATGCAATGCTTATTTGAGGAAGATTGTAGGCTAAGTTTGTTGTCAAGACTTAGGGGATCTTATGTTTTGAACCCACGATTTTAATTAAGTTTTGATTGATTCTTACAAATTCTTTGAGTTTAATTTATTGTGTTCATGCTTTCAATGGCTTAATATCCTTGATTCATTATTTATTGTAATTGAATTGCTCATAGGAGATTGCGATACGATATAGTAAATTAAACTGTGGATGCCTTACTGATATCGAGAGATGAAGTCAAATTGACGTGTGATAGCTATAGATATCTAGTAATCGAAAGCTAGAAGTTTTCATTAATTGACATATAATATTGAGTGTTAAATAAGTGCATGATCATTGCCTTGTTGCATCTTAGTATTAGACTTGTTGTTACCGGACCAAGGTATAACAAGTGCATTAAGAAAACTCGTCACATTGGAACGTTTGAATTTAATTCTTAATTATAGGGAATTGTGGGGATTGCATGGGTGAACCGAAAGTCTTGATAATTGTCTCTATTGATTGTAATCTTCTTTGTTTGCTTGTTGGGTTGATTATCGAGTTAATTAGTCAATTTAGTTAATTAATTACAATCAGTTATCGTAGACTAAATATAGTTAAACTAGTGGAGTTTGGTAATTATTTCCTAGTCCTCGTGGGTTCGACACTCATACTTATAATATCATTATACCAAAACTTGACACCGTGCACATGTGGTACGCAATCGCTACAATGAAAAATACTGTTTAAAATAATAGCGATCAGATGTTACCAGCTCGGAGTAGCTCTTCCACATCTTTTCTGATAACTTTATCCTTCTCTGGGTCGAAATGTCTTTGTTTGAAAGGTCTAACACTTGTAAGAATATTGAGGCGGTGCTGCCTAAAAGTGGAATGAACACCTCCGAGCTCCCGAGCTAACAATGCAAATATTTCCTCATGATATTTTAGAAATGTAACCATCTTAGTACGAACCTCATGGTCCAAATCTTTAGCTACTTTTACCTCCTTTTGGGGGGAGTTGAGTTCTACTAATTCTGGCTCCTCTTCGGCACAATTCAAAGTTGGTCCTTCCAGGGTTTGCTCTGTTGGCATTATGATATCCATGCAACACTCCAAACTCCATGCTTGTAGGGAACTTCAATTTTGTATGATATGTAGAAGAGATAGCTCTGAAATCCTTCATAGCAGGTTGGCCAATAATGTCAATGTGATATCCCCAAAATAATTATATGCATTTGGGCATTAATTATGTCTATGTGATCATTATGGTGTTAATTAATTTAGTGTTGAATTATTAATATGGTGAAATGCTTAGTCATGTGGTGGGTGTGACCTGGTAATGCATTTCAGGGTGCATGTGATGCATGTTGGTAAATTGGGTGTTGGCCATGATTTATTTGGGGAGGTATTAATTTTTTGGTAAAGCATGTGTAATTGAGATTATTGTGCATTTTTTTGGAAAATGCAATTAAAATAATGATAGGATATTTTATACATCATGCTAAATACCGGGGCATGTTTAATTAACCCCTATACCCACCACCCCTTCTTTTTACTCTCCAATCACTCCCATCTCTCATATCACTCCCAACCCTATCAGTAAGGACCTCCGTGCCCTTAACCCGTTATTAGTGTATTAATCCATAACATTAGTGCATACATCATATTATCATGGGGGAAAAACCATATGCAAGTCTAACATTATATACTATCCAAAAAAATTCTTGCATTTAATCCACATAGTATTCAAATTCCCAAACCAAGATCACTTACATAGCATGCACCCTCATAATACACTAACATGCTCACAGTTCATTTAGCAATTCCGTATTTAATTGCATGTAACCAATAAATGAATAGAGAAAAGTCATTGCCCATTCATACATTCCATATACACGTAAAAACGTACTCACACGCGAGCACCCAATGAATAAACGTGTATCTAATGTGTAAGATACTCTACCGAATGCGGCTATTGGTACTTCAACCTGGAAGCACCTCCATACACCACTCGATCTCAACTCTGGAGCTACGTACTTAATCAACCAGCTCTGGTACTTCAATCCTGGAAGTACCTCAAATCAACAGCCCGATGGAAGGGAATCAAGGACTTCCCTCTTGGACCCAAACTCTATAAGGCATTTATTTTTCAGAAAATTCCTTCGGCCGATCGATCGAGACTGACTGCTCGATCGATCGGCAAAGTTCTGCCAGCCTCGATCGATCGAGATGCTTTTTTATTTTTTTTTTATTTTCTTCTGAAATTTTCTTCCTTTCCCGGATTTGACGCGTTCGCTCGGTTTGGGCCTTTTTCATCATTTTTGGCTCATTTCCTCTACTTTTACGAATTTCAACATTGATTCCTGAAATATAGAAATATATACCATAAACCGTAAAATAATCCAAGAATCAACATGAAAACATATACATATGATAGCATAGTAACACGTAATATTCAACCCTATCAACTCCCCAAAACTTATCACTTAATCGTCCTCGGTTAAGCACTAAAATCATAAGGTAGAGTTCATTCTTGATATTTGAAACAATTATTTCATGACTTGCTTATTCTCAGAAATCTCATGCACATATACAAAAGTTGACAAGACATGTTTTCTCCTAATTCAAGCAACACATCTCAAAATCGGAACGTGTGTGTGTGCTATAGTCAATCTCAAGTTTCATGCACATATTCAAGATCAGATCATGTTAATCAACTCAAAGTCAAGATTATCATCAAGCACTCCATAGAGTATACCCAAAGGTACCACTACTCGTAAAATATTTACCTCAAATATGTGCTGGGGTATACTTCCTGTACGGCGCACCCAATAATTCATCGAGCGACCTGCTCGGCATAATGGTCTCGTCAACTAGTGACCCAGACACTACCATGTGCTCACCATTGGCACTCAGACCATACGACTAAATACGTATACATAAAAGTATTATTCATCAAAACCACGTTATGCGTCTACAAAGACATCCACTATGTCATCGTCATCTCATGATGGTACCTGTCAACATATGACATTCAAAATAACATCGTCAACTCTTGACGGTACATGTCGAAAGACGACATCCATAGCCTCATCATCAAACACATGACAATATATGTACATCAACGCAGATCATCCACAATAATGCTAATAAAACAGTAATATGACATACCTCATTGCTAACAAGATAGCGGCATACATGTCTCCGTCGTCCAACAGTGGTACGCAATCAGCACCCATCGCTCGTAGGTGGCGTAATTGTGATATCCCCAAAATGATTTTGTACAATTGAACATTTATTATGTTATGTGAGGATTATGGTGTTAAATTATTGAGTTGAATTAATAATATTGGGAAATGCTTAGTCATGTGGTGGTCATGACCTGGTAATGCATTTCAGGGTGCAGGTGGTGTATGTTGGATTTTGAGTTATGGCATGATTAATGGGGGTGGGTGTTGTTGTTTTGGTAAAGCATGTTTAATTTGAATTTGATGTAATTTATTGAATAAATACTATAAAATATCATGTGAGGATATTTTAATACATCATGCTAAATACCGGGACCAAGAAACTTAACCCACTCATTAATCAAACCCCCCAACCCATACCCATTCTGCAGCCCCATACCTCTCTTATCACTCCTCTCACTGAACCTCCCACCACTCCATTCTCCATCTTTCCTTCCCCATCTTTTCGTCCATCATTCAGCAGCCAAGGAGGAGGAGGAGGCTTGGTATTTCATTGCTAAATTCTTGCTAAGAAAGTGGAGCAAAAAGGAGCCTTCACAGATAGCCACACAACGCAGGGGATAGAGTCCTGCAACATACCATATTTTGGAAAGGTACGTAGAAGACGTACAGGCACCCAACGGTAACATGTAATTTATATACGCATTGGGATATGCATTGTAGATGCAAGTGTGTATTGAGATGCAAATACATGTTGATCCATACATTATGATTGCATATGTATGTGTTGATTGATTGATGCGCATCCCATGAGTCATGGTTATCACCTTGACGATTTTAACGCTTGCCGCCATTTATTTTTGTGCCGCTAAATGTGAAGCGAGGGGTGGGAGTACCGCATGTCACATTGAAGCGAGGTTATCATATGAAGCGAGGAAAGAATATTTGCCACTAAAATGTGAAGCAAGGGGTGGGAGTACCGCATGTCCATTGAAGCGAGGTTATTCAATGCCGCTCATTAAAATACATTGTGATAAATGGACTAGGGATTGGTTGAGGATTTGAGGAATTGAAATATGTCATGACATTCGTTTAAAACCATAATATCATTCATTGATTCGATTATGAGTTATGGTACAGGGACAACCAAAAGGGGGCGTTTTAAATGCATTGGAATACAGGAAGTATTTTGTATTTATGGTTTACGCATTTACGCTTTTATTCATATTGTGTTGAATATGAATTATTATGTGCTCATGTGTTGGGGGTTGTCCTTGTAGGTGCATTTGGCATGGAGAACCAGGGTCGGGGTTGATACGTGAGCTGTAAGGAGTGCTTCAGGGATAGCAGAACAGAATCTCCCTTTTTGTATAGTTTCTACATAGAGTAGAGTAAAACTATAGTTCACACTCTTTTGTTAGGAATGTAACTAATTCCTTTTTTTGAAATTTTTGGTACTGTAACTCTTAAGCTCAGGGCATCAACACGGTCTATTACTCTGATTTATGCATGATTAGTCTCTTAATTGCACCATATAACGTTGTTAGATAACGGGGTCTCACATTTAGTGGTATCGGAGCAGTGGTTAGAGAACCAGGGAACGAGTGAAGGGTAGCCTTTAGAAACAAGTTGGTTAGGTATTCATTGGTGGGCATGTTTATGCATGTAGTGCATACTTTGCGTATAATTTGTTATACTAACATGCTTATAAATATTATTACTCTTGTTATCTAACGGCTTATATTATGAACTGCTTTTGGTATTGTTGTTAACCCCTGTGTTACAGCATGGCGGGTATTAATCTGGAGAACCTCAATGAAGAGGTGGGAGATATAGGCAGTATCAATGCCAGTATTTCTCAGACGAATCCTCTGCCGCCACATGCTGTAGGCATAGAGCCTAGTGTACAGATACTGCTACTAGGAGAGCTTAGTTTGACCCAGTTCTTGAGCTACCATCCGCCGCTCTTTGAGGGAACTGAGACGGGGGAAGAAGCAAAAGAGTGGCTAGAACGACTTGAGCAGATATTTGTATCAGCGCCCTGTGCAAGGACTGTCTGACTGAGGTTGGCAGAGTTTCAGTTAGCAAAAAAGTCTTCCATGTGGTGGAAGACAACAGTTATGGAAATGAGGGCTCAGGGCAAGTTTGTGGACTGGACTGCGTTTAGAACCCGATTCCTTAATCGGTACTTCTCTGCAGCTGCCAGACAATCGAAGGAGGATGAGTTCACTAATCTGAAACAGGGTAGCATGACTGTATCAGATTATGCCATGCAGTATTCCTCACTGCTGAGGTATGTGCCTCACATCGCTATAAATGGTCACGCCAAAGATGAGGCATTTCCTAAAGGGTCTGAGACTGGAGCTTTTTGACCGGGTTGTTTCCAACAACCCCAGCTCGTTTGATGATGCTCTAACTAGAGCGGAGCTGGCAGAGATTGGAGTGAGTGTGTACAAGGAACCTATACCACCACAAAGACCAGTTGCAGCCAGTCTGAAGCCACGAGGGGACCAGTTTAAGAATCGTGGGGCTTCTTCATCTTCTCGATTTAGTGGGAAGAGGTTTCAGAATCAGAAGCAAGGAAATAGGAGGAATAATGTGCCAAGTATTCGAGGACCAGCGCAAGGAAATAGGACAGGAGAAAGCAAGTATAACAACTGTGGAGGACCGCACTTGCCACTTGATTGTCCAGCCTGTTACAATTGTGGCAAGATGGGGCACATCGCTCGGTATTGCCCCGGTCAGGGAAGATAGATGGACTTTGGACCGAGTAGGCCGAGATTTAATGCTGGGACAGTACCTCAGAGACAGCAGATTGTGCCCCGACCACCGGGAGGTCCGGCAGTGGGACCACCGCAGGGTCAAGTGTACGCACTGACTTGAGAGCAGGCAGAGGCAGCCCCAGAGGAGGTGATTGCTGGTACGTGCCATTTATTACGTACCCTGCCTTTATTTTGATAGATACAGGTGCTTCCCACTCTTTCATATCTTCTGCATTTGTTGAGAGACACCATATGTGCCCGTCTCTGTTGCCCACGTCTCTCATGGTCTCGACACCCACCGGAAGGCATGTGATTGCGGATCGAGTGCTATCTGACTGCCTCAGTTATTTTGAGGGCAATGATTTGAGGGCTGATCTGATTTTGATGGATATGTCAGACCTTGATTGTATTGTGGGCATTGATGTGTTGAATAGATATCAGGACGTGGTTGATTGCCGTCAGAGGATGGTACGTTTCCAATCCGATCAGGGATTGCAGTGGGTCTTCTATGGGGACGGTTCTCGTACAAAGATTCCATTGATTTCAACAGTTAAGATGACACGGTTGTTGGAACGGGGTCAAACTGGATATCTTATTTATGCCATGGATGTATCGTAGAAAAAGGAAGAGTTGAGGATTGAGGATATACTGGAAGTCGCGGAATTTACCGATGTGTTTCCTGATGAAATTCCAGGATTCCCTCCTATCAGAGATGTTGAGTTTGGGATTGAGTTACTACCAGGGACATCTGCTATTTCTCGTGCTCCTTATAGGATTGCACCGGCGGAATTGAGGGAGCTGAAAGTACAATTACAGGAGCTTCTCGACAAGGGTATACGTACGTCCTAGTGTATCGCCTTGGGTTGCGCCAGTCCTATTTGTAAGGAAAAAGGATGGTTCGATGCGCTTGTGCATCGATTACCGTCAGTTGAATAAGGTGACAATTAGGAATAAGTACCCTCTTCCGCGGATTGATGACCTATTTGATCAGCTTCAAGGCACAGAATTGTATCCCAAGATTGACTTGAGGTCAGGATACCATCAGATACGGGTTATATCTGATGACATTCGTAAGACAGCGTTTCGGACTTGGTATGGGCACTACGAGTTCTTAGTTATGCCGTTCGGTGTGACGAATGCCCCGGCTGTATTTATGAGCCTGATGAACAGAGTGTTTCAGAATCAGTTTGTGATCGTATTTATTGACGACATTCTTGTCTATTCGAGAAGTAAGGAGGAGCATGCCAATCATTTGAGGACGGTGCTTCACATCCTCAGAGATCATCAGTTGTACGCCAAACTCAGCAAGTGTGAGTTCTGGCTGAGCAGCGTAGCATTTCTGGGTCATATTATCTCTAGAGATGGGATATCAGTAGACCCCAGGAAACTAGAGGCAGTAATGGATTGGTCTACGCCTACTTCAGTACCCAAGATTCAGAGTTTTCTTGGTTTGGCCGGGTATTATCGACGCTTTGTCGAAGGGTTTTCTAAGATTGCCAAACCACTGATGCAGCTAACTCAAAAGGGAGTTCCATTCTTTTGGTCGGAAGCTTGTGAGCAGAGCTTCCAGGAGTTGAAGCACAGACTGACTTCGGCACCAGTATTGGTGATTCCCAGGGAGAACAAGCGGTTCGTTCTCTATACTGATGCATCCCTTCAGGGTTTAGGATGCGTGCTGATACAGGATAAGCATGTAGTGGCTTACGCGTCAAGGCAGTTGAAGCCGCATGAGACGAGGTATCCAGTCCATGACTTGGAGTTAGGAGCTATAGTGTTTGCTTTGAAGATATGGCGACACTACTTATATGGTACATCATTTACAATCTACACCGATCACAAGAGCTTGAAGTTTTTGTTTACGCAGGCTGAGCTGAATATGAGACAAAGAAGATGGATGGACCTACTGAAAGACTATGATTGTGAAAATCGAGTACCATCCGGGTAGAGCAAATTTGACAGCCGACGCTTTGAGTCGGAAAGTGAAGAACACAGCAGAGGATGTCATGTGTTTGTCAGCTATGCTGACTTCCTACTGTCAGTTGGGTTTTGATTATGACGTGTTTGCTTCACCGATACGTGTATCAACTTTATTAGCTGAGCCGAACATTTATGATCACATCCGGAAGGCTCAGGGAGCAGACGAAGAGGTCCAGATATGGTTATCAGTGGTTCGTCTGGGTCAGTCATCGAGGTTTAGGATGGCTGAGGACGGTTCTTTGAGGCTTGGTGACCGATGGGTGGTTCCGAAGACGCCGGAATTGCGTAAGGGGATCTTACAGCGAGCTCATAGCAGTAGGATGAGTATCCACCCGGGCGGGAGAAAGATGTACAAGGATTTATGTGACCAGTTTTGGTGGAAACGAATGAAACGAGATGTTACTACATTCGTTAAGAGATGCTTGATTTGTCAGCAGGTGAAGGCTGAGAGGCAGAGGCCTGGTGGTGAGCTTAAGAGCTTAGAGATACCTAAATGGAAGTGGGAACACGCATCCATGGACTTTGTGACCCACTTGCCGAGGACCGTTTTGGGTTTTGATGCTATCTGGGTGATTGAAGACAGATTGACTAAAGTGGCTCACTTCATTCCATACAGTATAACCTTCACCTATTTGAGGATGGCACAGTTATATGTTCGAGATGTGGTGAGACTGCACGGGATCCCTTTTTCAATTGTGTCTGATTGAGATCCACGGTTTACAATCTCACTTCTGGGAAGGTCTTCAGTCAGCTCTGGGTACAGAACTGAGGTTGAGCACAGCATACCATCCTCAAACGGATGGCCAGACCGAACGTACTATCCAAACGCTCGAGGACATGTTGAGGGCAGTGTGTTGGAGTTTGATGCTTCTTGGCAGGATTCAGTAGCCTTGGTAGAATTTTCTTATAACAATAGCTACCAGGCAAGCATACAGATGGCTCCTTTGGAGGCTCTCTACGGTAGACGTTGTAGGTCACCGTTATGTTGGGACGACGTGGATCGCAAATCAGTCGGAGGACCAGATTTGATCCGGGAAATGGAAAAGAAGATAAAGGTGATAAGGCAGAAAATGAAAGCAGCCTAGGACAGGCAGGCAGCGTATGCTAATCAACGGCGTCGGCCTTTAGAGTTTCAGTTGGGCGACAGGGTCTTTTTGAAGATCTCACCTTTCAGAGGTGTGGTGCGATTTGGAATGCGGGGGAAATTGTCTCCGAGGTATGTTGGACCGTACGAGATTTTACAGCGTATTGGTACTTTGGCATACCGACTGGCTTTACCACCCTCTCTGTCTAGTATCCATGATGTGTTCCACGTATCTATGTTGCGGAAGTATGAGCCAGATCCTTCTCAAGTGTTGTAACCTTCTGAGGTTCAGATAGAGTCCGATGTATCTTATGTGGAGCGGCCTGTTAGAATCCTGGATCGTGTAGACCGTAGACTTCGGAACAAAGTGATACCTATGGTAGAAGTTAAGTGGGACTTACGGATGTTTTTTGATTTTTTGATAAATTTTTATTTTGTCCAATCAGTTTGTGGAATGTTAACATCAAGTCTCGAGTACATCATTTTGTCCAATCAGTTTGTGGAATGTTGTAAGAAGTTTATAAGAAATTTTAACAAATTATGAGCCATTTTTTATTTTCTCATAAATCTCAATTTTGTCCAAGTTTTTGAGTATCTATCTTCCTAAGCCAATTACTTTGCGTAAATCATTTTTGATAAATTAGACATATAAAAAAAATCAAAAAATATATAAGCTGGTTCCACCTAAATTTCGACGGAGTCTCCCAATAAAATTCGTGCTTGGCGATCGATCGCCGCATGGGGATGAGTTTACCGCCATAGAGGGCAATGAGATTAATATTTGGAGCTCTGTTGCTCAGCTATATAAGCTGTTCCAGCTCTATGTACTCAAAATACAAATTCCACAAAGTAAATTTGTTTACGAAGAGAGATACTCGAAAATTTTGTTGTAAGAAGTTTTTAAGAAATTTTCACAAATTAAGCATGTTTTTTGATTTTTTGATAAATTTTGATTTTGTCCAAATTCAGTTTTTGTAATATTCACATCAAGTCTAAAGTAAATCATTTTCTTGGTTGTAAGAAGTTGTTACGAAATTTTCACAAATTATGGATGTTTTTTTGATTTTTTTATAATTTTTGATTTTGTCCAAATTTTCGAGTATCTATCTTTGTAAACAATTCACTTTGAGTACATCATTTTTTTATAAACTGGGCATAAAAAAAAAACCAAATCAATAAGCTGGGTTCTGCCTAAATTTCGGCATAGTAACCTCGTAACATTCCTTGCTTGGCGATCGATCGCTGCATGGGGATGAGTTGTACCGCCACAGAGGGCAATGAAATTAATATGGGAGGTCTACTGATCAGCTATATAAGCTGCTCAATCTCTTTGTATTCAAAATACAAATTCCAAAAAGGGAATTTGTTTACAATGAGACATACTCGAAAATTACTGACGTTTTTCAAATTTTGATAGATTTTTATTTTTTCCAAATTCAGTTTGTGGAATGTTAACATCAAGTCTCGAGTACATCATTATTTTGGTTGTAAACGGTTTTTAAGAAATTTTCACAAATTATGAATGTTTTTTTAATTTTTTGATAAATTTCAATTTTGTCCAAATTTTTGGATATCTGTCTTCCTAAACCAATTCACTTTGAGTACATCAATTTTTTTTATAAATTAGACATGCCAAAAAAAAAAAATTTAATCAAAAATATATATAAGCTTTGTTCAACCTAAATTTCGGCAGAATCTCCTAGTAAATTGCGTGGTTGGCGATGGATCGCCGCATGGAGATGAGTTGTCACCATAGAGGGAAATGTGATTAATATTGAGAGGTCTCTTGATCAGTTATATAAGCTACTCCTGCTCTATGTACTCAAAAAAATAATTCCACAAAGTGAATTTGTTTACGAAGAGAGATACTCGAAATTTGGTTATAAGAAGTTTTTAAGAAATTTTCTCAAATTACAGACGTTTTTTGATGTTTTGATAAATTTCGATTTTGCAAAAAAAATTTTTGTGGAATATTAACATAGAGTCTAGAGTACATCATTTTCTTTGTTGTTTGAAGTTTTTAAGAAATTCTGACAAATTATGAACTTTTTTTTTTACTTTTTGATAAATTCAATTTTTTCCAAACTTGCGAGTATCTGTAGTAAATCAATTCACTTTGAATACATCATTTTTGATAAATTTGACATAAAAAAAAATCAAATCAAAAAAATATATAAGCTGGGTTACGCATAAATTTCGGCAGAGTCTCCCCATAACATTCGTGCTTGGCGTTCGATCATTGCATAATATTTAAGAAATGTTCATCAATTATGAACGTTTTTTATTTTTTGATAAATTTCAATTTTGTCCATATTTTCGTGTATCTGTCTTCGTAAATCAACTCACTTTGAGTAAATAATTTTTTTGATAAATTGGACATACAAAAAAAATCAAATTAAAATAAATATAAGTTTGGTTCCATCTAAATTTCGGCATAGTCTCCCCATAAATTTCTTGTTTGGCGATCGATCGCCGCATGGAATGAGTTGTACCGCCATAGAGGGCAATGAGATCAAAATTTGGTGGTCTGCTTGCTCAGCTATATAAGTCGCTCCAGCTCTATGTACTCAAAATACAAATTCCACAAAGTGAATTTGTTTACGAAGACAGATACTCGAAAATTTGGTTGTAAGAAGTTTTTAAGAAATTTTCACAAATTATGGATGTTTTTTTAATTTTTTTGATAAATTTTGATTTTGTCCGAATTCAGTTTGTGGAATATTAACATCAAGTCTTGAGTACATCATTTTCTTGGTTGTAAGAAGTTTTTTGAAATTTTCACAAATTATGAACGCTTTTTGATTTTTTTGATAAATTTAAATTTTTTCAAAATTTTCTTGTATCTGTCTTTTTAAAACCAGTGCACTTTAAGTACATCATTTCTTGTTAAATTGGACATACCAAAAAACAAAATCAAATCAAAAAAATAAATAAGCTCCTAAATTTGGGCAGAGTTTCATAAATCTTGTATTGGCTATCAATCAGTGCATGGGGATGAGTTGTAATATTGACCTATAGAATTCCCCTCACCGAGGTTCCACAGAGGGCAATGAGATTAATTTTGGTGATATGAACCTCCCCCGAGAACCATTCTACAATCAGGTTTGGATGGAAAAACTTGACCCATTGATTCAGCAAAAACAAGAACCTTGGTATATTTTACCTCAACCCGTTGTTTAATGCGAAACAAGTACTTGGTATAAGGAAGACGCCCCAAACGGTAGTGGAAAGCCGTTTGATAAGTCGATGATGAACGCCACGGAAAATTTCGATAAATTCGAAAGAACCAAAGAGAATTTATACTCACAATTTATTGAATAATAATCTGGTTTATTTCATTGCAAAAGAGTCATTTATAGGCTGAAAATTAAAATTTGAATTTGCCAAAGCCAAAATGTTCCTTTTATATCTTTATGTCTTTTGACTTTCCGAAATCAGCCCGGTTTGACAACACAGAGGCCATATTATTTTTTCTGTATGAAAACCCTTAAACCGAGAAAAAATTATTACACGTTATTGAAAGCTGAAATTGGAATTTACCAAAGCCAAAATGTTCCTTTTACACCTTGACGACTTTTGACTTTCAGAAATCAGCCCCGTTTGACATCAGAGTGGCTGAATAAGTTTTTTCTTCTACAAAAATCCTAAATCCGAGTAAAAACTTCTTAAGCCTTTTTGAAAGTTCAAAATTGGAATTTGCCCAATCCAAAACTTTTATTTTACACATTGATGACTTTTGACTTTCAGAAATCAGTCCGGTTTGAAATTAGAGAGGCCGTATAATTATTTTTTTGCTAGGAAAACCCAAAAAGTGAGTAAAAACTTCTTACGCCTTTTTGAAATCTCAAAATTGGAATTTTCTAAAGCCAAAATTTTTCATTTACACTTTGACGACTTTTGACTTTCAGAAATCAGACCGGTTTGACATCATAGAGGCCATATAATTTTTTTCAAATAAGAAAACCTAAATCGAGTAAACAATTCTTACGCCTTTTTCAAAGCTCAAATTTGGAATTTGTCAAAGCCAAAATGTTCGTTTTACACTTGATTACTTTTGAAATTCAGAAATCTGTCCGATTTGACATCAGAGAGGCCAAATAATTTTTTTTTTGCTAGGAAAACCCTAAATCCGAGTAAAAAATTCTTACAGTTTTTTGAAAACTCAAAATTGGAATTTACCAAAGCCAAAATGTACCTTTTATATCTTGATGTCTTTTGACTTTCAGATTTCAGCCCGGGTTGAAAATAGAGAGGCCGATTAATTTTTTTTTGTACGAAAACCCTAAAACCGAGTAAAAAATTCTTAAATGTGTTTGAAAGCTCAAAATAGGAATTTTCCAAAGCTTAAATGTTCCTTTTACACCTTGATGAATTTTGACTTTCAGAAATCAGTCCAGTTTGACATCAGAGGGGCCGTATAATTATTTTTTTGCTAGGAAAAGCCTAAAATCGAGTAAAATATTCATACACCTTTTTGAAAACTCAAAATTGGATTTTGCCAAATCCAAAATGTTTCTTTTATACCTACCAAAAAAAATCAATTAAAAAAAAATATAATGTGGGTTCCCCCTAAATTTCGGTAGAGTCCCCCGTAAATTTCGAAAATTTGGTTTTTTAAGAAATTTTAACAAATTACGGACGTTTTTTGATTTTTTGGTAATTTTCGATTTTGTCCGAATTCAGTTTGTGGAATGTATAACCATCAAGTCCTGAGTACATCATTTTCTTGTTTGTAAGAAGCTTTTAAGAAATTTTTATGATATTTTAAAGAAATTTTTATGACATTTTTAAGAAATTTTCACAAATTATGAATGTTTTTTGATTTTTTGATAAATTTCAATTTTGTCCAAGTTTTCGAATATCTATCTGTCTTCCTAAACCAATTGAATTTCATTACATCATTTTTAATAAATTGGACATACAAAACAAAAATCAAATCAAAAAAAGATAAAAGCTGGGTTCCACCTAATTTCGGCAGAGTCTTCCTGTAAATTTCGTGTTTGACAACCAATCGCCGCATAGGGAGGAGTTGTACCACCATAGAGGGCAATATATGCTGCTCCAGCTCTATGTACTCAAAAAAACAAAGTCCACAAAGTGAATTTCTTTATGAATAGAGTTACTTGAAAATTTGGTTGTGAGAAGTTTTTAAGAAATTTTCACAAATTACTGACATTTTTTGATTTTTTTGATAAATTTTAATTTGTCCAAATTCAGTTTGTGGAATGTTAACATCAATTCTCGAGTTCATCATTTTCTTGGTTGTAAGAAGTTTTTAAGAAATTCTGAAATTTTATGAACTTTTTTGATTTTTTGATAAATTTCGCTTTTTCCATATTTCTGAGTATCTGTCTTCGTAAACCAATTCACTTAGAGTACATCATATTTGATAAATTGGATATGCCAAAAAATATCAAACCAAAAAAATATATAAGCTGGGGGTTACACATAAATTTCGGCGAAGTCTCCCCATAAATTTCATGCTTGATCGATTCCAACATAGGGATTAGTTTTTAAGAATTTTTCACATATTATGAATATTTTTTGATAAATTTCAATTTTGTCCAAATTTCGAGTATTTATCTTCGTAAACCAATTCACTTTGAGTACATCATTTTTGATAAATTGTACATACCCAAAAAAGATCAAATAAAAAAAAATATATGCTGGGTTCCACCTACGTTTCGGTAGTGGCTCCCCGTAAATTTCATGGTTGGCGATCGTTCGCCGCATGGGGATGATTGGAACCTCCATAGAGAGCAATGAGATTAATATTATGCAGTCTGCTGCTGAGCTATATAAGCTGCTCCAACTCTATGTACTCAAAACAAAAATTCCACAAAGTAATTTGTTTACGAAGGGAGATACTCGAAAATTTTGTTGTATGAAATTTTCACAAAATAGGGTGTTGTTTGATTTTTTGATAATATCGGTTTTTTCCAAATTCAGTTTGTGGAATGTTAACATCAAGTTTCGAGTACATAATTTTCTTAGTTATAAAAATTTTCACATCATTTCATATAAATTGGGCATACCAAAAAAAATCGAATAAAAAAATATATAAGCTGGGATCTACCTAAATTTCAGCAGAGTCTCCAAGTAAATTTCGTTCTTGGTGATCGATCGCCGCTATCGTCACTGGTATTTCGATCCCTGGTAGCACTTTCATTCCATAGCTCGAGCTCCTCTCCAAAGCAATCGATGTACAAATCACCTGCCACAACAGAGACAGCCCCCACACGCGGTGAGCAAACCAATATTCCAAACCCAATAATCACAATAATACAATTCATAATTTACAACAATGTAAATGCTGTGAAATACAAAAGATGCTCCCTGGATAGTATCATCCTCATCCGGGATTCCCTGTCCTGTCCCTGTTCTCAAAACAACTAAAAACCATCAAATTCACAAATGCCAGTTAATCATTACATTGATTAACAGATCCATTTGCTATAATACCGATATCATAATCAATAATATCAAATCATTAAACAATGATTACAGATATTCCAAATACCTCACTTATGGTTCCATAGTTCTATTCCATTGCTCGCGCTACAATAGCGGCATTTCTTCTCACGCATGCTCAACATCAGTGGCGTCATAACCGATGTTCGCTCCAGGCGACAACATCCCATCATTGCTCGCTCAAAAGCGGCACCATATAAATCCCAATGCATATATATACAATTGTAGCAAATACCATAAACCATGCATTTCAATATCCGTTTATTGCTAATACCATATATCATGCACTCCCATACACATTCATTGCAATATAGTGTAACAAGCACTCAACAATTGCAATTATATTAAAGGGCTATGCTCGTACGTCATACGTACCTTATAATTCCGTAGTTCGAGTCCAACCTTGCCTGAGTCCCACGACCCGATGAATTATGTGCTAACACACAAATAACTCACAATCAAACAAAAGCATGCAACCACGTGCCCAAACACGTTTACAACCTCCAAATATATATATCGCCAATCCATGACGATTTACCATTTTAAAAGACCACGGGTTAAGCATGCATAATACCCAAAATATTCCATTTTGCAAGTTTAAAGGTTAACCAATACTCAACCGAGTATTCCATTTTATTAATAAAATTAGGCTCCAATCATTCCTTTTTAAAGGTATAGCATTCCCATTGGAGTGTAGACATTGCCCCGGAAATCAGCTAATTAAACCCCAAGTCCAAAATTCCAAGTTTTAAAACAAATAGTGAAAAATCACTATTCAGCAAGCCGCGATCGATCACCATTCTCGCGCGATCGATCGCCGTTCCACACTGCCGGGCAGAACAAGCTCGCGATCGATCACCATGTCTTGGCGATCGATCGCCAAACACCTCACGATCGATCGCCAAGAAGTCGCCATCGATCGACGCACTGTATCTTCCACAAATTTCCAGCTGCTCGTCGCGATCGATAGGCGCTCCTCGGCGATCGATCGCGGCCTGCAATTTTCCAAAAAAGTCGAGTTTTAATGGGGTTTTTCACACCCAAACTCAAAACCAACACCCCATACACCTACAACACCTCCATTACAACATTTGTAACCAATAAAAACACTAAAAACTCAACTTTGAATTTTTATCAAAAACCTCCAATTTCAAAACCCAACAAAATACTCAACCAAAATCCACCATATTACTATCATATCGAAAATAAGAATGAGGGGAAGAACAATACCATATTATCTTCGAGAAATTCGGCTCCGGGCCAAGCTTCTAGCCATTTTACCAAAGGGAGAAAAGAGGGGTTTGGGGAAGGGGCATCGCAGGTGAGAGGAGAGAGGGAGGGAGGAGAGTTTGTGCAATGACGAAACATCTAGTCCACTTGGTATATAAATATATCAAAACTCCAAAATACCATTACCTCCACAACTACATCATGATTCATTAAAATCATTTGTTTTCAAGAATTATCTCTCCAGCTCAATTCCATCACCAGCCCCAGTACAAAGTACTCCGGGCCCCACATTCCACTAAAAACCAAATTCCAAGGTTATCACCGCGACGAGAATACAAGCTCATCCCCTGGACCCAACGACTCTAAATACCGGATTTAAAAATCCTCCGGAGTCCCAAAATCGCAATTAATACACAATTGCCACAATCAAAATCCATTTAAGGATTATTACCACACCGAGATTAGCACCACTAATTCCCAGGCATCACAGGAATGATATGTCGCTATATAATACCTGGAGGCATGAACCATCGCCAATAGAATAGCGGAATGAACCATCGCTTTGAATACCCGATGACATAAACCATCACAAATTGAATAGCGGAATGAACCATCGCTATGAATACCCGACGTCATAAACCATCGCCAATAGAATAGCGGAATGAACCATCGCTATGAATACCCAGCGGCATAAACCATCTCCAATAGAATAGCGGAATGAACCATCGCTATCATATGACAGCGAAAAGCTCATCGCTACGCCATATTAGCGGTATAATATCCCTCGCTTAAGCGGCAAATATTCTTCATCGCGATGGTATGACCGCGGCGCCACTACTCCTCGTTTTATCATGTCAGCGGAAATACCCATCGCTTCGACATATTAGCGGCATAATATCCCTCGCAATAGTAAAATGACAGCGGAATTATCCTTCGCTTCGACATATTTGCGGCAAATATTCTTCATCGCTATAATATGACAGCGGCAAGTATTCACATCGCTACGCCATGCATGTAACCATAATGCATAATCCGTATCCCAATAAACATCGCCATGAGTGCATTTTAATGCAACTCGTTTCAAATGTGACATGCGAAATTTTATCATCGCTTCAACATTTAGCGGCAAAGCATTAAAATCATCACTCCCATTTATATGCAACCGTAATGCATAATCCATGTCTCATATGACCCT
Organism: Haberlea rhodopensis; assembly: GCA_907163345.1. Taxonomy (NCBI): domain Eukaryota; kingdom Viridiplantae; phylum Streptophyta; class Magnoliopsida; order Lamiales; family Gesneriaceae; genus Haberlea; species Haberlea rhodopensis. The sequence continues at coordinate 31,277 of CAJQUN010000516.1, read as the reverse complement.
GCAACCACCATGGTTAGCAACAACATATTCCAATTAAGAAGACATATCATAAACGCACATAAGCAATACAGTTGTGCCACACAACACTAACTACCATCATGCATAAGTATGTGCTTCTCATTTCCATTAACATGTTCCTGGGCCCTCAACTGCCCCAAAGAGCAAACCACTGCTTTGATACCACTAATGTAAGGACCCACGCGCCCTTTGTAAGGCCCTCGTACCGTATTATCGGAAATCAGGTTTAGCTTCTCAACAATTATGTGATTTATTTTATGTCAATCATATGGTTGAGAATAAACATGAGGAATATTAGCTTTGATAATAACTTGATATCATATTTAACATTTTATAAATGTGATGTCCCGATATTTGATAATGAGAATTAAGTACAATTTGTACATTATTTTGTTAATTAGTTAGAAATTAATTAACGAGAATATAATCTAATTAATGAGAATGGAAATTGATCTTGTATATGTCAATTGACAGTCGGGTCAGAACATGATGAATGAAAAATATATTTTTTTGGAATATTCGGATTAACACCGAAAATTTATTAAAATAATTTAATAAATATAAGATTTGTATTAAATTGAAAGATTTAATTTTTGTGATTCAAATAAGGACACAAAGTTATGTGTGGACTGTACATGTGATGTACAAGCACCAATACACCGGTGACATCCGATGTTCATAATTGGTCGGGAATTAATATATATTGGTGTTGGAAGTAAACACATAGCAAAAACGTGTAAAAACACACACTGAGTCGCGGACACACACTAAAAGGTGCGAAAACACGCACTTCTGCCGCGACCACCGACCACCTTGTACTTATCCGCTCCGTTCACCGCCGTCCGACCACCTATAGACGATACCGATATACCACCGTGTTCGCAACTCTCAGGCGAATCTTTCCATACCAAATAATCGAGTTTTGGTGTTCGAAAAGGTGTTCGATTTCACCCTGGAACGAACGAAATCACACAGACTAGGGTTTGAGCGATTTTGATTCGATTTCTTCGATTCAACAACGAATTGGACGAATCCAATGCACCGAATATCTTCCTTGCACCTGGACGAAACTTTATACACCAGCCACCGCCACTATCGCCGCCGGAGCTCGCCGGAATCGGCTGATAAGCGTGCGTGATACTGTACGCGAAAGGGGTAAAATTTGCAATCCGATTTTTTCGATTTTGCTTCGATTATTACCGGTTAATTTGGACTATAATTGTTGAATAATAATTTGAATTGGTGAAAAATAATTTAGCAAATTAAATTATGATGTAATCGCATCAATTTAATGACCCTAAATTGGTTAAGCTTTGACTAAAATTGATAACCCATTTTTAATGATTGGTTTATTGAATTATGAATTTATATTGATATACAGTGACTACTTCGACCCTACAAAGCTCAAGTACTCCTGTAGAGCGAGAAAGAAAGGTATGTTGCGATCGGGTAACATACGACAGGTATCTGTATCATTTGATATATGATTTGTTGACTTCTGTGAATTATGTGAGATTATGTGGCTACGTGATTTTATTGAAATTATGTGGCATTCATAGCATTCATGAATTGGCACATCGGTGTATGAAATTAAATGTTTTGTTAACACACATCAGTTTTATACATACATCGATGCATGACATTGCACGTTGAGCTATGATCCTTAAATACCCTGTTTATTTCTGGATTCTGGGATAATCATTGGAGATTGGTACCGCGATACTATGACCGGCATTAAATGGCCCGAAAGGTATAGGGAATCGTGGTCTCCTCTGATTACCATGATTTGTTGAGACGAGGGATTGGTGGCACCTTGCTGATGTCATCCTGTGTATGTCCCTGACTATGTCGAGACTTGGGATGTGATGACGCTTTGACGACGCATCACTGATGATCCCTTATGCTTGGCAGGCTCGAGCTATGATGATTTGATAGCGATTTGATTGATTCTGATACACTCAGTGGATGGGTGATTGACCTGATACCGGCATGACATGACATGGCATGCATTGCATTGCATTGCATCATATATCACATTTTATAGATACATGTTGTATATTCCATGAGTGTTCCATATTGGGCTTTTGCTCACCCCCAAGGGGGGCTGTTGTTGTCTTTGTGTGTGGACAATGGCAGGTGATACAGGTGACCAGGACGCCAGAGAGGGCACGTCCGGTGGGAGTCACACTTGAGGTTTTACTCTTGTTTATCCCAGTAGTCTTTGTACCAGGGATGTATCCCTGTAGTGTGATGAGTCTATGTATATTTCATTTATGTTAGCCTAGTTTGATTTACGTATGCTAGTTTATGTTGATGGATATGCAACTGGTAGTATATATATATATTTTCAGTATATGTTGATTTGTGTTGGTGGTATGCTCCTCGTGCGATGAGGTCATGCCGAAATTTTTAGGGCCACATGTTAATAAATGTTAAACAAATCTTCCGCTGTTTACGCTATAATTATCATTGTGTGATAATTAATCACATTATTAGGATTGGGCCCTCACAGTATGGTATCAGAGCATAACTGGGAATGCTCAATTTTGAGTCTTGTGTACACTTGAATAGGCACAAATAAATGTGTGCGCTTGTGTTTGAATTATTTGACTTATTTGCTTTTACTTGGCTTGGCTTGCCTTGGTATGATGTTACATGAGATTGATATGTGAATATGTTGATTTCGTGTAGTAGTGATATCGCTCACGATATTATTACAATACGATTGTGAATAAACTGTTATATGTGGCAGTATGAGGTAGGGAAAGAGTGTAATCTGAGACCTACTATCAATGAAATGCTGAATGATTTTAACTTTGTTGACTAAATTAATGTATAGTATGGGTATCGTTTATGGTATTCATTCTATATAACTTGGATGTAAATGAATGTGGTTAGAGCAATGTAATTGCTCCTAAACCTATTGGAAGTAGCAATGTCGAACGATAGATTTGCTGTGATGTAATGTCCTTTGATTTGTTTGAGCCACCTACATTTTCGGCACTGAGAATGCTGGAAAGGGTGAGACGTTGCTTTGATAAGATGACAGATGGGTTTAACATTGTTACAAATAGTAAAGTAATGAACATGTCGTATAAAACATCGTTATATGTTTTAAAGATACGACTATGTGCGATTTAGATTTTGAAATTTGGAAATATTCTTGGGAATTTTATCATTCAAATAATTTTTCATGTATTTCTAATGAAAGTGAATAATGAATTGCAACAAGTTATCTGTTGCAAAATGTGCATTGATTGTTTTGTCTTGATTTGTCTCCTATACGTGATAAGTCTAGAGCTGGGTATGCACAAGTTATCAAATGCTTACCTATCAGCTACGGAGATATCATAAGGAGAGCAAAATGGCAAAATTGGTGTTGGTAATTTGTTTTATCCACCCACTTTATTTTTTAAGTGGGGGAGGTTATTTTCTCTGATCAAATGATATCTGGTTAAGTACTAAGTGTTTTTAAGGATAGTCTATTCCTTATCCTTATGATATGTTATTGTTTGTAATGTGTTTCGTACCTCAATATTGAGGAATTAGAAACACGACTTGATAAGTATTCTTCAATCTGATGATGTTGAATTTAATTATTCAACGTTCTGCACTGAAGAATTAATTTTGTGTTCTAAATTGAAAAGATGGTTTCTTATAACCATTCTCTTCCATTGTTATAAGATAAATAAACTAGTCATTGATTTTGATTCAGCTTAATGCTAAATGAATTGAGTTTATGCAGTTGATGTTTTTCCGATTATAGTATTGACATGTACTGTAATTGATGAATGATTTATGATCTGCACTTGGGATATTTCGAGGACGAAATATTTTAAGTGGGGGAGAAATGTAAGGCCCTCGTACCGTATTATCGGAAATCAGGTTTAGCTTCTCAACAATTATGTGATTTATTTTATGTCAATCATATGGTTGAGAATAAACATGAGGAATATTAGCTTTGATAATAACTTGATATCATATTTAACATTTTATAAATGTGATGTCCCGATATTTGATAATGAGAATTAAGTACAATTTGTACATTATTTTGTTAATTAGTTAGAAATTAATTAACGAGAATATAATCTAATTAATGAGAATGGAAATTGATCTTGTATATGTCAATTGACAGTCGGGTCAGAACATGATGAATGAAAAATATATTTTTTTGGAATATTCGGATTAACACCGAAAATTTATTAAAATAATTTAATAAATATAAGATTTGTATTAAATTGAAAGATTTAATTTTTGTGATTCAAATAAGGACACAAAGTTATGTGTGGACTGTACATGTGATGTACAAGCACCAATACACCGGTGACATCCGATGTTCATAATTGGTCGGGAATTAATATATATTGGTGTTGGAAGTAAACACATAGCAAAAACGTGTAAAAACACACACTGAGTCGCGGACACACACTAAAAGGTGCGAAAACACGCACTTCTGCCGCGACCACCGACCACCTTGTACTTATCCGCTCCGTTCACCGCCGTCCGACCACCTATAGACGATACCGATATACCACCGTGTTCGCAACTCTCAGGCGAATCTTTCCATACCAAATAATCGAGTTTTGGTGTTCGAAAAGGTGTTCGATTTCACCCTGGAACGAACGAAATCACACAGACTAGGGTTTGAGCGATTTTGATTCGATTTCTTCGATTCAACAACGAATTGGACGAATCCAATGCACCGAATATCTTCCTTGCACCTGGACGAAACTTTATACACCAGCCACCGCCACTATCGCCGCCGGAGCTCGCCGGAATCGGCTGATAAGCGTGCGTGATACTGTACGCGAAAGGGGTAAAATTTGCAATCCGATTTTTTCGATTTTGCTTCGATTATTACCGGTTAATTTGGACTATAATTGTTGAATAATAATTTGAATTGGTGAAAAATAATTTAGCAAATTAAATTATGATGTAATCGCATCAATTTAATGACCCTAAATTGGTTAAGCTTTGACTAAAATTGATAACCCATTTTTAATGATTGGTTTATTGAATTATGAATTTATATTGATATACAGTGACTACTTCGACCCTACAAAGCTCAAGTACTCCTGTAGAGCGAGAAAGAAAGGTATGTTGCGATCGGGGTAACATACGACAGGTATCTGTATCATTTGATATATGATTTGTTGACTTCTGTGAATTATGTGAGATTATGTGGCTACGTGATTTTATTGAAATTATGTGGCATTCATAGCATTCATGAATTGGCACATCGGTGTATGAAATTAAATGTTTTGTTAACACACATCAGTTTTATACATACATCGATGCATGACATTGCACGTTGAGCTATGATCCTTAAATACCCTGTTTATTTCTGGATTCTGGGATAATCATTGGAGATTGGTACCGCGATACTATGACCGGCATTAAATGGCCCGAAAGGTATAGGGAATCGTGGTCTCCTCTGATTACCATGATTTGTTGAGACGAGGGATTGGTGGCACCTTGCTGATGTCATCCTGTGTATGTCCCTGACTATGTCGAGACTTGGGATGTGATGACGCTTTGACGACGCATCACTGATGATCCCTTATGCTTGGCAGGCTCGAGCTATGATGATTTGATAGCGATTTGATTGATTCTGATACACTCAGTGGATGGGTGATTGACCTGATACCGGCATGACATGACATGGCATGCATTGCATTGCATTGCATCATATATCACATTTTATAGATACATGTTGTATATTCCATGAGTGTTCCATATTGGGCTTTTGCTCACCCCCAAGGGGGGCTGTTGTTGTCTTTGTGTGTGGACAATGGCAGGTGATACAGGTGACCAGGACGCCAGAGAGGGCACGTCCGGTGGGAGTCACACTTGAGGTTTTACTCTTGTTTATCCCAGTAGTCTTTGTACCAGGGATGTATCCCTGTAGTGTGATGAGTCTATGTATATTTCATTTATGTTAGCCTAGTTTGATTTACGTATGCTAGTTTATGTTGATGGATATGCAACTGGTAGTATATATATATATTTTCAGTATATGTTGATTTGTGTTGGTGGTATGCTCCTCGTGCGATGAGGTCATGCCGAAATTTTTAGGGCCACATGTTAATAAATGTTAAACAAATCTTCCGCTGTTTACGCTATAATTATCATTGTGTGATAATTAATCACATTATTAGGATTGGGCCCTCACACCCTTAACCCGTTATTAGTGTATTAATCCATAACATTAGTGCATACAATCATATTATCATGGGGGAAAAACCATATGCAAGTATAACATCATATACTATCCAGAAAATTCTTGCATTTACTCCACATAGTATTCAAATTCCCGAACCAAGATCAATTACATAGCATGCACCCTCATAATACACTAACATGCTCTTAGTTAATTTAGCAATTCCGTATTTAATTGCATGTAACCAATAAATGAAGAAAGAAAAGCCATTGCCCATTCATACATTCCATATACACGTAAAAATGTACTCACATGCGAGCACCAAATGAATAAACGTGTATCTAATGTATAAGATACTCTACCGAATGCGGCTATTGGTACTTCGATCTTGGAAGCACCTCCCATGCACCGCTCGATCTCAACTCTGGAGCTACGTACTTAATCAACCAGCTCTGGTACTTCAATCCTGGAAGTACCTCAAATCAACAGCCCGAGCTCAACTCCAAAGCTACCGCTGCACCTGTATTACCTGCCCCAATAGAGACAGCCCCCACACGGGGTGAGCATACCAATACCACCAATCCAATAATCATAATATTACAGTTCATAATTTACAGAATGTAAATGCCATGAATTTAAATGATACTCCCTGGATTGTATAATCCTCATCCGTGGTCCCCTGTATTGTCCCTGTTCTCAAAATAACCAAACCATTAAATTCTAAAAAGCTAGCTGATCATCTCATTGATCAACTAAAATCATTCATACTATACTAGTTCCATAACCAAATATGATTAAATCATCAATTAGAGCACTACAGTTATCACATGTATATAGCCAATGATTCTATATTTCTATTTCATAGCTCGCTCCACAATAGTGGAATTTTAACCCCACGCACGCTCAACAATAGCGGCGTCTTACCCCACACACGCTCTACAATAACGGCGTCATAACCGATGGTCGCTCAACGGCGACAACATCCCAATCATTGCTCGCTCAAAGGCGGTGCCATATAATTCCCCCTGCCTGTCCATTTATCGCAATTACCATATACCATGCATTTCACTATCCATTTATAGCAAGTACCATATACCATGCATTTCAATATCCATTTATTGCAAGTAACACATACCATGCATTTCACAATTGCAATATTATAACAGGCTATGCTCGTACGTTATACGTACCTTATAATTCCGTAGTTCGAGTCCGACCTCGCCTGAGTCTCACGACCAGATGAATGATGTTATAATACATAAATAACTCACAATTAAACACAAGCATGCAACCACGTGCCTAAGCACGTTCATAACCTCCAAACTTATGGTCAATCCATGACGATTTACCATTTTAAAAGACCCCGGGTTAAGCATGCAAAATACCCAAAATATACCATTTTATAAGTTTAAAAGATAGCCAAAAACTCAACATAGAATTCCGTTTTATTAAACTTTGGCTCCAACCAATCCATTTTAAAAGTATGGCATTCCCATTGGAATGTAGACATTGCCCTGAAAATGGGCCACTTAAACCTCGATTCCAAATCCCAACATTTTCCAAAATTTTCGAAAATCAAAGGGGAACAGTGCCGCGATCGATCGATCGCTCATTTTTCGCTATCGATCGTCGCTACTGCTCATCACCTTCCCAAATCTGAAACATGTCGTGATCGATCGGCGCCAAGCCGCGATCGACCGCGACCTGCGTGTTTTCGAAAAATAAAAGCTTCCATGGTGTTTTTCACACCCAAACTCAAAACCAACACCCCATACACCTTCAACACCTCAAATACTCCATATAAAACCAATAAAAACTCCAAAATCTCAACTTCGGATGTTAACCAAAAATCCCTAAATTCCATAACCAACTCAAAACTCAACCAAACTCTACAATACCACTACCAAATCGAAGACAATGATGAGGGGAAGATTAATACCTGATTATCTTCAAGAAAACCGGCTCTCGAGCCAAGATACCAATGATTTTTCCTCCAAGGGAAAAGAGGGGAAATGGGGGGGAAAGGGTTAGGCGTAGAGAGTGGGAGAGAGGGAAGGGATCCGTGCCAAATGACGGAATACCGAGTCTCCTTGGTATATATAGTACCAAAACTCAAAAATACATAACCTTCCATAAATACATCATGACTCATTAAAAAATCATTTGTTTTCAATAATTACCTCCCAATCTCAATTGCCATTACTAGCCCCATTACAAAGTACTCCGAACCCCAAAATCCACCAAAGACCAAATTCCAAGGTTATCACCACGACAATAATACAATCTCATCCCTTGGATACAATGACTCCAAATACCGGATTTAAAATCCCTGGGAGTCCCAAAACCCCAATTAATTCATAAATGCCATAATTAAAATCCATTAAGGATTATTACCACACCGTGATTAACACCATTAATCCCCGGGCATCACACTATCCCCAAACCCCATTTTATCGGTTAAAACAAGGAGAAAGAGGATGAGATTTCAAAAATCTTGGTTGCTTGATTTCTTGGTGAGATTTGAAGCCAAAAAGTGGTATGAACCTCCCCCTTGTGTTATTATTTTGATTTGTGTTGAAATGAGTTTGTATGTGTGGATTTTAAAAAATGGGTTTGTTTGGGTATATGGTGTTTTTGGTTGGGTTTTGGAGTATGTTGTTATTGATGGTTTTTTTAGAGTAATATTAGTGTTTTTGATGTGTTGGGCTGAGGTGTTATGGCTTAAATGTGGTTTGGTATGGTTTTGTACACAAAAAATGGTGATTTCTCGCGTTTACAGAGCTCCTCGATCGATCGAGCATGACCCTTCGATCGATCGGTGAGGACATCTCGATCGATCGAGGCGGGTAGCAAACTTTGGTGGCGCCGGGTTGATCAGCTCGCGATCGATCGAGCGAAAGGGGCCGATCGATCGCGAGTCTTAAAAATGTGGTAATTTTGGGATTTTGGCTATTTTGATGGGATTTTTGGTATTGGCTTCTAATATTGGATTGTATGGTTGTGTAGAGCCCTCCCAGGTAGCAACACAACAAAGGAGATAAAGTCCCACGACATCTCCACTTTTGGAACAAAGGTACGTAGTGAGACGTACGAGCATCGGATGGTAAAACGTATTTTTACGCTTTGAATTTGGTTATGCATTATGGTTGCATACATGGATTTGATTATGCATTATGTTTGCATACAACGACTTGATTATGCATCATGGTTGCATACATGGGTTTAGTTATGCATTATGGTTGCATATGTATATTGGATGCATTGGTGCATGTGACGCCCCGAAATAATTAACTGCAATTAAGGCATTAATTATGTTCATGTGTTTAATTATGTGGATAATTGATTTATGTGCTTAAATTAATTATCACGATGAAATGCTTAGTCACATGATAGGCATGACCCGGGGGTTACGTTTCAAGGTGCATGTTATGCATGATAGGATATGGGGTTAACATGATTTGATTGTATTGATTGGGAATTATGAGGAAAACATGATTTAGTGGAAGTTTAATGCATCTTTGTAAATGCTTTTAAAATACCATGTTGGGGTATTTTATACATCATGTTAAATTGGGGTACAATTTTAATAACCCCACTATATTCCCCTTTTATCCCATTTTCCCTTAACTTCTTCCCCACCACTCAAAAACCCCCAATTATCTCCCAAAGCCCTAACCTCACCCCATTTTCGAAATCCCTCAAAGGAGGAAGGAGGAAACTCCACAAAACTTGTGTTTGTGTGATCTTTGTTAAGAGTTGGAGTCTTCAAGAGGTATGGAACCCTTCCTAAAGTTTTTATGAAGTTTGGATTTGAAATGGGATGATTTTGAAGTGATTTATGTGGGTTTGTTTGGGGTATGTGTTGTATGTTGTTGGGGTATGATTTTTGAAGTGTTTTATGTGGGTTTTAACAAGTTATGATGATGTTAGTGTGATTGGAAAGTTTGGGTTTGAATGGTATGGGATTGAACTTGGAAAATGCTCAAAAATGGCGAAAAAACGCGCACCAGCAGGTGGCGATCGATCGCCTGAAATGAGGCGATCGATCGCCGATGGCCAGTAGCCATTTCACGTATTAGGCGATCGATCGCCTAAAATTAAGCGATCGATCGCCGCAAGACAAAAGAGCGAGGCGATCGATTGCCTCAAGTAGCGATCGATCGCCGCTGTGTTAAACATGGCAAATGATGTTTTTTGTTGAATTTTTGGTATTTGGCTATTGTTTAGCTTCTAATATCGATTTGTATGGTTGTGTAGAACCATCCCAGGTGCCAACAACATCGAGAAGATAGAGTTCTTCAATTTCTCCACTTTTGGAATTAAGGTACGTAAGAAGCGTACGGGCATCGGACGGTAACACCCTCCTAACTATGACTATGTATTGATTGCATAAGTTTATGATAATGATGTTTATGATGATGATGCTTACGATGATGATTATGATGATGATGTTTATGATGATGATGCTTACGATGATGATTATGATGACGATGTTTATGATGATGATGCTTACGATGATGATTATGATGATGACGTTTATGATGATGATGTTTATGATGATGATGTTTACGATGATGATTATGATGATGATGTTTATGATGATGATGCTTACGATGATGATTATGATAAGTAAGTTTATGATGATGATGTATATGATGATGATGCTTATGATGATGATTGTGATAAGTAAGTTTATAATAATGTTATACGATGTTTATAAAAGGGTAAGATGCCCATATGGTAAGATGCCATACAATGTTATAATGTGGTAAGACGCCACGGGGTAAGATGCCCATATAGTAAGATGCCATACGATGTTATTATGTGGTAAGATGCCACGGGGTAAGATGCCCATATGGTAAGAGGCCACACGATGTTATTATGTGGTAAGATGCCACGGGGTAAGATGCCCATATGGTAAGAGGCCACACGATGTTATTATGTGGTAAGATGCCACGGGGTAAGATGCCCATATGGTAAGAGGCCATACGATGTTATTGTGTGGTAAGATACCACGGGGTAAGATGCCCATATGCATGAAGGTAAATCAGGGTTAACAAGAAGAAGTTAACGAATAACCAGTAAATTACTTAACCAAGACTTCGTACATTTACTGTTGTATCTTGTTATGATGCTTAAATGATGATGATGCTATAAGATGATGATATAAGATGATGATGCTTATATGATGATGATGTTATAAATGATGATATGTATAAGATGATAATGCTTATATGATGATGATGCTATAAGATGATGATATAAGATGATGATGCTTATATGATGATGATGTTATAAATGATGATATGTATAAGATGATAATGCTTATATGATGATGATGCTGTAAGACGACGATATTTATAAGACGACGATTTTAATCATTCATGTCAAGAATTAATGATTATATGTATGGCTATGAAACAGGGACAACCAAAAAGGGTTAATGCAATTAACCAGGAAGTATACGTTACCAATTACTTTCATGCATTTATTTATATGCCATTGCCCTATGATGTTAAGTAACGATATACATGCTCACGATGGGTTGTTCCTGTAGGTACACTTTTGGACTAAAGGACTAAGGGCCGGGTTGAGGCAGTGAGCTATGAGGAGCATGAAAGATGTTAGGATTCAGGATTTCTGGATAGTCTCTACTCTAGTAGTAGCATAATTCTATCGCTTTAACATTCGTATTGAGAATGTAATTAATTAAGGTTGAAATTTCATTTTTGGCCCGTAATCTTATTAGCTCAAAGTTGCAACCGGAACCCTTAAGAGGTTATGAATGCATGTTTAGTCCATAATACGTGTATAATATGACGTTAAGGTAGGAAGACCCTACATTAGTGGTATCAGAGCAGTGGTTAGAAAACTCGGGAATGAGTGAAGGGTAGCCTTAGCAATAAGTTGGCTAGGTGCTTACTTTTAAACATGCTTTGTGCATATGTTGCAAATGAAGTATATGATGTTGCACTAACATGTTTTATTTCTCTAACGATGTATTATATGAACTACTTGTGGGTATTGTTGTTAACCCTTGTCTTGCAGTATAGCAGCAAATGCTAAAGTAAACGACACGATTTCATGTGCGCTTCTCCGTCGCCTCTAGTAGTCTCGACACCCGCTGGAAGAAGTTTGATAACTGATCAGATTGGTTATGACGGCCTCATTTATTTTGAGGGTAACGAAATGAGGACAGACTTGATTGTTCTGGGGATGTCAGTTTGTAGGCATTGATGTCCTGAACAGGTATCAGACAGTTGTGGACTGCAGAAAAGGACTATCCGAGTCAAGTCTGTTATGGGAGTCCAATGGATAATCTATGGGGATGGTTCCCGTTCAAAGATTCCGTTGATATCTGCTGTCAAGATGGCACAGTTATTGGAATGAGACCATAAAGGATATCTCAACTATACTGTTGTTATTACTGAAAAGAGGAAAGAGTTAAAGGCCGAGGATGTGCCCATGGTGGCGGTAATTCCTGATGCGTTTCCGGAAGGGATTCCCGGATTCCCACCGACGAGAGAGGTCGAGTTTGTGATTAATTTACTACCAAGAACGTCTACCATTGCTTGTGCCCCGTATAGGACGGCACCGGCGGAGCTAAGGGAAGTTAAAGGTTCAGTTGCAAGAGCTCCTTGACAAGGACTATATACACCTAGCATATCGCCTTGAGATGCACCAGTTTTATTTGTTAAGAAGAAAGATGGTTCAATGCGGCTGTGCATCGATTTCAGACAACTGAACAAAGCCATGATGAAGAATAAGTATCCGCTTCCGGGGATGGATGATTTGTTTGATCAGTTGCAGAGTACGAGGCTCTACAGTAAGATCGATCTGAGATCGGGGTATCATTAGATTCGAGTTCGAGAGGATGATGTACAGAAGACAGCTTTCCGGACTAGATATGGGCGCTACGGATTTTTAGTCATGCCCTTTCGAAGTGGCGAATGCCCCAGCTGTTTTATGAACCTAGTGACAGGGTGCTCCAACCATGTTTGGATCAATTCGTCATAGTTCCCCTTGACGATGTGCTTAATTACTCTCGAACTGAAGGGGAACATGTGAAACACTTGAGAACAGTACTCCAGATCCTTAGGGATCATCAGTTGTATGTAAAGCTCAGTAAGTATGAGTTCTGGTTGAACAGTGTAGTGTTCTTGGGTAATGTTATATCAAAATCGCTGAGCCGCTGGCACAGCCGACTCAGGAAAGAGTGCCATTCTTTTGGTCCGAAGCTTGTGAGGACAGCTTCCAAGAATTGAAGCATCGTTTGACTACGACAACTATGTTGGTGATTCCTTCTGAGAATAAGAAGTTGCCTTGTGCACGAATACATCACTCCAAGGTTTGGGCTATGTGTTGATGCGAGATAAGCTTGTGCTGGCTTATGCATCGAAGCGGTTGAAACCACATGAGGCTAGGTACCCAGTCCAAGATTTGGAGCTGGCAGCCATTATGTTTGCCTTGAAATTTGGAGGCATTACTCGGACGGTACGTCGTTTACCATCTACACGGACCATAAGAGCCTGAAGTTTTGTTCACACAGGCTGAGTTGGATATGCGACAAAGAAGATGGATGGACTTACTCAAAGATTTGACTGTGATATTGAGTACCATCCTGGTAAAGCAACTTAATATCAGACACCTTAAGTCGCAAGTGAACAGTACTGCTGAGGACACTATGTGTTATCAGCGATGATGACCTCTTGTTGCCATCTGGGCTATGATTTTGATGTGGACGCGTCGCCAGTGCGAGCGTCAACCTTGTTGACTGAGCCAGACATATTCAAGATTTCCAGGAAAGCCCAGAGGTCAGAGAATGAGGTTCAGAGGTGATCGTTTTTAGTACTTCAAGGACAGCCATCAAAGTTCAGAGTGGCTGAAGATGGTTCATTGAGACTGGGCAACCGATGGGTAGTCCCAGATACGCCGGAGTTGCTTAAAGGAATATCGGAATGGGCTCGTAGTAGCCGGTTCAATATCCACCCAGGAGGAAGGAAAATGTATAAGGACCTAAGTGGTCAGTTCTGATGGAGACGTATGAAGCGTGATGTTAAGGCCTTGTCAAAAGATGTTTGATCTGCCAGCAGGTAAAGATAGAAAGACAGAGGCCTGATGGCGAGCTGAAGAGCTCGGAAGTACCCCAATGGAAGTGGGAACATGTACCTATGGACTTTGTAACCCACTTGCCAAGAGCGGCCTCTGGATTCGTTACGATCTGGTGATCGTGGATAGGCTGACGAAGTAGCTCACTTCATCCTTTGTCATGTGTCTTTCACGCACCTAAGGATGGCTAATTATATGTGCGGGATGTAGTGAGGTTGCATAGAGTTCCAGTCTCGATTGTGTCTGACAGAGACCCAAGGTTTACTTCACATTTCGGGGAGGGTCTCCAGACGACTTTAGGCACAGGGGTGAGACTGAGTACGGCCTATCACCCTCAGTCAGACGCCCGGACAGAGCGTACCCTTCAGACGCTCGAGGATATGTTGAGGGCATATGTTTTGGAGTTTGATACTCCGTGGCAAGATTCAGTGCCAATGATGGAGTTCTCCGATATTAACAGCTATCAGACGAGCATTCGAATAACTCCTTTTGAAGCTCTTTACAGACGACGATGTAGGTCACCGCTGTATCAGGAGGACTTGACTAGTAAGGCAGTCGGAGGACCGGATATGATTAAGGATATGTAAGACAAGATTAAGTTGATACGCCAAAAGATGAAGACGACCCAGGATAGGCAAGCAGCCTATGCCAACAAGCGGCGACGACCGCTAGAATTCCAAATAGGAGACAGGGTCTTCTTGAGAATCTCACCCTTCAGAGGTGTAGTTCGTTTTGGTATACGGGAGAAGTTATCCCCGAGGTATGTTGGTCCATATGAAGTATTGCAGCGTATCAGTACTTTGGCTTACTGTTTGGCTCTACCGCTGTCTTTATCTGGGATGTATGATGTTTTCCATGCCTCTATATTACGGAAGTATGAGCCAGACCCGTCTCATGTATTACAGTCTACTGAAGTGCAGTTGGACCCAGGGGTATCCTACGTTGAACGACCGGTCAGAATTCTGGATCGTGAGGATCGCAGACTACGAAGTAAAGTTTTACCGATGGTCAAAGTTCAGTGGGATCGTCGGGGTGTCGAGGAGGCTACGTGGGAGACGGAACGGCACATGATGCAGCATTACCCGGAACTATTTTCTGGTATGATTTATGTTTAGTTTAATTTTGGGTAAGTGCATGCGATTTCGAGGACGAAATCTTATAAGTAGGGGAGTAATGTGACGCCCCGAAATAATTAACTGCAATTAAGGCATTAATTATGTTCATGTGTTTAATTATGTGGATAATTGATTTATGTGCTTAAATTAATTATCACGATGAAATGCTTAGTCACATGATAGGCATGACCCGGGGGTTACGTTTCAAGGTGCATGTTATGCATGATAGGATATGGGGTTAACATGATTTGATTGTATTGATTGGGAATTATGAGGAAAACATGATTTAGTGGAAGTTTAATGCATCTTTGTAAATGCTTTTAAAATACCATGTTGGGGTATTTTATACATCATGTTAAATTGGGGTACAATTTTAATAACCCCACTATATTCCCCTTTTATCCCATTTTCCCTTAACTTCTTCCCCACCACTCAAAAACCCCCAATTCTCTCCCAAAGCCCTAACCTCACCCCATTTTCGAAATCCCTCAAAGGAGGAAGGAGGAAACTCCACAAAACTTGTGTTTGTGTGATCTTTGTTAAGATTTGGAGTCTTCAAGAGGTATGGAACCCTTCCTAAAGTTTTTATGAAGTTTGGATTTGAAATGGGATGATTTTGAAGTGATTTATGTGGGTTTGTTTGGGGTATGTGTTGTATGTTGTTGGGGTATGATTTTTGAAGTGTTTTATGTGGGTTTTAACAAGTTATGATGATGTTAGTGTGATTGGAAAGTTTGGGTTTGAATGGTATGGGATTGAACTTGGAAAATGCTCAAAAATGGCGAAAAAAACGCGCACCAGCAGGTGGCGATCGATCGCCTGAAATGAGGCGATCGATCGCCGATGGCCAGTAGCCATTTCACGTATTAGGCGATCGATCGCCTAAAATTAAGCGATCGATCGCCGCAAGACAAAAGAGCGAGGCGATCGATCGCCTCAAGTAGCGATCGATCGCCGCTGTGTTAAACATGGCAAATGATGTTTTTTGTTGATTTTTTGGTATTTGGCTATTGTTTAGCTTCTAATATCGATTTGTATAGTTGTGTAGAACCATCCCAGGTGCCAACAACATCGAGAAGATAGAGTTCTTCAATTTCTCCACTTTTGGAATTAAGGTACGTAAGAAGCGTACGGGCATCGGACGGTAACACCCTCCTAACTATGACTATGTATTGATTGCATAAGTTTATGATAATGATGGTTATGATGATGATGCTTACGATGATGATTATGATGATGATGTTTATGATGATGATGCTTACGATGATGATTATGATGACGATGTTTATGATGATGATGCTTACGATGATGATTATGATGATGACGTTTATGATGATGATGTTTATGATGATGATGTTTACGATGATGATTATGATGATGATGCTTACGACGATGATTATGATAAGTAAGTTTATGATGATGATGTATATGATGATGATGCTTATGATGATGATTGTGATAAGTAAGTTTATAATAATGTTATACGATGTTTATAAAAGGGTAAGATGCCCATATGGTAAGATGCCATACAATGTTATAATGTGGTAAGACGCCACGGGGTAAGATGCCCATATAGTAAGATGCCATACGATGTTATTATGTGGTAAGATGCCACGGGGTAAGATGCCCATATGGTAAGAGGCCACACGATGTTATTATGTGGTAAGATGCCACGGGGTAAGATGCCCATATGGTAAGAGGCCACACGATGTTATTATGTGGTAAGATGCCACGGGGTAAGATGCCCATATGGTAAGAGGCCATACGATGTTATTGTGTGGTAAGATACCACGGGGTAAGATGCCCATATGCATGAAGGTAAATCAGGGTTAACAAGAAGAAGTTAACGAATAACCAGTAAATTACTTAACCAAGACTTCGTACATTTACTGTTGTATCTTGTTATGATGCTTAAATGATGATGATGCTATAAGATGATGATATAAGATGATGATGCTTATATGATGATGATGTTATAAATGATGATATGTATAAGATGATAATGCTTATATGATGATGATGCTATAAGATGATGATATAAGATGATGATGCTTATATGATGATGATGTTATAAATGATGATATGTATAAGATGATAATGCTTATATGATGATGATGCTGTAAGACGACGATATTTATAAGACGACGATTTTAATCATTCATGTCAAGAATTAATGATTATATGTATGGCTATGAAACAGGGACAACCAAAAAGGGTTAATGCAATTAACCAGGAAGTATACGTTACCAATTACTTTCATGCATTTATTTATATGCCATTGCCCTATGATGTTAAGTAACGATATACATGCTCATGATGGGTTGTTCCTGTAGGTACACTTTTGGACTAAAGGACTAAGGGCCGGGTTGAGGCAGTGAGCTATGAGGAGCATGAAAGATGTTAGGATTCAGGATTTCTGGATAGTCTCTACTCTAGTAGTAGCATAATTCTATCGCTTTAACATTCGTATTGAGAATGTAATTAATTAAGGTTGAAATTTCATTTTTGGCCCGTAATCTTATTAGCTCAAAGTTGCAACCGGAACCCTTAAGAGGTTATGAATGCATGTTTAGTCCATAATACGTGTATAATATGACGTTAAGGTAGGAAGACCCTACAGTGCATGTATTGTGAGTCGAGGTTATAATTCAGTGATGAAGAATACTTGCCGCCTTCATTTCGAAGCGATAATAAAATACTTGCCGCTATCATATTATAGCGATGAAGAATATTTGCCAAAAATATGTCGAAGCAAAGGATAATGCCGCTATCATATTACTATTGCGAGGATATTATGCCGCTAATATGTCGAAACGAGGGGTATTAATGCCGCTGTCATGTTAACGCGAGGGGTATTATGCCACTGATATAATAAGACTGGATATGGTTATTGGAAATCATGGAATGGATGCATGTCATGACATATATTATTGGTATTATAATCCATTGATTATGATTGTGTTACAGGGACAACCAAAGGGAGCATTTAAATGTGTTAAATACAAGAAGTGATTTGTATTTCTGGTTTATGCATTTTTATATTGCAATCATATTATTGTGAATATGGTTTCTTACATGCTCATGGTTTTGGAGTTGTTCCTGTAGGTACTTTTTGGCAAGAAGGGCTATGGACCTGGTTGATGCGATGAGCTTGTGAGGAGCGCTCTTGGTATAGGAAGACGGTATTCTTTTGTATAGTCTCTACTCTAGAAGTAGTGTAAATCTATAGGATTAACATTCGTTTGGTGGGAATGTAATTAATCCTTTTTGGAATTTTATTTTGGCATTGTAATCCTAATAGCTCAGGGCATCAATACGAACTTTATACTCTGATTTATGCATGCTTAGCTCTTATTGCACTTAAATCCACACTTAAGGTATCAGGGTCCTTACAGTCATTGTACGAAGAAGTGGCATCAACGACTGTGAAGTCGGCCATTTTAGTAACTCGCTTGGAACCACGCCCCATTGACAAAGGGAGAGTAACTTGACCCATAGGTTTGATACAATGTCCTGTAAAACCATAGAGTAGCGTCATGATAGGTTAAAAGTGGAACACTTATAGTTGCATCTGGTCCAAAGTTTCTTTGAAGTGATGCCCGGGAATTATTGATACTAATCCCGGTGTGGTAATAATCCTTAATGGATTTTAACTGTGGCAATTGTGTATTAATTGTGATTTTGGGACTCCCGGGGATTTTAAATCCTGTTTTTGGAGTCGTGGGATCCAAGGGATGAGATTGTATTTTCATCGTGGTGATAACCTTGGAATTCAGTTTTTGATGGAATCTGGGGTCCGGAGTACTTTGTACTGGGGCTGGTGATGGAATTTGAGTTGGAGAGATAATTATTGAAAACAGATGATTTTTAATGAATCATGATGTAGTTGTGGAATTATTGGTATTTTGGAGCCTGAGTGCTATATATACCAAATGGACTCGGTATTCCGTCATTATACGGAATCATTTCCCTCTCTCCTCTCCCTCACGCCTCTTTCCCTCACCCCAAAACCCTTCCCCCTTTCCCTTTGATGAAAAAATCGATGGAGGCTCATCCTAGGAGCCAGATTTCTCGAAGAAAGGCTGGTAATCTTCTTCCCCTCACCTTTAGCTTCGATTTTATTATAGTTTTGTGCTAAATGGTTGAGTTTTGCGTTGGATTTGGGTTTAGAAGATTTTGTAAAATCTTGAAATCTTTTGGGTTTTGTTTTAAACTGGATTATAACCCTTGTTGAGTGTTCTAGGGTGTTTGTATGTGGCTATTTTTGAGTTGGAAGAAGTTTGGGTATGTTTTGTGGAGGTTTTGAAGCTTTTGAAATGGTGTTTTTCGGGTTCACGCAGCCACCGATCGATCGGTAGCTTGGATCGATCAATCGGTGCAAGTGCGTAGTGTTGGGTGTTTGTTTCTGTCTTTACCGATCGATCGGTGTAAGCGACCGATCGATCGGTGGGTGGCTAGCGATCGATCGGTAGCTTGGACCGATCGATCGGTGCAAAGCCGTAGCTAAATCGATTTTTATGAACAGTTACCGATCGATTGGTAATAGTGACCGATCGATCGGTAGTGCGATTTTGGAAAAATTGTATTTTTTGGGTTCTCCCTCGGGTTTTAGGGAGCGATTATTGACCATTCTCTATTTAATCATCGTGTTGGGATGATTGTGGTCGGATTTCATGCTTGTGCATATGAATTTGGGATTACTCATTGATTATGAGTTATTGAATTGTGTTTAGCACATTCCTCCATCGGACCCCGGGACCGAGGCAGTGTTTGGATTCGAACTACGGGAACATAAGGTACGTATGACGTACGAGCATAGCCATTTTATATAATTGTAATTGTTGAGTGCTTGGTACACTGTATTGCAATGAATGTGTGTGGAAATGCATGATGCATGGTATTAGCAATAGACGGATATTGAAATGCATGGTTTATGGTACTTGCTACAAATGTCTATATATGAATTGGGAATTATATGGTGCCGCTTTTGAGCGAGCAATTGATTGGATGTTGTCGCCTTTGAGCGAACATCGATTATGACGCACTGCTGTTGAGCATGCGTGGAAATGGAACGCCGCTATTGTAGGGCGAGCAACGAAAAAGATCTATGGAACCATAAGTGAGATATATGGAATATATGTAATCATTGTTTAATGATTTGATATTATTGATTATGATATCGGTATATGGCTAATGGATTTGTTAATCAATGTAATGATTAACTGACATTTGGGAATTTGATGGTTTCAGTTATTTTGAGAACAGTGAGTACAGGGAATCCCGGAAGAGGATGATGCCATCCAGGGAGCATCTTTTATATTTCATAGCATTTGCATTTTGTAAATTATGAATTGTAGTATTGTGATTAGTGGTTTGGTGGTATTGGTATGCTCACCCCGTCTGGGGGTTGTCTCTGTTGGGGCAGGTGCCTAGGTACATCAATGACTTTGGAGATGAGCTCGAGCTATGGATTGGAGGTTCTTCCAGGGATCAGAATACCAGTGACGGTATTGAGCACCGTATTTTATACATTTGATACACACATACCTATTTGATACTCGCATGTGAGCACTATTATGTGTATATGGCATGTATAAAAAGGCAAGGGCCTTTCTCTCTTCATTTATGAGTAGCATGCAATTATTTATTGAATTACTACATGAACTGAGAACATGTTAGTGTATTATATTGGTGCATGAGATTTATGTGGACATGGTTGGGGGAACTGGACATTATATTGAATAATGTAAAGAAATCTTATTATACGCATGATTGGCTATGATGATAAGTGGTTTTTCCCATACATGTATGATTGCATGCACTAATGGCATGGATTAATACATTAATAACGGGTTAAGGGCACGGGGGTCCCTACAATATTGACCGAACTCCCCGTATCAACGAAGACAGAGCTATGTCATAATTTGCAATAGTGACAGTAACCACCAAAGCATCACTTTGAGGCGCATCAACTCCTTTCAAATCATTTGGTCCTAAACATATCACGGGATCAAATTTATGACCGACCTCAGCTGGTATTTCTGAACACTCTAGCCTTCGCCCCTGAGATTTACGAGCTCATCCAAAATCTCCATCAGTAGCTCCTCCCGAGATCATGTGTATGATTCCTCGGATAGGATTATTGTCCTCATGTTCTCCTCTCCTCCTATCATCTCTCCTCGGTAAGGCTTCCCGGCCTTGATGATCAGGCTGGTTTCCTCGATGTGCCTCTTCTCTGTTATTTTCCAAACACTGGTCTCTTCCTACTTTGTTGGGGAGATAAGGCTCTAGTTTCCTAGTCAACACTGATTTGATTTGAGGATCTCCTTGAATGATCTTCTCGAGCTCCTCCTCCAACCTCTAGTATTCATTAGTAAAATGCATAGATTCCCTGTGTAACCTGCAATATTTGTCAGAGGGAGGTAAGCGAGGTCCCTTCTTTGACTTCTTCGGCCTCTCTAATCTCCTTTTCATCACAAATTTCCATGGCCTTCTCCAACCTCACAGTCAAGGGGGTGCGGTTAGAAGTTTCCCCTTATTCTGTGATGATCCTCACCTTTCACCATTGGTCTCTTTCTTCCTGCTTCTTTTTCTTTTCTTGCTTCTGGCTTCATCTCCATCTTCCTCTGTTTCTGTGCATCCTCCAAATTCACATATTCTTCAGCTCAGCCCAGAAGCTCATCGTAACTCCAATGACGTTTTTTCACCAATGATTTGAAAAACTTCCCAGCCCTCAATCTTGAGTGAAAGCATTGATAAGAACGTCGGTGGTGGTAATGGGCACCTCCAACACAATACCGTTAAAGCGTTGGACAAATTCCCTTAGGGATTCTTTCTCTTAAACGAACTTAGAGATACTTTTGATACCTCTTGCTACTGACAAACTGGTTCAGAAAAACAGAACCGAAGTCCTCAAAGTTTCAAACAATTTTTGGTTTGAGAAGGTTAAACCACTGCTGAGCGGACCTCACGAGTGTTGTGAGAAAGCATCGACACTTGACTCCATCCGAGTATCAGTACGATAATGCTGCATTCTCAAACCTCCTGAGATGCTCCTCAGGATCAGTACTCCTCAAGATCTTCTCTCAAGATTGAGAGAGAAAATGGGCTCTCTCATCGGGAGGTCGAAACTCTATCTCATCTCTGCTGGCCCAACCTTCGTATTTCCTCCCATACCATCTCCATTTGATTCAATATGTAGGGTCTACTGTTGGTTGGTTGATTAGCCATCATTTGCTCTGGTTCAACCTATTGTGGTCCTAAAATCACAGGTGGAGGATGGTGAGGTAGATCATTTTGAGGAGGTGGTACTTGGTTACGCCTTACTTCCATATTCATAGTCTGAGTAATATGTTGCTCCAACGTCAGATCTCATACGCTTCCACCTACATGTGGTACTTGATCTCCTTGTACTAGTGGAATGTTTTCAAGGTTTTCTGGTGGTTCACTATTATTTCTCCCCTTGTACTGATGGAATGTTTTCATGGTTTTTTGGTGGTTCACGATTATTTCTCCCCTCGGGTGCTCTTCTTTCTCCACTCCCTATTCTTCATGCCATATCAATGCCACGTTCCCACTGACGGCGCCATTTGATACTTACAGAAAGAGGAACGAGCTTTAGGTATCAATAAGAGGTTGATATACCTCTATTTATCTTCTTCAATGGACCAGATAATAAGAGATAGATCCTGAAATGACCTGCTGAGATATGAAACAAACGTTAGAAGGGTGCCATGAGATTTTTCAGTCGGTCCTGTGATGTCCCCGAAATGATTAATTGCAATTAAGGCATTAATTATGTTTATATGATGAATTATGTGGATAATTGGTTTATGTGTTAAGATTAATTATCATGTTGAAATGCTAAGTCACATGGTAGACGTGACCGGGGGTCGCATTTCAGGGTACGGGTTATGCATGTTGGGTAATGAAGTGTTAACATGATTTATTTGTTTTGGATGTTAATTATGAGGAAAGCATGATTTTAGTGGAAGTTGAATGCATTTTTGTAAATGCTTTTAAAATACCATGCTGGGGTATTTTATACATCATGTTAATTATTGGGGTACAAATTTAACTTTAAAACCCATACCCCACTATACCCTTTATCTCACTTTACCCTTTCCCCTCTAAAATCCCCAAATCCACTCTCAAAACCCTACCCATTCCCCATTTTCGAAATCCTCCAAGGAAGGAGAAGGAAAGTTCCACAAAACCTGTGTTTGTATGATTTTTGTTAAGATTTGGAGTCTTCAAGAGGTATGGAACCCTTCCTAAAGTTTTTATGAAGTTTGGATTTGACATGGGATTATTTTGAAGTGATTTAGATGGGTTTATTTTGTGTATGTGTTGTATGTTGTTGGGGTATAATTTTTGAAGTGTTTTATGTGGGTTTTAGTGGGTTATGATGATGTTGATGTTGTAGGAAAGTTTAGGTTTGAATGGTATGAGATGGAGCTTTGAAAAATGCACAAAAATGGTGAGAAATCGCGCACCAACAGGTGGCGATCGATCGCCCTTAATCAGACGATCGATCACCAAAGGCCAGTAGGCATTTTACGCAGCAGGCGATCGATCGCCTCATATGAAGCGATCGATCGCCGCAAGGCAAAAAAAGTGAGGCGATCGATCGCCTCGTGCAGCGATCGATCGCCGCTTTTTAAAACATGGCAAATGATGTTTTTTGTTGAATTTTTGTATTTGGCTATTGTTTAGCTTCTAATATTGATTTGTGTGGTTGTGTAGAACCACCCCAGGTGCCAACAACATCGAGGAGATAAAGTTCTCCAACTTCTCCACTTTTGGGAATTAAGGTACGTAATAAACGTACAAGCATCGGACGGTAAACCATACTTCTATACTATGATTATGCAATGCTTATATAAGTGCATATGATGTTTATGATGATGATTATGATAAGTAAGTTTATGATGATGATGTTTATGATGAGTGAAGAGGATATGATGTTTATGATGATGATTATGATAAGTAAGTTTATGATGATGATGTTTAAGATGAGTGAAGAGGATATGATGTCTATGAGGACGATTATGATAAGTAACGATGATGTTTATATGATGTCTATATAATGACACGATGTTATGATATGGTAAGATGCCATACGATAGGGTAAGATGCCCACGTGGTAAGATGCCACACGATGGTTATGATATGGTAAGATGCCATACGATGGGGTAAGATGCCCATGTGCACGAATGTGAATCAGGGTCAACAAAAAGAAGTTGACGAATAACCAGCAAGTTTACTTAACTAAGATTTCGTACATTTACTGTTATATTTTGTTATGATATTTATAAGATGATGATGCTATAAAATGATGATACTTATATGATGATGATGCTATAAGATGATGATGCTATAAGATGATGATGCTTATATAGTGATGATGTTACAAGATGATGATATTTATAAGATGATGATTTTTTACAAGATAATGATTTTAATCATTCATGTCAAGAACTAATGAATATATGCATGGCTATGAAACAGGGACAACCAAAGAGGGTTAATGCGATTAACCAGGAAATATACGTTACCATTTACTTTCATGCATTTGTTTATATGCCATTACCCTATGATGTTAAGTAATGATGTACATGCTCATGATGGGTTGTTCCTGTAGGTACACTTTTGGACAGAAGGCTCAGGGTCAGGTTGAGACAGTGAGCTATTAGGAGCATGAAAGAAATTAGAATACAGGATTTTTGGGATAGTCTCTACTATAGGAGTAGTATAATTCTATCGCTTTAACATTCATTTTGAGAATGTAATTAATTAAGTTTTTTTTGAAACTTCATTTTTGCCTGTAATCTTATTAGCTCAAATCTACAACCGGTGTAAGGACCCCAAGCCCTTAACCCTTGATTAGTGTATTAATCATTATGTGTGGCACATGCTTTCAATAAAATCAATCGGGAAACATAGATGATACTTTACCATTGAATGGCAATTACAAAATTTCTTTAATATTCAACATTAAGATCATCTCTACCAACAAATAGACTCATAGATTCCGCCCATTTCCATCCCCATTACACCACTTTTTACATGGTGGACTTTTATAAAAATTTGGGCAGAGTCTCCCCATAAATAGAGCCATCCCGAAATAAAAGCGCATCACAATATATAGTTTCCGGCCAGGGAAAACACATACTCAACAAAATACAGCAACGCTAAGTAAATTCCTAGCCAGGGAAGACACCACACATAAGACAACATAAATGGGTTTCAACACCCACATAATACACCCATGACTCTCATATCAATAGCAATTCTACTCTTAATTGCATGCAACATAGAATGAAAGAGAGAAAGGCTCATGCCTTTATATACAACCCATATACAAGCATAACCGTGCTCACATGCGAGCATCATAAATATGTATATAACCTTCGGGTGTATATAAGTACTCTATACGATACCGTGCTCCATCAAGCCCTGGTACCACGATCCTGGGAGTACATCCAATCAACAGCTCGAGCTCAGCTCCACAGCCATCGATGTACCTGTTCACCTGCCCCAACAGAGACAGCCCCCAACGGGGTGAGCATACCAATACACAAAATCCCATAATCACAATAATGAAATTCATAATTTACAACAAAAGTAAATACTAATGAATTTTAAACGATACTCCTGGATGGCAACGTCCTCATCCGGGATTCCGTGTACTGTCCCTGTTCTCACAATCATCAAACTCATCAAATCTCAAAAATCAGTAAATCAACACATTGATTTAACTCATCGCATGCCTGATTCTCAAATATCAATAATTAATGATTCCAAATCCATTACACATACAAATATAGATATCTCAATATTTAACACTGACTTTCGATTTTTGCTACCAATCACAGATAGCTCAAATGCCTAGCATTTATTTTACCAATTCTCCATTATACTTAGACATCTCACATGTCTTATAATGAATACATGATTCCACAATCGTTCTCAGGCATCTCAATGCCCTACAATGGTCATATACATCTAGTACCCCCATGTATCTTGTAAGAGTCATACTACTCTAGTGTCACGCACGCTCGTGGCGACGATATTAAGATTAGGTCACTTCATAGCTTCTCAACACATATATATAACCTCATGCACAATTATTCAATGCAATCAAAATACATTACGCATTTCACAAATGCTCTAATATATAGTAATACTCGTACGTCGCACGTACCTTAAATCTCCGAAGTTTGAGCCAGACTTTGTTCGAGTTCCATGCCCCGAGGGACGATGTGCTAACACGATAAATAATACACAATTATTTCGAACATGCAACCCTTGCTCAAGCACACCCATAACCCTCAAAAAAATATTGTCAACACACGACAATCAACCATTATCGAAAATTGCTCAAGAACTCCCCACAAATTTTCGAACCTTCACAACACAAATCGAACCCAAACTAAGCACCATAATACATCTAAAACATGTAATAAACGACCCATAACAAGAATTACCACCCCCTGCCAAAAACCCCAATTTTCGAACCCACTTCACGCACACATCCAAAAATTCGAACCAACCCTCACACCAACAGCAAGAATTCGAACTAATTGAACACAAAAATGGCAGGGAAATACACGATAATGGCGAAAAAGGGGTAAGGGGGGTTACCCAATCGAAAATCGGAAGGGAAACGTTCAAAATCGAAGAACCCTAAAATTTGGGCGTCGGCGTCTTCTGCAAAATCCGACCCCAAAACGCGACGAAAATTCGAATTGTTGGTATGGGAAGGTGCGCCTGGACGAGACGAAGCCAACGGTAGGACGGACGCGGCGGATGGCGGCCGGATGGCGGCGGGCCCATGGCCTGAAGCTGCGTGGGTCAAAGGGGATCGGGAAACAGCGTGCGCGAGGAGAGAGAGGGAAGGTGGGGAAAATGGTTCCAATAATTAAAATCTCGGGTTCAACTGGTATTTATAGCAAAAATACCCCAAAATACTAATAGTCCCACAAATACATCATGATTCATTAAAAATCATCTGTTTTCAAAAACTCTCTTCTAACTCCAAAACCCCCCTACCGGTGTCCACACAAAGCACCCGAGCTCCCGAGGCACTTCAACAACCCAACTCTTAGGTTTTACACCGTAATGAGAATACAATCTCAACCTCGGGATCCAACAATCCCAACTACCCAAATAAATGAGCCCAGAAGGCCCAACACCTCGATTAAATTCCAAATTGCCACGTGACACAACTTTAGGGGTTATTAACACTCCGGGATTAACATCTATAATCCCTGGTCATCACAATATCCCCCACTAAAAGAATTTCGTCCTCGAAATTAGCACCGGTGTATCACGTAGCACCCAGGCTACACAACAACATGAAGCCATAACCTCGATCCTTGACCATATTAGGATCGTCTTAAATAAACGCGAGGATACTTACCTCACATCAAACTCTGAAACAGAGCGACCTACCAAAAACAACTTATCACCCAAGAGGCAAAACGTACTTCGATGCGGGTCATCCCAAAAGTCAGTCTCTCATGACTGCAAAACAACCAATACTTACGACTGTAAATCGGATGGTCATCCTTAGTTCTATTACGACTAGTAAGAACGCATCATGAATGACACCTCAACCGTGAGAACGTTGACCTCGTGTCAAACTCT
Organism: Haberlea rhodopensis; assembly: GCA_907163345.1. Lineage (NCBI taxonomy): Eukaryota > Viridiplantae > Streptophyta > Magnoliopsida > Lamiales > Gesneriaceae > Haberlea > Haberlea rhodopensis. The sequence continues at coordinate 3,224 of CAJQUN010000516.1, read as the reverse complement.
GGAGTGGAATAGACTTCCAAATCCATCATAACGTCAAAGAGCGTCAGCACAACTCAACGCTAACAGTCCAAAAGCAGTTAGTCAACTGAAACTGCAAGGATTCGAATCGCTCCCGATTCTATCGTAGATATCATCCAATGACATCTTTATTATGACTCACGATGTCTAATACACATCATTACGAGGAAAACACTAGTATACCACGATGTACACATACCAAACCTGGTCTCCACTTTCAAACCTCCTCCATCGAATGAGCAGTCGCATCATTGCAACTCAATTTGGGCAACTCACGGCCACATATTCACACAAAAGACATCTCACAAGATGTCCACCTTCGGATATTCCAAGGATCACATCCTGATCATAAATAAACCATCGAGACTCCACATAGTTCAAATTCTGAAAGGACATGCAATAAACCAATGGCATCCTCAACGCTTGTATCGACAGCGACACCCAACCAATCCGAATTCTTGCCATCCCTTGATAATCCTAGGATTTAACAATCCAAAGTTGGGAAGGCTATCGCATAACTCGAAGGAAAACACCAACAAGGAAACACCTCAACCCACACAAGATAATCCCTCCTCAAAGGGAGTCAACTAACTTCACGATTGTTTCTCATAATTTATCGTGCCATGGAGATTCCCAATCTCAAGGTGTTCAATATCTCTCATCAGAGATTTAACCATCCAAAAAATAGTATAACTCTATGCTTGACAAAAAGGAAATCAATAACTGGCATCCGTATACTCACCGGTATACCTGCCTAGGCATGGACATCACATGCATACTCAATGCACTTGGCTCAGGTATCTACAACATACCCCTAAGCCCCAAACACAACTGTCAATTCTAAGTCACTCCCTACTCAGTGGAGGATGATAATCGACGATCAACAATACGGCGTGATTCCCAAAATCAACACTACACGTACCAACTCACCGAATCTTTCAAAGATTCCCTAATAGGTATAATACTACCTCCTTCCCAACAAGGGAAGTGCTATCGAACTCGAGATCCACTAGTCTCGAACCACCGTTCGGAAAAACTGGATACAATAACACCCATTTCATCCCAAGTACACGGATTCCCCAAGATCGAGTCAACGACGACTTGATGACTCTCTTGTTGGTACTCCAACATTATGAGCTGTCCAAGACAAGTCTCACCCAGATTAAACATAAACGTATACACGTTTCAGTGAGGCATGCACAACCTCAACCTCAAATGACGTGGTGACTACTAGAGTCCACCACAATCCACATCGTATCACCTTACGATTTGCCAAACTTGGTTCCAACGAGCAGTATCATGGCCCCAACAAGCACACTATATCATTCCCCCAATATCTGGCTAGCAGAGCGCTGTCTACATAGGCTCATATCAAGCCCACCAACAAACCATATGTTCCATCTCGGTATGCCATACCGTACAAAACCGTTAGAGTAATGGGTCATCGCCCAACATATCTCTAAAATACCAAGCACAATGGACAACCCGGTGTCCTTGCTCACTTATGATGCAATCATAATCCGTTAAGACTTATCCCACACCCTCAGGGTGGGTGGAACCATGTCTACCCTACATCACAACACAAGCGAGTAGTTTCCTCAATGACTACTCTTACCACCAATCACTTGGCCCTAGCCAAACCAACGAGCATACCCAAGGGTATCATTGCTCGACATATATTTACCTCTATAACATGATGTGGTACATTACCGGTACAATACATCCAATACTCCACCGAGCAAACCTGCTCGGCAAAGGTCTCGTCAAGTAGTGACCCAGACTCTACTATGTGCTCACCATCGGCACTCAACCATACAACCAAATACATAACATAAATGTATTAACCATCAAAACGACGCTACACGTCTACATAGAACATCCACTATGTCATAGTCATCCCGTGACGGTACCCTGTCAACATACGACTTTGAAATAATATTGTCGACTCGTGACGGTATATGTCGATACACGACGTCTATAGTCTCATCGTCAAACACATGACAACATAAGTAAATTAACACATGATATCCACAATAGTGCTAAATAAACAGTAATATGCCATACCTCATTGCTAACAACATAGCGGCATACATGTCTCCGTCATCCAACAGTGGTACGCAATCAGCACCCATCGCTCGTAGATAGCGTAATCCAGCGTCGTGTACATAGCGGCATAACCGTCGCTATAGAATCAGTGGCATAATCCCTCGTCATAGAGTCAGCGGCATAACACATCGCTATAGACATCTGGCGGCATGAACCATCGCCATAGATGTAGCGGAATGTACCATCGCTATGAACACCCGGCGGCATAAGTCATCGCCAATGGAATAGCGGAACGAACCATCGCTATGAATATATCCGGCGGCAAGAATCATCGCCAATCAATATAGCGGAATGAACCATCGCTATAAATATCCCGCGGCAAGAATCATCGCCAATCAATGAACCTCGCTTTATAGCAGGCAAGAACCATCGCTAATCAATCCGACGGAAGAACATCGCCTATATCAAATAGTCGGCAAATGAGACATCGCTAATCAATATCTTATCCGGCGGCAAGAACCATCGCCAATCAATATAGCGGAATGAGACATCGCATATCTAATAACCTTGGCGGCATGAACCATCGCCAACCCACATAGCGGAATGAGACATCACTATCAAATGATATAATGTTGGTTGTTCCGGTCTTGTTATCTTTATCCAGAGAGCGGAATTACTGGACCCCCGCTCGACATATAGCGGCATCATATGATATCCCTCGCTTCTACAATGACAGCGGCATGTTACCTCGCTTAGACATGACAGCGGTAAATATCATCTATTCACCATCGCTTCTTTTATCTGACATAGCGAAGCGGCAAGTCACCCCCTCCCTCTATACGAATATAACAACTACCGGAACTTCCATTAGCTCCTTGTACCTGCATCCAGGTTAATACCACAGTTCACAATATACCGGATCGATATCACGTTCCAGTTATAAACACAATATTCCACTTATTCATCACATTTATGAATTGTGAAGTTCCGGTCCCAAATACAACAGCGGAACTTTAGGACCTCGCTTCGACAATGACAGCGGCATGTTACCTCGCTTAGTCATGACAGCGGCAAGTACCTCACTCGCTCGGAGATAAAGGCTACCGGAACATTCATCAATTCTACCACGATAATCAAACACAACATTTGATTCCATTATC